>CM046331.1:12802837-13402837 GCA_025403435.1 Artocarpus heterophyllus
AAAGCTTAAACCGTTAAGAGGTGAACATATATTTGTTCTTTTAGGTTATAAGATACATCTAGACACCTTAACTCTGCCGTATTTTCCTCTGTCTAAACATTTCTTTCTTATGCATTTTTTATTAAGAAAATGATCCTCTTGTTAACTTTTATTAGTTATAAAATCCTATAAAAAAAGATAATCAACTAAATTAAAATATAGGAACAAAAATAATACTAAAATTTAATTTTTTGAATGGTGCTCAAATTTATTGATAATCACTTAAGCATCCAAAATAATCTTATCAACAACAACTTAAAACTCTATTAGTAAAAAAAATCTTAAAACTCATGATATAAAAATAGCGCTAATTCTAAAATTCCAAAGTCTAAATAAATTGTTCAAGCAATATTCTCTTACAATAAAAAAAAGTTTCATACTCCCTTAAAAAAGTCTCATACGTCAAAAGTATATCAAATTATTTTATGAGTAAAAAATTTAATTATTAAGATTGTTCAAACATTACCGGACACCTTTTTCCATAGAAAAATTGCCTAAAACTTGCAACATGTAGACTTGAAGTATACAGTAGTGGACAACTTGCTTTCATGTACAACTTGCTTTCATGTTGTCTACAAAAAATATTAATAAAATAAGAATCAATAAACAATAAGTTACCGAACACTTTTTTCAACGGAAAAATTGCCTAAGACTTGCAATATGTAGACTTGATGTATATAGTGCACAGCTTGCTTTGACGTTATCTATATAAATATTAATAAAATAAGAATCAACAAATAATAAGATACGGTTATGGTTTAAAAAGAATAGGAGAAAAAAGAATTACATTGAGATAATTAATTCTAAAATAGCACCAAATTGGTAATAGTAATAATTCTTAAAAGTGAGTAGTTTAAAGCATATATAGATAGACACATGCACACTAGGCTGGTCAATTCTAATCCAAATAAGCTACAAGTCCTAATCAAACTCAAATTAAAATATATATAACAATCAAATATATTACTAATTTTGTGGTGGCTTTATGTGGCGGTCAATTAAGAACCGCATTTAAAGCTATTCCTATCAGGATCTGCACAATTTATGAGGATTGGATAATGATTTTAGATGGTAATCGATTAGAAAGCGCCATGAAACCTATTTTTTGGCGCCATTTAATCAAAGATTAGATAGCTTATCTTTGGCGACGCCATTAAATGTAATCTTACTAAAATTATTCATACTTACACTACGGTCATTTTCTCAATCGTCCACGTCCAAATCACCAAAGATGGCATTTTTTTTTTCAAATGCTATCTTTTAAGTGCATGCTATTTACTATTGTGTAGCAGTGGAGCAATCTGGTCCTAGGATATTTCCATCATCTTCAAGCAATCGAGGTAAAGAATATCGATCAGGCTTCCATTGTCTACTAAAATCCCGCACATAGTGTGGTTTCAAGTGATAGCCTCAACCACTAAACCATCATTATGGGGAAAGTGTACTGCATTTGTGTCTTCCTCGAAGAAAGTAATCTTTGTTTGTTTGAACCTTTATGCTTTTATTGGTCGACTGGTCGAGAGGTTTAAAAACCTCTAGTGATATTCTTATTTTGCCTTGCGGGCATAGTTCTTTTGTGATCTTTTAGAGTCCCTATAGTGGTAAGGTCCCCCCAAAGATGGTACAAATAACCCCAACGGGGTCTATTACACGGCTGGTCAACCTCTCTATCTTTTCCTTGAGGTTTGTGCACTCACTTGTGTAATATCCCATGTCTCCTTGGAACCTATAGTACTTGTTTGGGTCCTCTTATTAGGGTTGGACCTTATGGGAGCTAAACGCCAGATGCAAAGCTTATCCATGGTCTCAGCATAAATTTCATTGATAGGAATGTTAAGATCGTGGTAGTTGTCATACATGTGATATGGTCAATGTAACGCCCCAAAATTTATTTAATGTTATTGTAATATAAATGATGAATTAGTGTGCCATAATTAATGTTTCAACATTAATTTGATTATTTGGTTGAATTTTGAATTTTAGGTTGTTTTGTTAATTTGATAAATTCAAATGATTTCTTATTGTTTTAAAATGATGTTTTGAGTTTTAAAACACAACAATTTGTAAAATGTTAAAAATATTCAGTTTTACAAAACCGTGGGTGGCATTTGGTTTTCGCACAGTAAAACCGCCCACCGTTTCTCTCTATTTACTCTCTCTCCTCTCCCTCTCTCTTCACTCTCTCTGCTCACTCTCTCTCTCCTCTCCGCACCCGTGAACTCTCTCTCTCATTCTCTCTCGGTTTCTCTCTTTCCCACTCAAATTTCTTCAAGATTCTAAAGCCAAATTTGGGTCTAAGCTTCGGGTTAGCGAATAGGAAGCTCGGGGACGAGATTTGGCAACCAAAAACGTGGATTTAAAGCTTCGATTTGAGGTTAGTTTTGAAATTTCTAAACTTTTTCCAAAATTTTTAATTTTGTGCATTTTTGAGATTTAAGTTCGTTTGAGCTTAGAAAACCTTTGATTTGAGTTAAATGAACTTAGAACAACTAGAATCTAAGCTTAGATTGAAGAAAAATGGATTGGATTCAAGATTTTTCATTTTTTCTCATTTTTCCCATTTTTGGATTTTTGAGATTTTTGTGTTTGAATTTTGTTTAAATGAGTTCAAAAGTGTTCTAGTATGTTTTTCTATCATCTATGATTGTTTTCCATGCCTGAGATTTGAGAAAAATAGGTTAAAATGAAGATTTGGATTTTAGGGGATCGAAAACCCGTGGCTGAAATTTCTGGGTTTTCCCAGTTCGGTAGGCCAGATTCAAGGGATCAGCAGGCCGGACTGCACCGTTCGGCAGGCCGAACCTGGGGAATGTCCGGCCGACCGGACCTGGTTTTTGGCAGGCCGAACTGCACAGTTTGGCCGGCCGAAGTAGGGAGTCTGGTAGGCCGGCCGGGCATGAGAAATTTTGTGATTTTTCACCCATTTTCACTGTTTTGAACCCCGATTTAAATTTCAACCTTGTAAAATGATTTTAAAGATACAAATGGCACACTAGGACATCATGAAATGGTTTAGTAACATAGAATGTCTCGAGCTAGATATTGATCGACTAAGTGTGTATCGAGGATCATTCGTGGTTCCGCGGAGGTAACGTATAGTGGACCAGGATTACAGTGTGGGACACCAGCACGAGTATCGAGGTAGGAATTCTACCCCATTCCTTGGTAGCCTAGTTTCAAAATGAGTTGGCTTTGAAAAGGATTTCTATTAAAATGTTTTCAACGGTTGTTTGAAAATGAATTTATCGGTTATATTTTAATATATCGTGAACTGAAATGAACTTCATAATGAATGTAAATGACAATACTCGGTAAATGGGTTTTGAATGATGATGAAAATAAACACATAGGCATGATGCCATATCAGAGATCGGGTCATGTAGCGATCGACCTTGGGGGCAGGTCTTGAAACCCAGCTGGGCCACTACGGTGGTGATATTCTTATGGTTTGCCTAGGAAAAGAAAATGGTATTTCTGGTTGTCTGAGTAAACTATTTTGGGTAAGAATGGTTTTGTTTAAATTTATTTATTTATTCAATGTTTCTTTTAAGTAATTCCTTGAATAATGAGATTTTTCTTTAAATTAAATAATTTGATAAAATACTATCCAACTACGCCTTTCGCTCACATTTTCTTTTTTTTTTTTTAAATTTCCCCCCTTCTAGGTGGTTTTCCATTTAGGTTCAGAGAGAATTCAACGGACCGAACTCAGGAGCAGTAGAAGGATTATTAGGTTGTTTGTATAAATTAAACAAGGCATGTAATGGTTTTTTTTTAACTTTCTCTATGCTTGGAATGTAGTTGTATTATTATATTATCAGTACAATGTGTGTACACAAGTTGTGGGTCTGTGGAACCCATACTCGCGACTCTATTGTTTTATTATTCGTTTAATGATTTCAATTGTTTAATGTGTATGAATTCTTTTACCAAATGTTGTTTTGAAACTTTCGTATTTTTATCATTTAATTTAACCCCTAAACTCTTGATTTTAATTAAATTCCCTCTTAATTAATTTAAATAATCTGCCACGTCACCTCCCGTACTCCGGGGCGTGACAGAATGGTATCAAAGCTCAAGGTTATGAACCTTGGAAATTATGCACACATAGGTTTGACAATGAAATACCTCTGACAGTCCAAAATTTTGTTTTCAGAAGTGAGAGAATGGCACCTAGATGTCGTTCGACAGCTGACGCCGAGTTCGTAAACGATGAGGGCATGATGAGGTCTATGTTTGCGGCTTTCTGATAGATGGCAGCCAGGGCTAGATCGAAGGATTCTGATGTTGGTCGTCGGCATACGTACTTTAAGGAATTTCGATGTGCATCTATTCTAACTTTTGATGGTAATGGAGATCCGCAGTTGGCAGAATATTGGCTGGATTCGATCGTGAAGCATTTAGATACCCTTGGTGTGCCTGATGAGTACCGTGTGGAGTTTGCTGCATATAAGCTCAAGGGTGGTGCCAATACTTGGTGGAAACAGGCTAAGCGTTTGGAGCGCAGTGGTGATATCAGTTGGGACAGATTCGAGGAGCTGTTCTATGATCGATATTTTCCGCAGGGGTATAGAGATCAGAAGGCAGCTGAGTTCTACAGGTTGCAGCAGGGTGATTTGTCAGTTCGGGAATATGAGGCAAGGTTTAATGAGTTGTCCAGGTTTGCTCCATCGGTAGTGGCATCAGAGCGTGAGAGGTGCATTAAGTTTCAAGAAGGGCTCAAGGCTCCTATTCGGTGACAGTTGGTTGCTCTGCAACTTAGGAGTTTTGGAGAGCTTGTGTCGTCAGCAATATCCGTAGAAAGTGATTATGTGCAGTATTGTGAGGATCGAGCAAAGGCTTTAGGAGGACCACAGAGGAGCGATAGGAAGAGCACCAGTAGCCGTCCAACTCCAGGGAAGAACAAGCAGGGTGGCGCAAACAGTGGTAGCAGTAGTTCGTCTGGAAGTGGGCGTAGCAATCCCTACAGCTTCCATTGTCATTTTTGTCAGCAGCCCAGACACATCAAGAGGAATTGCTTGATCAGGAGTGCCCGTCTTGGATCTCAGACCGAGGAGGATGCCAGTCGTCAGTCTCAGCCTCAGACCCTACCTCCGCCTCAGTAGTACCCACAGTTGCAGTATCCCCAGTTCTCTCCTCAGCATTTTTTGTATCTGGTATGAGGGCAGCAGCCGCAGCATTTCCAGCGTAGTGTCCCTCAGTATCGAGCGCCTAGTATAGCTAGTGTGCAGTCGTCTCCATCCCAGCAGCATCGGCAGAATAATCCCTGACCCAATAATGTTGGTAGAGGAAAAGGAAAAGCACCAGTGTAGGTTCATGAAATGGCATCTGGAGGTTCAGATTCTCATATTGGTAACGCGGTTGTCGATGGTATGATCTTGGTTTCTCAATCTTTAGCTCGCGTTTTATTTGATACAGGTGCCTCTCATTCTCTCATTTTGAGTTCTTTTGTACATACCTTGGGATTAGGGATAGAAGAGTTTAATGAACTCCTAGTCATAACTTCTCCCTTGGGGCAGGTGTGTGTAAATTGTATGTGTAAATCTTGTAAAATAAAGATTGGGGATGAGGTTTTGAAAAGTGATTTGATTATACTCCCCATGAGCTCATATGATGTAATTCTAGGGATGGACTGGTTGTCCAGGTATAACGCAGTTGTAAACTGTCAACTTAGAAAAGTGACCCTAGTGTCTGATAGGGGGACGATGATTACCTACCAGAGTGGTGGTGATTGGTTAATGAGTGAGCGTCTCATGAAGTCGTGTCTAGGAGGGTGAAGGAATCTGGGTTGTTGTGCTTTTCTTGCGAACCTAGAGTGCGAGCCCTATGTTTTGAGAGGAAGTGTAGCGATTTCGGTGGTTGATGAGTTTGAGGATGTCTTCCCCGATGAGTTGCCAGGATTACCACCGCATCGAAAAATTGAGTTTGGTATTGAGGTGTTTCAAGGGACAGCACCGATTTCTATGGCACCTTATCGGATGGCGCCGGCAGAAATGAAAGAATTGAGGAAGCAACTTCAGGAGCTTGTTGATAAAGGGTATATTCAGAATAGCACATCTCCGTGGGGAGCATCGGTTTTGTTTGCTAAGAAACATGATGGGACTCTCAAGCTGTGTGTGGATTATCGACAGTCGAATCGTGTCACAGTGAAGAATAAGTATCCCTTGCCTAGGATTGATGAGTTGTTTGATCAGTTGGGAGGTTCGCGGTACTTCTCAAAGATTGATTTGTGTTCAGGGTACCATCAACTTAGGATTAAGGAAGAGGATATTCCCAAGACAGCTTTTAGGACCCGGTATGGACATTTTGAGTTTTTGGTTATGTCGTTTGGGTTGACGAATGCTCCGGCAGCTTTCATGGATTTGATGAACATGATATTTAGGCCGTATTTGGACCGGTTCGTGATCGTGTTCATCGATGACATTCTTGTGTATTCTAAGACTTGGGAGGAGCATGAGCAACATCTTCGGATCGTGCTTCAGACCCTGCGGGAGCACCAGTTGTATGCCAAGAGGGAAAAGTGCAAGTTTTGGTTGACTGAGGTCAAATTTCTGGGTCATGTTATCTCGGAGCATGGTATTTCTGTGGATCCGTCCAAGATAGGTCAAATTTTTGGGTCATGTCATCTCGGAGCATGGTATTTCTATGGATCCGTCCAAGATTGAAGCCATAGTGGAGTGGAAACGACTGAGGAATGTAGCAGAGATTCGCAGCTTCTTAGGTCTTGCTGGTTATTACAGAAAATTTATAAAGGATTTTTCAAAGATTACAGCTCCGTTGACGAGATTGATTAAGAAAAATGTCAGGTTTGAGTGGGGTGAAGAATGTGAGCTTGCTTTTCAGGAATTGAAGAACCGGTTGACTTCAACTCCAGTGTTGGTTATTCCTAGCAGTGACGAGCCGTATGAGGTTCACGCAGATGCTTCAAGGCGCGGACTTGGGTGCGTGTTGATGCAGCATGGACGTGTGGTTGCGTACGGATCGAGACAGCTACGACCTCACGAGCAGAATTATCCTACTCATGACCTGGAGCTCGCGACAGTGATTCACGCGCTAAAGATTTAGAGGTGTTATTTGTATGGAACGTCGTTTCAGGTCTTCTCCGATCATAAGAGTTTGAGGTATCTGTTCACCCAGAGGGATCTTAATTTGAGGCAGCGTAGATGGATAGAGTATAAGGAGGATTATGATTTTTCATTGCAGTATCATCCCGGGAAAGCTAATATGGTCGCGAATGAGCTTAGTAGGAAGTCTTCAAGGATTCTCGCTTGTTTGGCTTTTGAGGACTGGAGCAAGGATACGATAGTGAGTGAGTATGGGTTACGGTATCATGAAGAATATGATCGAGTTTCGGTATATCATGTGAAGGCGACCCCAACTCTTGTTCAGATGGTGAAGCAAAGTCAGTGGCAGGATCAACATTTGCAGGGGATTTGGTCACAAATTCAGAACGGGGAGCAGTTTGAAGAATGGAGCGTGCATGCAGATGGATCGTTGTATTTTCAGGAGCGTCTTGTAGTTCCAGCTATCGCCAAGTTGATGAAAGCCGTTTTGGACGAAGCTCATAGGTCTCAGTTCAGGGAGCACAAAAATGTATCGTGATTTGAAGAGGCAGTATTGGTGGAGAGGCTTGAAGAAAGATGTTCGAGAGTATGTGGCCAAGTGTACGACATGTCTTCAGGTGAAAGCCGAGCATCAGAAGCCTGTAGGTCAGCTTCAGCCGCTTCCTATTCTAGGGTGGAAATGGGAGCATGTGACGATGGATTTTCTCACAGGTTTGTCGAGGACGGAGCAGCGGCATGATGCAGTTTGGGTCATGGTCGACAGGTTGACGAAATCGACGCATTTCATTCCGTTCAGGTCGACATGTTCGAGGAGGATTCTCGGAGATTTGTATCTGCAGAACATAGTGAGGTTGCATGGAGTTCCTTTGTCCATCACTTCTAATCGAGACACCAGGTTTAATGCTAAGTACTAGAGGAGTTTTCAGGAGGCTTTAGGTATAGATTTAAACTTCAGTACGGCGTTTCATCCTTAGACTAATGGGCAGTTTGAGCGGGTCATTCAGATTCTCGAGGATTTGTTGCGTGCCTGTGCATTAGACTTCGACGGGAATTGGAAGAAATATTTGCATCTGGCGGAGTTCGCGTACAACAATAGTTATCAGGCGAGTATTGGCATGGCACCGTTTGAGGCGTTGTATGGGCGACCATGTCGGTCATCGGTGTGTTGGGCCGAGCCAGAAGATAGGGTTATTCTTGGGCCGGATGAGATCCGTGATAGCAATGAGAGAGTTGTTGTGATTCGAGATCGATTGAGGGCAGCTCAGAGAAGACAAAAGAGTTACGCGGATAGGAGATGTAGACCCTTAGAGTTCGCGGTAGGAGATTCCGTTCTCTTGAGGGTATCGCCTCGTAAGGGAACTATGCGGTTCAGAGTGAGTGGAAAGCTTGCACCGAGGTATATTGGACCGTTCAAGATCACTTAGCGTATTGGTGTGGTTGCTTATCGGCTTGATCTTCCACCCAAACTTTCTCATGTTCACGATGTGTTTCATGTGTCGATGCTTAAGAAGTGTCCGCCTGAGCAGGGTAAGATAGTTTCATTTCGTGATATGCAGGTTCGAGAAGATACGACGTACGAAGAAGTGCCTATTCAGATCATCGACCAGAAAGTAATTAGTTTGCGTCGTCATGAGATACCATTGGTAAAGGTCGTATGGCAGCATCACGGGGTTGATGAAGCCACTTGGGAACTAGAATCGAGTATGCGGGAATTATATCCGCATTTGTTTTGTTTTTGAAATGAGTTGTAAATTTCGAGGGCTAAATTTCTTTTAGGGGTGGAGAGTTGTAACGCTCTGGAATTTATTTAATGTTATTGTAATATAAATGATGAATTAGTGTGCCATAATTAATGTTTCAACATTAATTTGATTATTTGGTTGAATTTTGAATTTTAGGTTGTTTTGTTAATTTGATAAATTCAAATGATTTCTTATTGTTTTAAAATGATGTTTTGAGTTTTAAAGCACAACAATTTGTAAAATGCTAAAAATATTCCGTTTTACAAAACCGTGGGTGGCATTTGGTTTTCGCACAATAAAACTACCCACCGTTTCTCTCTATTTATTCTCTCTCCTCTCCCTCTCTCTTCACTCTCTCTGCTCACTCTCTCTCTCCTCTCCTCACCCGTGAACTCTCTCTCTCATTCTCTCTCGGTTTCTTTCTTTCCCACTCAAATTTCTTCAAGATTTTGAGGCTAAATTTGGGGCTAAGCTTTGGGTTAGCGAATAGGAAGCTCGGGGACGAGATTTGGCAACCAAAAACGTGGATTTAAAGCTTCAATTCGAGGTTAGTTTTGAAATTTCTAAACTTTTTCCAAAATTTTCAATTTTATGCATTTTTGAGATTTAAGTTCGTTTGAGCTTAGAAAACCTTTGATTTGAGTTAAATGAACTTAGAACAACTAGAATCTAAGCTTAGATTGAAGAAAAACGGATTGGATTCAAGATTTTTCATTTTTCCTCATTTTTCCCCATTTTTGGATTTTTGAGATTTTTGTGTTTGAATCTTCTTTAAATGAGTTCAAAAGTGTTCTAGTATGTTTTTCTATCATCTATGATTGTTTTACATGCCTGAGATTTGAGAAAAACAGGTTAAAATCAAGATTTGGATTTTGGGGGATCGAAAACCCGTGGCTGGAATTTTTGGGTTTTCACAGTTCGGCAGGCTGAACTACGTATTCGGCAGGCCAGATTCAAGGAATCAACAGGCCAAACTGTACCATTTGACAAGCCAAACTTGGGGAATGTCCAGCCGACCGGACCTGGTTTTCGGCAGGCCAAACTGCACAGTTCGGCAGGCCGAAGCAGGGAGTCTGGCAGGCCGACCGGGCATGGGAAATTTTGTGATTTTTCACCCGTTTTCACTGTTTTGAACCCCGATTTAAATTCCAACCTTGTAAAATGATTTTAAAGATACAAATGGCACACTAGGACATCATGAAATGGTTTAGTAACATAAAATGTCTCGAGCTAGATATTGATTGACTTAGTGTGTATCTAGGATCGTTCGTGGTTCCGCGGAGCTAACGTACAACAGACCAGGATTACGGTGTGGGGCATCGACACGAGTATCGAGGTAGGACTTCTACCCCATTCCTTGGTAGCCTAGTTTCAAAATGAGTTGGCTTTGAAAAGGATTTCTATTAAAATGTTTTCAACGGTTGTTTGAAAATGAATTTATCGGTTATATTTTAATATACCATGAACTGAAATGAACTTCATAATGAATGTAAATGACAATACTCGGTAAATGGGTTTTGAATGATGATGAAAATAAACATATAGGCATGATGCCATATCAGAGATTGGGTCGTGTAGCGATCGACCTTGGGGACAGGTCCTGAAACCCAGCTGGGCCACTACGGTGGTGATATTCTTATGGTTTGCCTAGGAAAAGGAAATGATATTTCTGGTTGTCTGAGTAAACTATTTTGGGTAAGAACGGTTTTATTTAAATTTATTTATTTATTTAATGTTTCTTTTAAGTAATTCCTTGAATAATGAGATTTTCCTTTAAATTAAATAATTTGATAAAATACTATCCTACTGAGCCTTTCCCTCACATTTTCCTTTTTTTTTTTTTAAATTTCCCCCCCTTCTAGGTGGTTTTCCATTTAGGTTCGGAGAGGATTCAACGGACTGAACTCAGGAGCAGTAGAAGGATTTATTAGGCTGTTTGTATAAATTAAACAAGGCATGTAATGTTTTTTTTTTAACTTTCTCTATGCTTGGACTGTAGTTGTATTATTATATTGTCAGTACAATGTGTGTGCACAAGTTGTGGGTTTGTGGGACCTATACTCCTGGCTCTATTGTTTTATTATTCGTTTAATGATTTTAATTGTTTAATGTGTATGAATTCTTTTACCAAATGTTGTTTTGAAACTTTTGCATTTTTATCGTTTAGTTTAACCCCTAAACTCTTGATTTTAATTAAATTCCTCTTAATTAATTTAAATAATCCGCCATGTCACCTCCCATTCTCTGGGGCGTGACAGTCAATGCCTTACATCATTTTGTCTCTACCACTGCGCTTTGATTGTGATTATGTCTCTACTTATTGATTAGCTTTATTGAGGTTTGTAAACAGGAAACTTCAAATTGCAGTTCTAAGCTTGGGAGTTGTTGCGCTACTTTCCACCTTATTGGCTCGTCCCATGGCTATTGCTTGCTATGGTTCTCCTAATAGTAAGGCTCTTCACCTCTTTTTGATTAATGTATCTGTGAGCACTCCTTAAGAACTCTCGATATGTCTTCCTTCTCTTGCAGTTAAGATCATCTGGAAATGAGATGTTTGTACGCATACTGCTAAGTGCTCCCATAAGGGCAATGTCTTCAGAGATGTTCCCTATCAAGGCAATCCTTGAAGGACTGTTTGGCCCTTGGGTTAAGAAATTAAGCTTCTCCTTTGTTGATGGTAGGGCTTGAACTCTAACAAACTGATTTGGAAATGCCATCTTAAAATCGTTGAAGCATGTAATACTACTAGGCTTCAACAACCTAGCTCAAAGGTCAACAAGGATCCACAATGCCAATATGGTAGTCTAATAATTTAGGCCTCATCATGCAGGCGAGGTCTAGCCAAACAGTATGAAGTCGTCATGACAAGATGACCAGGTTCAACGAATGATGTTGCTTAAATTTAAATGGGGAAACTACTAGATTTTGTAGATCATGAAGATCATGTCAATCATGAAGATAAGAGTAACAAAACAAATTTGAACAGGAATATAAAGAATTACCATATTTTTCTAATTTATTTATTTATTTGTTTGTTTGTTTATTTGGGTTGACTGTAAAGGGCTATAAATAGTGAGTGAAAACACAAATTCACTCGAAAGTCTCATGTTGAGTGTAGAACGTGTAATTTCTCAAAGTGTCGTGAAGTATTATCATCTCCCTCAAAATAGACATAGCTCTTCAAAGAGTGAACTATTATAAACCTTTGTGTTCTTTACTTTTCTTTTTTATGTATTTATTTTACAAACAAATTAAGAGATTTAACACTATGATAAAGGATTAATTTTTCAAAGTCTAATTGGTGAAATTCTATTGTCAATAATTGTAGCTAGAGGGAAGACCTTATATCCTTCCATTCTGACTTTCTAAAATAGCAAGAAAATGGACCCAAAGAAATCCAACCATGGTGACAACACGTGCTGGAAACAACAAGACTAATGGCAACATCGCCAACGAAAGAAATAATAACAACAAGAATTCTACAACAAGGAGGGTCCTGGATGTTGGAGAGTTGTCGAGCTAGAAAAAAAGGAAGACCTCCCTTAGGGACCACCATTATGGAGGAGAAGGTGGAGCACAAGAATGGCATGCTTAAAAGAATCACGTTAGTAATGACCCAATAGACCAAGGGAATGACGACAGTAACCATAATAATGGTGGCTAGCAGATGAACCCTAAGAGAAATGGTGAGACTATAAAAGGTAACCAAAATAGATGAACCAACTCTATAGGTAGCCATGAGAGAAGAAGGCGAGCCGCTTAGGGCTAAAACCAAGGGATAAATCTACAGAGGTACAACTCGGCAAGCCTTCTAGCTCTCCCCCAAGGCAGAATGTAGAAGGTGCCGATGTGGTTTTCAGTCAAAATGGCATTCACTTGAGGAATGACCTACATGCCTAACTGTTGGGTTTGGTGCCCTAAAAGCTATGACATTGTACATATTGTTAATAAATAAATAAAATGACATTTATTATTATTTTGGTTGATTATATGTATTATGAATACATTTATAAACATCAAGAAAATTCCATGATTATTTATGTGACTATAAATTTAGCATATAAGTGTTATTTGCTTAGGGATAAAATTTATAGATAATAATCTAAATAGTCCGTAATAATTAATTAAAGTTTGGGATATTTAATTAAAAATTACAAGTACTGTCCAATCTCATCTAAAATGAAATAGTCATTATTGGGACTATTAATGTAGAGACATTGGATTAGAGGTACTTTATATAATGAGATTATATAGGACTAGACCAGATAAATTATGAATCTCTAATAATCATCCATTACAAATAGAGTATTCAAATTTATCACTAAGATGATCATATATTTGACAGTCTTAATCCTGAGTATTTATTAGACTCCTATTTATTACATTATGTTTTTTGACTTGCACGGTAAGATTTGTCTAAGCGCAGATTATAACTTAGCATCTTAGAAACATAAAGTAATAAATGGCTGGGAATAATATTATACAGATATGGAATCCATTTCTTCCCTATGGAAGTTAGAAAAATAGATCTCTTGAGTGATAATTCAAGGTTTGAACAATAGAGCGCTCGTTCATAATAAGATTATGAATTAATTGTTCATTAGAGAATTATTGGAACTCAAGGATAAAGATGTAATAAGAGAGGTGAGCGGAAATTGAACCTAGCTCTTATTATGAACTATTTATAGAGGACTGACTTATATGTAATGATTATATCAATGGACTACTCGTTAATTTTTTTTGAGTAATTTCACTATAATCTCAAGAGTTCAGTTTCAGGTTTTTAGTAGAGTAACACTGAAACTAATAAATTTGGCACATTAATTAAAGAGTTTGATTAAATGTCAAATTTATTGGAGCTTGGGTTATAGGTCCATAGGTCCCCAATACCACCTCCGTAACACTATATTAGATTTTTGCATAAAATGAATTATACATGTTTAATTCAGAATTATTGAATTCTGAATTAATTTTTTCACACTTGAATTATTAACGTAACATAAAAAAATGTTCTATGTGACACATAATGTAATGTGATAAATGTTATCACATTTAACTGAGCATTAGTTAATTAATTGATTATTGTTGAAATCTATTCTTAAATAATTGTGATTTATTTTTGAATTGAGATTTATATATATATATGGTTTTGAACCAAATCTTTTTTATATATATATATGTTAGATTTTATAATATATTAATATATATATATATTAATATAATATTATAAAAAAAGGTGAAGGACGTGAAAAGTTTCACGCTTCACTTTATTCACATATATATATATATAAATATAATATAAAACCGAATCATTGATTCGGTCAAATAAAAAAAGAAGAAGGTAAACTTCCTTTCACGGTGACTTATATAAGCATATGTGTATGTGCGTGTGGAACCGGATCAATGATTCGGGAAACAAAGAAAGAAGAAAAAGAAAAAGAAAAAGAAAAGGGAAAGTAAAATTACTAATGGCTTAGATATAAAAAGGAGAGATAACAGTTATCTCAATAGAATTTTTATTCACATAATTTTTAGAGAGAAAAACTGAGAGTTCTTCTCTAAAGAAAAAGGTCTGCTATCTCATGTGTTGAGTACATAGCAGATTCAGAAAAGTGTGAGGAAAATTCATTCTTGTAGTTTGACGCCCACTCATCTTTCCATTGGTGTGGAGGCCTGGTTTGGAAGATCGTAGTGTCAAAGAGGAAAGCTAGGATACCCTGATAGTCTTCAAAAGGTTAGTAAGATTCCTAAAGCTTTCTATAATTAAAATTATATATCTATTCCCGATGAACAAAGTTTTCAGAAAATTTTTGTTTGTCAACGATCTGTTCCTTCCGTTGCGTTTCACGTTTTAATTCCAACAAATGGCATCAGAGTGGGTTATAGCATATATAATTTTAATTAAACATGATTTTATTTTGATGATATCATGTTTTTGATGCATGTTTGTGGGCACTTTGCATCTTTGTTAATTTTTATTCATGTGATGAATGGTTGTTTAATGAAAGGATTTTTGGTCGTTAATTATATGGTCCTTTTGGATTAATAATTTTATTTTCAGTTTGATTTGATCAATCTGTGTAAACCCATAAAGGGGTATAGGATTTTTGTAATTTATTATTATTATTATTATTTTTTCTCTTCTCTCCTCTCATTCACTTGCAACACGTGAAGCGATGAGGAAAAAGATGTCCATTGGATTTTTTGGCCCAATTGAGAACTTTGGGCCTATCAAATTTCAAAGGTAATCCAGCAAATTATTGCACAATAAACCACTTGATGAAGCCTGCAAAATTGGAGCAGGGAATTATGTGTAAATTACAAGAAGACCCCTGTAATTTTATTTTTTATTTTTTTTGGGTTGTAATTTTAATTATCCAAAAGGACCCGATCAAAAATTCATTGTTTATTTTCATTTTTATTTTCATGTGATGATTGTGATAACATGTTCATGCATGATAACATGTCATCTAGGAAAGTGCCCACTTATAGTTATTGTAACATGACATGCATACACTTGGCATATTATTTTTATAAAGGAGTTTATAAAATGATTTAATATGTGTTAGCATTAATTTAATAAGATTAAATTAATTAGGTTGGTTTTATAGAATCTTAATTTATTAATCAACCAAATAATGTGAATTTAGTTTTAATGGTTAAGACTTAGTAAAATTCACATTAATTCTAAGTTATCTAATTTTAAATTGTTTAATATTCGGTAACTTAGACAATTCATAATAAACTTAGATTTTTTGAAAATCTGGTAATTTATTTAAGTGTAAATAGAATGAGATTCTATTAACACATAATATAATCTAGTAATTAAAAATTATTTTTATCTACTAGAATTATGAAACATATGATGTTTTATAAGATAAAACACATCTTTTAAAATAATGAGTGAGAGAAGGTAATATGAAAATATAACCTGCGGTCTCCACTATTAGTACAACACCGTGAGATTTAGGTGGCGCCTCGCGACGCTTTGATTTCGTCCTCCCTACGGAGGGTGTCTATTTAAATCAATATCAAGGTTGGCTTCCTTGAGATAGGATTTTATAATGTATTTCAAAATTGACCTACCCTACGGCGGCAATTTTGAGTTAAGTTGTTAAAATCCAAAATAGTGGGTTACACTCATAAAGACATAAT
This sequence comes from Artocarpus heterophyllus, assembly GCA_025403435.1. NCBI lineage: Eukaryota > Viridiplantae > Streptophyta > Magnoliopsida > Rosales > Moraceae > Artocarpus > Artocarpus heterophyllus. The sequence goes on from CM046331.1 coordinate 12,818,838, forward strand.
TAAATTGTTAATTATATCTTGACCGAAATAAACGGTTATTAATAAATATAGAAAATATGAGATATTTTGAATATATTTATTAATTGAGAATGTCTCAATTCAATTCATAAATAATTTGACCTACCCTACGGCGGCACTTTATTTATTAAAATTGAATAATCGTAGAATTAGTAAAATATTTTTTGTGTTCTTCATATGCATCATGCATCACGTTTACTATTCCAAAACATATATTTATGATGTTTATGCAACCATTTTAATTTATGCTATTTTATTTATTTATTACAGCAACAATGTCTAATCTAATCATCGCAATTCTCTCAAATGAAAAATTAACCGGAGATAATTTTGTCAAGTGGAAGAGTAACATGAACATTGTACTAATTTGCAAAAGTTACAAGTTTGTCCTGACGGAGGAATGTCCTCCAGAGCCTGCTACAAATGCTCCTCGTAATGTACGGGAAGCATATGATCGTTGGATCGAGGCGAATAATAAGGCCCGCTGTTTTCTTTTGGCTTGGATGTCTGACGTGCTTAGGATGAAGCACGAAAGCATGGAGACCGCTTATGAGATAATGCAGTCTCTGCAAGACATGTTTGGTAAACCTTCTGAAAAGGCACGCCACGAAGCCGTTAAGGCAGTAATGAATGCAAAAATGAAGGCAGGGATTTCGGTCAGAGAACATGTTCTCAACATGGTTAACTATCTCCATGAGGCTGAGGTCAACGGGGCTATGATAGATGAAGCCACATAGGTGGGGATGATTTTGGAAACCCTCTCCCCTGCGTTCCTTCAGTTCAAAAGCAACTATTTCATGAACAAGCTGAAATATAACATGACTGAGTTGCTTAATGAGCTTCAAACCTTCGAGTCTATTTCGAAAGAAAAGACTAAAGAAGCTGAGGCAAATGTTGCAGAAGCTCAACCCTCCTCTTCTGCCCAAAAGAATAAGAAGAGGAAGGGGACTGAAGGAAGTGGTAAGTCTAAGAATGGAGGGCAACCTAAGAAGAACAAAAGCAACAACAACAAAAAGAGCTCAAACCAAAAGAAGCCTAAAGGAAAATGTTTCCACTGCGGCGTAGTTGGGCACTGGAAGAGAAACTGCGAGAAGTATCTTCAGGAGCTCAAAAAAAAGAAGAACAACGGTAAATCAGATTTACTCGTTTTAGAAGCTTGTTTAGTTGAAGATGATACTTCACCTTGGATAATTGATTCAGGGGCAACTAACCATGTTTGTTCTTCTTTGCAGATGCTTAGTTCTTCAAGGGAGCTTGCCGACGAGGAACAAACGATGAGAGTGGGAACGGGAGAGGTTGTTTCGGCATGAGCAATAGGAGTTGTTAAACTTTATTTTAGAAATAAGTTTTTTATTTTAGACAATGTTTATTACATTCCTTGTTTTCGTAGAAATTTGATTTCTGTTTCCAGGTTGTTTGAACAAATGTTTAATGTTTATTTTAATAATAATTATGTTAATATTTCTAGAAATGGTTTGGATATTTTTTCTGCGCATCTGGAAAATGGGCTTTACACCTTAAGGCCCAACAAAAAAGCACTGCTCAATACCGAAATGTTCAAAGTTGAACAACCTAAACCCAAGAAGCAAAAGATTTCTTCTAATAATGAAACATACCTATGGCACCTTAGATTAGGTCACGTCAACCTTGACAGAATTAACAGACTGGTAAAGGAAGGTCCTTTAAAAGAGCTAAAAGTTAGTTTTCTACCAGTTTGTGAATCTTGTTTTGAAGGTAAAATGACTAAGAGGCCTTTCTCTGCAAAAGGCGAAAGGGCCAAGGAACCACTTGAGCTAATACATTCAGACGTCTGCGGTCCAATGAATGTACAAGCACGTGGTGGTTATGAATATTTCGTCACATTTATTGACGATTATTCAAGGTATGGTTACATATACCTAATGCAAAGGAAATCTGAAACTTTTGGAAAGTTCAAAGAATTCCAAGCGGAAGCTGAAAAGCAATTAGGAAAGACGATAAAGAGTCTTCGATCTGATCGAGGAGGAGAATACCTTGATATTGAATTCAAGGACTATATGATAGAACATGGTATTCTATCACAACTCACCGCACCTGGAACACCACAACAAAATGGTGTTGTAGAGAGAAGAAATAGAACGTTGCTTGATATGGTGAGATCCATGCTTAGCTACTCATCATTACCTACTTCATTTTGGGGATATGCACTACAAACTGCAGTATATCTTCTAAACATAGTTCCATCTAAGTCTATTTCAAAAACACCTTTAGAGTTATGGAATGGTCGCAATCCTAGTATGCGACATATCCGTATATGGGGGTGTCCAGCACATGTGCTAAAAGGTAAAACTGGGAAGTTGGAACCACGTTCTGAAGTATGCTTATTTGTGGGATACCCAAAGGGAACGAGGGGAGGTTTGTTTTATAGTTCACAGGAAAAGAAAGTATTTGTATCGACAAATGCCACTTTTCTCGAGAATGATTATATGACAAACTATAAACCTCGTAGCAAAATTGTACTTGAAGTGTTACTTTCTGATCAGATCAGACCGCAACCGACAACTGTTGTCGAAGGACAAAATGAGGAGACCACATCTCCCTATCAGAATGTCATACCACCTCGACGTAGTGGGAGGGTTGTGAGACCACTTGCTCGCTACAGGGAACTTGGAGAAGCAAATGTTGCTATCTCTGATTATGGTGAAGATGATCTATTGACATATCATGATGCAATGGAAGTTTCTGAGAAGGAAAAATGGCTGGAGGCCATGAACCTTGAAATGGAGTCCATGTACTCCAATTCAGTCTGGGATCTTGTAGACCTACCTGAAGGGATAAAACCCATAGGGTGCAAATGGATTTACAAGAAGAAAAGAGGAATGGATGGGAAAGTTGAGACTTTCAAAGCTAGGCTTGTGGCAATGGGTTATACCCAAAAGGAGGGAGTTGACTATGAAGAAACTTTCTCGCCTGTAGCTATGCTTAAATCCATTCGGATTCTTTTATCCGTTGCTGCTTGTCTTGATTATGAGATATGGCAAATGGATGTCAAGACTACCTTTTTGAATGGCTATCTTGAGGAAAGCATCTATATGGTGCAACCAGAAGGGTTTGTAGTCAAAGGTCAAGAGCAAAAAGTTTGCAAGTTGCAGAGGTCCATCTATGGACTCAAGCAAGCTTCAAGATCTTGGAACTTGATATTTGATGAAGCGATCAAATCTTATGGTTTCGATCAAAATATTGATGAACCTTGTGTTTACAAGTACATCAAAGATAAGAAGGTGGTTTTCTTGGTTCTTTATGTAGATGATATCCTACTCATTGGGAATGATGTAGGCGTATTATCTGATGTAAAGAAATGGCTCGCTAGCAATTTCCAAATGAAAGATTTAGGAGAAGCAAGTTATGTTCTTGGAATCCAACTCATAAGAGATCGCAAGAACAAACTGTTGGCGCTGTCTCAGGCATTGTATATCGATAAGGTGCTTATCAAATTTTCGATGCAAAACTCCAAGAAAGGTAATTTGCCTACACGTCATGGAGTTTATCTTTCAAAAAAGCAGTGTCCTAAGACACCTCAAGAGGAAGAAAATATGAGACGGGTACCCTATGCATCTGTAGTAGGAAGTCTAATGTATGCCATGTTGTGTACAAGACCTGACATTTGCTATGCGGTGGGTATAGTCAGTCGGTATCAATCCAACCCAGGATTAGATCATTGGGTAGCAGTTAAACATATTCTCAAGTATCTTAGGAGAACGAGAAACTATATGCTAGTTTATTCTAGTGAGAATTTGATTCCTATTGGATACACTGATTTTGATTTTCAATCAGACAAAGACACACGTAAATCCACGTCTGGATCAGTGTTTACTTTTGGTGGTGGAGCCATAGTTTGGAGAAGCATCAAACAATCTTGTATTGCTGATTCAACTATGGAAGCAGAATATGTGGCTGCTTGTGAAGCAGCTAAAGAAGCTGTTTGGTTCCGTAAGTTCTTAAATGATTTGGAAGTAGTTCCAGGCATGGATAAACCACTCACACTGTATTGTGACAATAGTGGTGCAGTGGCAAATTCAAGAGAACCTAGAAGCCACAAAAGAGGAAAGCATATAGAAAGAAAATATCATTTGATTAGAGAATAGTGCATCGAGGCGATGTGGAAGTTGTGAAGATAGCGTCGAAAAACAACCTTGCCGACCCTTTCACCAAGACGTTACCTGCAAAGAGCTTTGAGGGACACTTGGAAGGCTTAGGTCTTAGAAACATGTCTCACCTGCTTTAGGGCAAGTGGGAGATTGTTGGGTTTGGTGCCCTAAAAGCTGTGACATTGTACATATTGTTAATAAATAAATAAAATGACATTTATTATTGTTTTGGTTGATTATATGTATTATGAATACATTTATAAACATCAAGAAAAGTCCATGATTATTTATGTGACTATAAATTTAGCATATAAGTGTTATTTGCTTAGGGATAAAATTTATAGATAATAATCTAAATAGTTCGTAATAATTAATTAAAGTTTGGGATCTTTAATTAAAAATTACAAGTACGGTCCAATCTCATCTAAAATGAAATAGTCATTATCGGGACTATTAATGTAGAAACATTGGATTGGAGGTACTTTATATGATGAGATTATATAGGACTGGACCAGATAAATTATGAATATCTAATAATCATCCGTTACAAATAGAGTATTCAAATTCATCACTAAGATGATCATATATTTGACAGTCTTAATCCTGAGTATTTATTAGACTCCTATTTATTACATTATGTTTTTTGACTTGCATGGTAAGATTTGTCTAAGCGTAGATTATAACTTAGCATCTTGGAAACATAAAGTAATAAATGGCTGGGAATAATATTATACAGATATGGAATCCATTCCTTCGCTATGGAAGTTAGAAAAATAGTTCTCTTGAGTGATAATTCAAGGTTTGAACAATAGAGCGTTCGTTCATAATAAGATTATGAATTAATTGTTCATTAGAGAATTATTGGAACTCAAGGATAAAGATGTAATAAGAGAGGTGAACGGAAATTGAACCTAGCTCTTATTATGAACTATTTATGGAGGACTGACTTATATGTAATGATTATATCAATGGACTACTCGTTAATTTTCTTTGAGTAATTTCACTATAATCTCAAGAGTTCAGTTTCAGGTTTTTAGTGGAGTAACACTGAAACTAATAAATTTGGCACATTAATTAAAGAGTTTGATTAAATGTCAAATTTATTGGAGCTTGGGTTATAGGTCCATAGGTCCCCAATACTACCTCCGTAACACTATATTGGATTTTTGCATAAAATGAATTATACATGTTTAATTCAGAATTATTGAATTCTGAATTAATTTTTTCACACTTGAATTATTAACGTGACACAGAAAAATGCTCTCTGTGACACATAATGTAATGTGATAAATGTTATCACATTTAACTGAGCATTAGTTAATTAATTGATTATTGTTGAAATCTATTCTTAAATAAATGTGATTTATTTTTGAATTGAGATTTATATATATATATATAGTTTTGAACCAAATCTTTATATATATATATATAAGATTTTATAATATATTAATATATATATATTAATATAATATTATAAAAAAAAGGTGAAGGACGTGAAAAGTTTCATGCTTCACTTTATTCACATATATATATATATATATATATAAATATAATATAAAACCGAATCATTGATTCGGTCAAATAAAAAAAAAAAGAAAAAGGTAAACTTCCTTTCACGGTGACTTATATAAGCATATGTGTATGTGTGTGTGGAACCGGATCAATGATTCGGGAAACAAAGAAAGAAGAAAAAGAAAAAGAAAAAGAAAAGGGAAAGTAAAATTTCTAATGGCTCAGATATAAAAAGGCGAGATAACAGTTATCTCAATAGAATTTTTATTCACATAATTTTTAGAGAGAAAAACCTGAGAGTTCTTCTCTAAAGAAAAAGGTATGCTATCTCATGTGTTGAGTACATAGCAGATTTAGAAAAGTGTGAGGAAAATTCATTCTTGCAGTTTGACGCCCACTCGTCTTTCCATTGGTGTGGAGGCCTGGTTTGGAAGATCGTGGTGTCAAAAAGGAAAGCTAGGATACCCTGATAGTCTTCAAAAGGTTAGTAAAAATTTCTAAAGCTTTCTATAATTAAAATTATATATCTATTCCCGATGAACAAAGTTTTCAGAAAATTTTTGTTTGTCAATGATCTGTTCCTTCCGCTGCGTTTCATGTTTTAATTCCAACACTAACAAGCAACTTTATACGGACAAAACCTAAATCTTGTCGACTTACCCACAGTTGACCAACTTGCCAATAACCCGCAGGAGGCCCAACAACAGTAGTTGAACCAGCAAGTCCAAGCCATTTTAGGCCTTCACGTGTGTGAGATAAGGCACCTAGTTGGGCAAGTTAAGGACTTAGAGACAAAGATCGACTTCCATAGGGAAAAAGAGATCATGTATCTACACCCTTAAAAAATAAGACCAATATAATCTCAAGTATAAGATAATTATAAGTAACAAAGTTACGATGAGTCCGAGGTCGAGTCACAAGGAAAGAGCCTAAGTCCAAATATATTAAGTTTATCATTTATCCGAAGTGCAATTTAATTATTTACCAAGTTAGAAATTAAAATTACTTATTTAAAAATTATTTACAATTTTTATAAGTTTTTCATTTTTACCATTTTTATGATTTGAAATTTTAACAATAAGAAATACGGTTTAATTTTGAAGAAAACATATTTATGAAAATGTTGAGGTTTAAAGATGCACTCAAGTTTTTTTTTTTTTTAACTTAAAGTATATTTTAATTTTTCTAAAAACATTGCTAAAAAAGTTTAAAATATGCTATTTCATTCTTTGTCTACAACTAATTAAAGTTATCCTAAGCGTTAACCGTGTCAGTTCATGCCTGTAATAACAAAAACTTAGTTTTAACAAATTGATATAAACTTAGAATTAACTAGGAAATTAATCGTGAAAACAGGTCCTTAGTATTTACTGAGCCATTCTCTGTTGACGATTGATCAAGAATTACCAAGCATTACCCATACTCGTTAATGTCTATGATAAATTAAACTGTCCAACTTTACAAGAGACAACATAAACTAACTCTAAATACATAGGCTTTCTTGAGAAAATGATGTTGGTATCATAACAGCCTAGAAAATTAAAAAACTAAAGGTAACAAAATTAAAACATCCAGATTTTCACCCTTTATCTGAGCAAAAAGGAATTTAGAAACACATTGTTACGACAAAACAACAATAACAATCTTTTTAAAATAAAATAGGACTTAAAACTATGCAAATGGTACAAATTTTAGCATAAAAAAAGAAAAGAAAAGAAGAGGTCACGAAATTATGTCTAAAACTAAGTTTATAAACCTAGTATTATAACATATTCTTGGATGAGTTTAACGTAAGAAAATACATGGCTTTTTATGGGCGAGCCCATGCCAAAGATACAAATATTTTACAATAAAATAAAAGCATAAAGGGTCTACACGGGACAAATAAATTTGAAACGATACAAATTAGAAAAGCAAATGTCAACCGGGCAGGTATTTTGCCTCAACTTTCTTCTCCGCGGATAAGATTCGTTGCAACTTGTTTTACTCTTTTTCATTTTTTTCTTCTTTTCCCTTTCGGGTCAGTCTTCCTGGGGAGTTAAGAATTTGGACGTCATCACGTGCTTTGCAGAGCTGAGCTACACAGAAATGCGTGAGATCTGACCATCAGAAGCGTAGAAGTGAGTGCATCCAAAGGCTGAAAACCCATTTTTTGGTGGAAGACAGCTAGCAAGTTAAAGGAAAAGCAGGAGTCGTCGGATCTAGCGTGAATCGATGAGATCACGAGAGCACGGCCTTAGTATGAGATCAGGCGCAGAGGAACTGAAGCTATGCTGGCCGACACAAGGGCTCCTGCTGCTGACGCAGTCTGACGCTGGAAAGCACTGTCTTCTTCTGTCTTAATTCGATTTTGACCCACTTTTTAAGTTTCTTTGCACCATTTTCTTGCATTTTAGCTCCAGGATTTCAATTATCCTGAAAAATGAGCCCAAAGAAATTAATTATTTTACAAAATAGAAATTAAAAATTACAAAAATTAAGTAAATATTTATAAATACTTATTAAACTCAAAACTAAATTAAAATACACATAAAAATAAAAATAAACATATTAATTTTACAGTTTTAATTTATTTCAAACAATTTAATTATTTAATATACACAAATACTTCAAAGAATTACTAAAAATATTCTTAAAAATAAAAATCATTAAAAACACAAAATTAAATATACTTTCATGCTGACCTAAAAATACTAATTAACACATAATTGTTTTAATTAAGGGATTTAATGATAAATAAAAATACAAAATAATGATATATAGCTTTATAAAAGGTACATTTTTATGTTTTCATCAGTATGCCTCTCTTAGACAAGCTTAAACAGCCCCAAATTTGCAATGACTGAGAAAAATTTCATTAATAAAACCTAATATTTAAATAGGTTTAATTAATGAATTTACTTTTAAAAATATAAATTTTTGTAAAAATTACGATAAAGTAGGAATAAACGGCATTAATTGTAAATTTTATGGCAAATATGATGCAATATTGGATATTACCGAATACAGATTTTATGAGTTTAATTACTCAGAAATTTGTAAATAATGTCTATAAAATAAATTTTATATCACGATTAATTGTAAAATTGTGATATAAACAAGTAGGTGATTAGAATATAAATAGGATATAAAAGTTGTCCAAACCCAAATCAGGGGTAAAAAGGAGGCCGAAGCAATATGAGTATACTGTTAAATGAAACGCAAATACGAAAAATGTTATGATTGGCCTCCAAAAGTGAACGAAAAATAAGTCAAATATTTTTATACAGTCTAAGAATAGAAAGTACACTGATTTGACCACGACAGTATAGAAAAAATACTATGTGGTGAGAAATTACATAGTATAAATTTTTAATTACATAAAGTGGACACTCCTTGATTTTCTATTAGGCCACATGTCTGGAAAAGTGGCGCAATCATCTCATGACACCTAGGTGGTATAGTCATGGGTTACCATGAGTCACCAAATGAGATAAGGATGCATTTATGACATGGTTATCACAATTTTTCTTTCCTTTCTTTTCCTCCAAGTTCTGGCAGTTATTGTTGAGATTTCCAAAAAAAAAAATTTCTCAGCCCCAAACTTTGCAAAAATAACCCCGAACAAGTTTTACAAGCAAGTACAAGGATTTTCCACAAGTTTTAAGGTAAAATCCTAAACTTTTTAATGAGTTTTCAAGGGATTTTTCATGGGTAAAGGGGAAAAATTAATCCATGGTATTTTTGCATGGAAAGGAAGCCTAAGAGGTAGTTCAAAGAAACTTTGAAGCTAGAAATTTAAAAAGTGTCCATTTGGGTAAGTTTTAAGTTTTAAAGTTTTGAATTTTATGGATTTTATTTTGATTTCTATTCTTTCAAACCCATGTAGGTTCTTGAGCATGTATTTGATGGAATTTCATGTATATGTGACGAATGGCAAGTTTAAGTTGTAAAACTTTGGTTTATAGTGCAAATTGGTAATTTTTACAAAAAGTATCATTTTTGTAATTTTGATGTTAGACATTGCAAAAGTGATGTTTGAGCATGAAAATGTTTTGATTAAGGCATGGAATGGTTTTTGAAGGGGTAGAATTGCAATTTTGAAATGAATTTTTGTAAAAATGCCGTAGGGTCTAAATTGAAAGGAAAAGATTTCTCTCGATAGAGTTAAAAAATGGCCAAAAACACCCCTGTATAGTGAGATTTTGGGAAAAGTTAAAACACAAAAGTTGTAGATCTTGAAAAAACTGTTAGGCAGCATAGACGGTTCGTCGAACAACTGAATTGTTTGTGAGATTTTGATTTTTCAAAGAATTTGTAAAAATTGTAAAAAAATTTTAAAAGGGAAAAAATGTCATTTGCCAAAGGATTTTGAAAATGTTTCTTTGAAGCAAAACTGATCCTTGAGAAAAATAGAAAATTTTGATGCAAAGAAGTAAATTTTACTCTCGGGGGCAAAATCGTCAAAATTTTCAGTTTAGGGACTAAACTGCAAAGTTTTATGAAAATGGAGCATAATTGAGAAATAAAGAGATTTGACCCACTAGGAGGTTATTTTAAAATTAGTATGTGGTTATTTTCGTAAGAATAACAAAATCGAGTTTGGGTAGGTTAGTGGACCCACGGAGGGCAAAATCGTTATTTTTGCCCGAATAACCCAAACCACTCCGAAACGTGTCAGTTGGAAAAAGAATGGTAAAAAAAAAAAAAGGGTTCCCGCCCTTTGTTAGAAACGATAGGGTAGAGTTAGATAGAAATAAGAAAACCAGTGGTTCTTAGAGTTATATATAGTAATGCAACTTAATTTATTAACTAACGGATATTTTATATCGAAGCATAGTAAAATTTGGCTAATAGCTTTATAAATGGCCAACAAGATCTTAAGAGTCTAGGAGAAGGGAAATCAAGGTTAAGTTGCCCAATATTCGCATCAAGTAAGTACCCATCCCACCTACAGTATGAAATTGTAGGCTTAGAGTGCAAAATATGTATATGTATACCTATGTGTATAATAAGGTGTATACTTGTATGTATGCAATGACATGAGTATTTCTAAAAATGAAAGGGCATACTGTTAGACATGTATGCCCTAAGGAGTAAAAATGTAATATGTTTTTGGAGACATTTTTATCAATAAAGAATTTATTCATTTATATATACCAAATATTGTCCTCTTTATGTTCATATTTGTTGAATGTATGTTAAGCAAACAATAGTCTGAGACTATCGGTCTAAACCTTAAGAATTGAGCATATGATGGGATGATTATGCGGAAGACACGATTCTTAAGGTGATGGTCTAAAACATATGATCCGCAATCGAGGGAATAAAGTTGGGCGCTTTATTCATGTAAAGATTGTTATGTTGTCTATATCCCTTTTGGGAGATGATTTATCTTGACCATCAGAGTTGGACTCCGTGAATAGAAACATTGGCGTGTTGTCATAGGTGACAATGTGTTGGATCGGGACATAAAGTGAATTGATTTGGATTAATAATTCTGTCTTGGCAAATCGATTCACTTTAGACAATCATTTGCATTGTATCTTAATCTTGAGATGAATAATGGGCCCGTTGTCTTGACTTGTGTCTTTTGATATACCAATGGGTGACTTCCACATCTCAATAGTGGTATGCATACCGGTACGTTGGAGGCATGACTCTTGATAGTGTAGACTTGTTATTCATAGATATGGAATCCATAGCTCCTCTTTAGGAGTAATGATATCCTCTTATATGCGTTGTCCTGTAATTGAAAAAACTAGAGTGCTCAACCATTTGGATACATAGGTGTAACCGAATGGTATACTATCTTTGGATGGTAAGTTTTCTAATGGTGAGACAATGGAACGTAAGATAAAAATAATCGGAAAGGTAAGACAGAACTTGTCCTTAAGCCGATTATAGATAATCATATGGGGATACGATACATTATGATATGTCATGGAGACTTAGCTATACGAGCTTCGTAATTTTATAAAGTTCGAGAGTGCAGCTCCAAGCTTTTAGTAGAGTAGCGTTGGAGTTGATAGTTGTGAAATGTATATCGGGATATTGGGTTTCATAATTATCATGAGCTTGAACTTTATAGGTCTATTTTGGTCCCCTTTGCTAGCTCACAAAATCCTGTAACGACACGGCGTGCTTTTCCAATAATTGGTAACTTATGTCGGAATTATCAGATTGGTTTAAAATTTGTAAGAATCAAATAATTCATATTTGTTTATTGGTTGAATTAATTTTGTAATAAAATTAATTTAAGATAAATTTGTTGAATTATTGGGATCGGATAATTCTTGTCTGTTTATCGGTTGATTTAATTTTGGATAAATTAGATCAAGATAAACTTGTAGAATTATTGTGAATTGATTTATTTTCTTAGAGATTATCTTGATAAAGTTTGTTTTGATTAGATATCTTTTCTATTGGGTTATTTGAATCAAAACTGAGACTTTATCCTTTAGAATCTCAGGTGGAAAATAAAAGATTCGCGGAGATTTTTTCTCGGGAGTTCGGCCTACCGAATGATGAGTTCGGCCTGCTGATCAGCGAGATAAGATTACGCGTTTTCACGCGGATCTTATCAGATATTGATCCGAACTTGATTCTGTTTTGAGTTTTTGAGACCTAATCTGATAAGGACTGACCCCAGGACCAATGGCTATAAAAAGGGAGTGAGTCTCATGATTTACTCAGATCAATTGAGAGATTAAGAGTGATACTCTTCTAGTGAGCATCTGAAAAACTCCCTGAAAACTTTTGTTCACAAATCACGAACACTAGCTTTGGGTTCTCTCTATTGGTTGGAAGGAGAGTCACCGGTGGGAGAGCTGTACGTGTGAGCCCACACTCACTCCGGTTGTGGATAGAGAATAGCAAAGAAGACCAGTTGGTTGAGGCTCTTCTGGAACGTTACTTCTCTTCGCAGGCTACAGAGGATCTTCACACAAAGGTTAGTAAGATCTGTCTAATTTATACATATAGCATGTCAAACTTGTGTTTTGGAAATTACTCTGATGAAAAAAAAATTATTAAATTTCGCTGCGCACCGCGTTTCCAACAATTGATATCAGAGCCATGGTTTTTACATAAATTTACAAGTTTGTGATCATGTTATATGCATAAATTTTGTGATCTTTATCTCTCCTATGCTTGAATTTAATTTTATAGAGAGATGACACTCTAGGTTTTTATAAATTATATATGTTGTCATGGATTATGTGGCAAAGTTTATTAATTAATTATGGTTGATTAAATCGTTGTTTAATTATTTATTAATTAATTAATACCGGTTATGGTTCCTTAGAGGTTAGAATGTGTATCTCGGTTTTTCATGTAATTAGATAGCGGACTACCATCTCCGTCTAAGAATTGTTATTTAATTTTAAATTTGTAAGAATTTTTGTAATTAAATAATTATTTGGAGAAGACGGATCTAGAAGACGGATCTAGAAGAATGATGATGGCACCCCTAGGTATTTCCTGAGTCTCTAATTTTATGTTTTTGAATTGTTGAAAATGAAATTGATAAATTGCATTAAAGTTGTATTTTCTGGAATAAGTTTTTCTGCTTGGTCAGCATGCCAGACATCACAGTTCGGCAGGCCGAAGGTCACAAATCGATAGGCCAGACGTGTGGTCCTGTAGGCCAACAATGGGGCAGAATTTGGGGTGCTCTGCCGGCAGGCCGAACCTTCATGGGTCGACAGGCCGATCAGTATGATCGGCAGGCCGATGAAGCATGACCGGCAGGCCGATCACCCAGATCGGCCTGTCGACCGAGAGCTCCCAAGTGTCCAGAAAAGGTGCAACTTTTCAGGTACAGTTTTAATTTTATTTTTGAGACGATTTTGAGAAACATTTAAATTTGGATGTGACCGAAAATATGAAGTTTTTGATTCATACGAGATTAAAGACTTGAAGATGGGTATTGCATGAAGAAGGATACAGCTTGAGGATTCAAGGATGAAGAATTGATAATTGTCTCTATTATTCTCTTGTAATCATAGTTTTCTATTCTCTAGGGTGGAACCATAATATTACGGTTATTATTATTTTGCTTGTAGCTTTGCTTGATTGCTTTACTTGTCTGCATTATAATATGATTTACCATGTATATTGATAACATGCCATATACAATAGGGAGTGCCGCTTATATTAAAATTGTTCATGCATAATTTTAAAATAAAACCTTGACTTCAAAAGATTAGGTGGGAGAAGGTTTTCGAAGAGAGGACCTAAGGCCTCCATCGTTGATCCATAGGAAGAACATGGGGGTCCCGACCCCTGGGAAGGGATTTCTATCATGTACCAGATTAGATCTCTGAAAGGATAAGGTATTTTAGTATGATTTATGGTTGCACACCCCTAGGTGGTGATTATAAATCATGGATAAAATATTGAAACAATGGTTATACCCTCACGTTAATTTTATTATTAACCTCCCCTAGGAGCTCTGTTAATAAAATTAATGGCCAAAGAAACGATTATTAGTATATGCTGGATCATACAGGTCCTGGATAGCATATATTAATCAGGAGGGGATTCGTGTTCCTGATTGAATTTGACATGACTCCCCTAGGAGCTTGTTGAATTTTGAGTTGGGAATTATCGTTGTAAGGTTGTGATATTTTCAAGGTTTTGACACATAAGCACATTTGTATGATTTACATGATTGTGTTATCTTACTAAATTATTATATATGTTTGCTTATGTTTGGTATATAATTCTTTATTGTAGATTGAACATGTCTAAAAACGCTTTATCATCGATACTTGACAAAAACCAATTAACTGGTGAGAATTATAACAATTGGAAATGGAACCTGGACATCGTTCTATCCTTTGAGAAACTGAAATATGTACTGACAACCCCTTGTCCTCCCGAGCCTACGAGAGACTCAAGTAATGAGCAATTCCAAGCGTACGACCGCTGGAAAGATGCTAATGATCAGGCCCGTTGCTATGTTATGGCTAGCATGAACAACGTGCTGCAGGCTCAACATCATGATTATGAGACTGCGAAGCAGATCTTGGATAATCTTGAGGATATGTTTGGAGGCCAGGCCATAACGAAGCGGCAAATGGCTCTTCGGAAACTCTTAAACTGTAGACAGAGACCGGGGACATCTGTAAAGGAGCATATGATATTGGTCATGGGTTACCTCGCTAAGGCTCAAACCAATGGAACCGACATCGATGCTGAAACTCAGATGACTATGGTCTTTGAGACTCTGTCTAAGGAATTTTTTCCGTTTAGAGCTACTTTTAATTTAAGTAATAGACGAGATATGACCTTGACAGAACTGATGAAACAGTTACAGGAGTTTGAACTGCTGATCAGGGAGTCTCCTGCTGGTGGTGAGGCCAACATGGTAGCTGCTTCTGGTTCCAATCCTAACTCAGGGAATGGAAAGAAGCAACAGGCCAAGAACGGGAAGTCTTCTATTCCTGCTGCTACCAAAAGCAAGAAGAAGAAGAAGAAGAACCCAAAGAAGCTTAAGTGCTTCTTTTGTTGTAAGGTCGGGCATATAAGGAAGCATTGCAAGGACTTCCTTTCCAAGGGAGGTAGGTGTGATCTTCTATATTTAGAAACTTGTTTAGTTGAGGAATCCAGTGACATCTGGGTCATAGATTCCGGTGCAACTAATCATGTTTGTGTTTCTTTGTAGGGATTCAAAGAAACGAGAAGTCTGCTATGTGAAGACTTAACGCTTCGGATGGGCGATGGATCCTTGGTCTCAGCGGAAGCAGTGGGAGATGTCCATCTTTACTTTGATAATTATAGGAATTTAATTTTGCGAGATTGTTTTTATGTTTCTAAATTTAAAAGGAATTTAATTTCTGTATCTTCTTTATTTAAAAACTCCAACGTGGTATCTTTTAATGAAAAAGTGGTGATTCGTAAGAACAAATCTTTTATCTGTTCTGGATGGATGCAAAATAATCTATATTTTATCAAACCTAAGATGGACTTATTGCTTAATGCTGAGATAAATGATAATGACTCAAAAAGACTTAAAGCTTCTCACTCTAATACGACTTATCTTTGGCATTTGCGCCTTGGCCATATTAACCTGAATAGGATTCAAAGGTTGGTAAGGGATGGACCTTTAAGTCACTTAAAGGTGGAATCTATACCTCAATGTGAATCTTGTTTGGAGGGTAAAATGACCAAATGACCAGACGGGTCTAAGGGCAATAGGGCCGAAGGGGTTCTAGAACTTGTGCATAGTGATGTTTGCGGACCAATGAACATCCGGGCATGAGGAGGGTATGAGTACTTCGTCGCTTTTATTGACGATCACTCAAGATATGGGTATATGTACCTGATGCACCACAAAAGCGAAACTTATGATAAGTTCAGGGAGTTTCGGGCTGAAGTGGAAAAGCAATTGGGTAGACCCATAAAGGCACTTCGATCTGATCGAGGTGGGGAATACCTTTCTGATGAGTTCTTAGGACACTTGTTAGAGAATGAGATTTTATCCTATTTGACTGCGCCGGGCACTCCGCAGCAGAATGGCGTAGCGGAGAGAAGGAATAGGACTTTGTTGGACATGATTAGGTCCATGATGAGTTATTCATCATTACCTTTATCCTTTTGGGGATATGCACTACAAACTGCATGTTATCTTTTGAACAATGTGCCTTCAAAATCAGTCCCTAAAACTCCTCACGAGTTGTGGACAAGAAGGAAGACATCCTTAAACCATATTCGCATATGGGGATGTCCGGCTCATGTCCTGTTTATGGATCCAAATAAATTAGAAGCATGTTCGAAAGTTTACGTCTTTGTAGGATATCCAAAAGGGACTAAAGGGGGTGAAAATAAAGTCGTGGTTTCAACTAATGCAACTTTCCTTGAGGAGAGTTACATGGACGACTTTAAACCTCGAAGCAAAGTGGTGCTTGAGGAGTTAAGGGGTGATCCGTTCACTCCGGAGTTTCTGAACGAAACCATTCCGATCGGAGTAGAAAAACCAAACAAACTTGAACAACAATCTCAAGGGCTTCGGCGTAGTGGGAGGATCGGGTGTCAACCTGAGAGGTATATGTTCAATGAGGAGGTCTTTTTGGCTGAACTAGATGAACAAGACAGGGATCCTTATACTTACGTAGAGGCTATGGAGGATGTTGATTCAAGACTCTGGACAGAGGCCATGAACATAGAGATGAAGTCTATGGAGACTAATCGGGTCTGGAAGCTTATGGATCTTCCCGAATGGGTAAAACCCATAGGGTGTAAGTGGATCTACAAGAGGAAAAGAGGAGTGGATGGAAAGGTCAAAACCTTTAAGGCTAGACTGGTAGCTAAGGGTTATACGCAAAAGGAAGGAATCGATTATGAGGAAACCTTTTCGCCTGTAGCCATGCTTAAGTCCATCCGGATTCTCTTTTCCATAGCTGCTGCTCTCGACTACGAGATTTGGCAGATGGATGTCAAGATGACTTTTCTAAATGGCTATCTTAATGAGTCCATTTATATGGAACAACCAGACGGGTTCAAGGTCGCGGGTCAAGAGGGTAAGGTTCTAAAGTCAATTTATGGACTTAAGCAGGCTTCCCGTTCTTGGAACATAAGATTTGATCAAGTGATCAAGACTTATGGGTTCTCACAAAATGTGGATGAACCATGTGTTTACAAACACATTAAAGATGGGAAGGTGGCTTTTCTACTGCTCTATGTGGATGACATTCTGCTAATTGGAAATGATGTTAGGGGCATTGTCATCGGTCAAATTATGGTTGACCAAGCAGTTTGACATGAAGGACTTGGGTGAGGCTAATTTTGTTCTCGGTATCCAGATCTTTTGGGATAGGAAGAATAAAATGATAGCTTTGTCACAGGTCGGGTACATAGATAAAATTCTCAGAAGGTTTGCAATGCAGGATTCCAAGAAAGGTGGCCAACCATCTAGGTCTGGAATTACTCTTTCTAAGAAAGACTCTCCAAAGTCTTATGAAGAAAGAGAATGCATGAAGAAGGTGCCTTATGCTTCGGCAGTGGGTAGTCTCATGTATGCTATGCTTTGCACACGATCGGATATTAGCTATGTGGTCGGGATTGTAAGTCGATTTCAGGCGGATCCAGGACCAAACCATTGGGTTATGGTAAAGCATATTTTCAAGTACCTGAGAAGGACTCGAGGGTATATGCTTGTGTATTCGGCTGAGGATTTAACTCCTCTAGGATACACTGATTCAGATTTTCAATCCTGTCTGGATTCTAGGAAATCGACTTCAGGGTTTATGTTTACTCTAGGTGGCGGTGCCATCAGTTGGAGAAGTGCGAAGCAAGATTGCACTTTGGATTCAATGATGGAGGCCGAGTATGTGGTGGCTAGTGATACTTCGAAAGAAGCAGTGTGGCTCCGCAAGTTCCTTGGGGATCTTGAGGTAGTTCCTGGTATGGATAAAGAGGTATCACTGTACTGTGATAACAGTGCGGCAGTAGCTAATGCTAAGGAACCAAGATTTCACAAGAAGAGTAAGCATATTGATCGGAAGTATCATGTGATAAAGGACTTCATTGAGGGCGGGCATGTCACGGTGTGCAAGATCGCGTCAGAGGACAATTTAGCTGATCCATTTACGAAGACACTTACTGGGACAATCTTCGAGAGGCATGTGGAAGCTATGGGGATGCGAAATTTGCTGTATTTACTCACTTAGTGCAAGTGGGAGATTGTTAGACATGTATGCCCTAAGAAGTAAAAATGTAATATGTTTTTGGAGACATTTTTATCAATAAACAATTTATTCATTTAAATATACCAAATCTTGTCCTCTTTATGTTCATATTTGTTGAATGTATGTTAAGCAAACAGTAATCTGAGACTGTCGGTCTAAACCTTAAGAATTGGGCATATGATGGGATGATTATGTGAAAGACACGATTCTTAAGGTGATGGTCTAAAACATATGATCCGCAATCGAGGGAATAAAGTTGGGCGCTTTATTCATGTAAAGATTGTTATGTTGTTTATATCCCTTTTGGGAGATGGTTTGTCTTGACCATCGGAGTTGGACTCCATGAATAGAAACAATGTGCGTTGTCATAGGTGACGATGTATTGGATCGGGACATAAAGTGAATTGATTTGGATTAATAATTCTGTCTTGGCAAATCGATTCACTTTAGACAATCATTTGCATTGTATCTCAATCCTGAGATGAATAGTGGGCCTGTTGTCTCGACTTGTGTCTTTTGATGTACCAATGGGTGACTTCCACATCTCAATAGTGGCATGCATGCCGGTACGTTGGAGGCATGACTCTTGATAGCGTAGACTTGTTATTCATAGATGTGGAAATCATAGCTCCTCTTTAGGAGTAATGATATCCTCTTATATGCGTTGTCTTGTAATTGGAAAAACTGGAGCGCTTAACCATTTGGATACATAGGTGTAACCGAATGGTATACTATCTTTGGATGGTAAGTTTTCTAATGGTGAGACAATGGAACGTAAGATAAAAATAATCGAGAAGGTAAGACAGAACTTGTCCTTAAGCCGATTATGGATAATCATATGGGGATACAATACATTAAGATATGTCATGGAGACTTAGCTACACAAGCTTCGTAATTCTATAAAGTTCGAGAGTGCAGCTCCAAGCTTTTAGTGGAGTAGCGTTGGAGTTGATAATTGTGAAATGTATATCTAGGATATTGGGTTTCATAATTATCATGAGCTTGAACTTTATAGGTCCGTTTTGGTCCCCTTTGCTAGCTTACAAAATCTTGTAACGACACGGCGTGCTTTTCCAATAATTGGTGACTTATGTCAGAATTTTCAGATTGGTTTAAAATTTGTAAGAATCAAATAATTCATGTCTGTTTATTGGTTGAATTAATTTTGTAATATAATTAATTTAAGATAAACTTGTTGAATTATTGGGATCGGATAATTCTTGTCTGTTTATCGGTTGATTTAATTTTGGATAAATTAGATCAAGATAAACTTGTAGAATTATTGTGAATTGATTTATTTTCTTAGAGATTATCTTGATAAAGTTTGTTTGATCAGATATGTTTTCTATTGGGTTATTTGAATCAAAACTGAGACTTTATCCTTTAGAATCTCAGGTGGAAAATAAAGGATTCGTGGAGATTTTTTCTCGGGAGTTCGGCCTGCCGAATGACGAGTTCGACCTGCCGATGAAGCCTGTTCGGCTTGCCGATCAGGATGTTCGGCCTGCCGATCAGCGAGAGATAAGATTACGTATTTTCACGGGGATCTTATCAGATATTGATCCGAACTTGATTCTGTTTCGAGTTTTTGAGACCTAATCTAATAAGGCTGACCTCAGGACCAATGGCTATAAAAAAGGAGTGAGTCTCATGATTTACTCAGATCAATTGAGAGATTAAGAGTGACACTCTTCTGGTGAGCATTTGAAAAACTCCCTAAGAACTTTTGTTCACAAATCACGAACACTAGCTTTGGGTTCTCTCTATTGGTTGTAAGGAGAGTCACCGGTGGGAGAGCTGTACGTGTGAGCCCACACTCACTCCGGTTGTGGATAGAGAATAGCAAAGAAGACCAGTTGGTTGAGGCTCTTCTGGAACGTTACTTCTCTTCACAGGCTACGGAGGATCTTCACACAAAGGTTAGTAAGATCTGTCTAATTTATACATATAGCATGTCAAACTTGTGTTTTGGAAATTACTCTGATGAATTTTTTTTTTAAATTTTGTTGCGCACCGCGTTTCCAACATATACTTGTGAGTATACAGAATATATATATACCTGAGAGTATATTATGACATGTATTTGAGTGTATATGATGATCTGTTCCTATGTATATTTTATGTTAAGTACCTATGAGTACATTATGCTATATACCTGTACGTATATTAATGTGTACCAGTGTGTATGAAGAGTATGTACCTGTGTGTACTATGTCGTACAAGAGCATTTATGTAATGTATAACATGTGATCATCACTTCATGCATGGTATGATAATCATAATAAGTGAATTGGTAAACGAATCACCAAAAGTTAAGAAAAGTGTCGTACTGACTCTTGACTCATGGGGAGTTTAAAGATTACAGGATGGTCACGATGTTACGTAGACCTAAGTGCGTAATGGTACGAACACTTGGGCCCTAGTTAAAGATAAGAAATGATAATGATAAGGAAGGATTATAAGAAAGCATAATGAGATCATGCATTTTATTGAATATGCATGTGGGTTTATATGGGACTTACTGGGCGTAGGCTCATTAAGTATTTCATGCTGTAGGTATTCCGACAAAAAGGTCAGAATAAATCGTAATGATGAGCTGGCGGACGGATGATGTGTGCAGACTGGGTATGGTTTCTGCCACAGTATGTTTTCTACTGTATTGTATTTTAAGATATTTTGAAAGTAATGTTTGATAAACTACTTTGCAAAGGAAAGGTGGTCATGTAAATACAAGTATATGTTTGTATTTCAAAAGTTGTTGAACTAGTATATGTACAATATTTATAATAATAATAATAATAAAATTTTCCTAAATATTTGCCCTAAAGTAAGTAAGAAAGAGTTTTATCACAGCCCGAAAAGGTGGGTTGTGACAGTTGGTATCAGAGCGAAAATTTTGCCACCCTACTGCACATCCTCGTCTATTCCATTGCCATAGCTCAAGTAAGATAGTTTGATTTTAAGTATAATAATGTTTAGTTTCTAATTTTATATGGCATTGATATGTTAATTACGACAATAAATATAGTATATAGCGGAGCCGCATCATGATCGTGATATGGAAGCTGATCGAAGAGCCAGTATTGCTTTTCAAGATGCAATGCCACCACGATACTATGGGAGTCGGCAGCCTATGGTGTTGACCGAATGGCTCCATGAAGTTGAGGTAATCTTTAATGCTTGTCATACGCCACCGCATCTTCAGGTATTATTGGCCTCAGGATTGTTGTTGAGGGAATCCTTAGCATAGTGGTTGAAGATTGGACCTGATGAGCAACCAAGGACTGGCAAGGCTTCAGACAACAGATTCAAGCTGAATTCGCACCTTTACCTCCAGTAGATGCCATGCACATCTAGGTGATTCCGATGATGTGGGTTGATTGGCGACATAGGTTGTACCTACGAGTAGAACCAATTTGGGGAAGATATGTTAGTGAGCCGGTAGATCACTATATCTTGAGGTTTCGCCGAACCATGATGCCAATGATTCCGCCGGAGATATCTTTACGGCGCATCCGCGAACTTGTACGGAGAGATCTTCCTGATGCCGTTCAATAGCAAATGCAGTATCGAGGAAACTACCTCAGCGTCCACGACTTTCTTATGGCGGTACTACATGCAGAGCAGAATGTAGTCGCGCCCCTGGAAGATCCCCCAATGGATATGGAAGGTGATGATGATGATGATGAAAGTGATGAAGAGCCCATGCCTCTTGAACCTATTATTGCAAGTGATGATGAATCACTGATTCGGATGATGAGGAAGAGGAGGATCCCGATGAGGATTTTGAACAGAGTGACATGTCGGGAGTCGAGTCAGACTAAAAAGAATTTATGAAGACTTTTGTAGTCTAATGTACATAGATATGGGATTAGTATAGTTTTGGGCTTGGTTGCCTCTATATATGTATGAGTATGTATGTATGTCCGGCAAGTGGTATCCTTCTCGGCAATAGGATATATGTAGCTGGAAGTGATAACTGCTCCCAGAAATGATATGAACAGTTTATGTATGAAAGAAAGTAAGTATGTATGTTAGTTATGCATGTAATGTTACAAAGAATGTAAAAAGGAAATGAAAGAGGTTCATGAAATGTATGAAATGAAATGAAATGAAATGTATGAAGGTTAATGAAATGAAATGTATGAAGGTTATTGAAATGAAATGTATGAAATGAGATATTGAGTTATGATGTTGTTTATGTTTGTATGTATTTATATGATTGGAGAATGTTCTTTTTAAAAAGTACTATTAAGTTAATAGTATATACTGACGTAACAACGAAATTGTATGATAGGCTTGTAAACCTATTGTATTATCAATGGTTGATACACCCGGAGAACTTGTGAACCCGGATTTGATGGCCATGATTACGGAGTTACAACAGAAACTCCTAGCTCAGGAGTTAGAAATGCAAGAGTTAACAGCGCAGCTAGCGAATCAGAATCCCGAACCACAGGCACGTGCGAACTCGCCACCCCCAGTACTACCACCTCAGCAAGTGGAACTAGCTGCTCCAATTGTTCCAGCTGTTTCGGTAGCATCTGCTATCGAATTCTATGAAAGATTCTGACGGATGAAAGCCCCAAAATTTGACAGATCTACGGATCCATTAGAAGCCGATGATTAGCTTACTGGTATAGAACGAGTTTTGAAATTTATGGGGCTTAGTGATCGTGAGAAAGTCTTGTGTGCCTCATTTTCTCTCACCAAGGATGCTACGAGATGGTAGGAATCAGTAGAACGTAGAAGGAATGTAAATGAAATGACATGGTCTGATTTTGTGGAAGAGTTCAGAAGGGCTTATTTCAATGTGGAAACGATGGCAACCCAGCAAGAAGAATTCAATAATTTTAAACAAGGCAACATGTCAGTGGTAGATGTCGTGAAGAGGTTTAACCAATTGGCGCGCTTATGTCCTGAATTAGTATCCATGGATCGGGAATGAATAAGAAGATTGATGAGAATGTTTCGAACTGACATTGCCCTTATAGTCGATAGTGGAGGGCAAGCCCTTAAGGACGTAGAGGATTGTATTCAATGGGCTACTAAAGCCGAATTCAAAATTGCCTGTGACAAGGAAGAGAGGGCAAGAATTTTCAAGACTCTAAAGGAGGAGAAGGCTTTAGCTAAGCAGAGCCAAATGGTACAGGCAAAAAGGCAAGGAAGTGTTCCAAGTCAAGGGCAGTCCTAGAGCCATCTAGTTGGACGCAACCGCAATGCTAACAATAAGAGGAAATGGAACGCGATTAGTTCAAAGAATCAAAAAGGACAACCTCAGAAAAGAATCGGTGATGGAGGAAAGAATAAGCCTCTCTGCAATCAGTGTGGAAAAAGACATGCTGGAGAGTGTAAAGCTGGCACCAACAAGTGCTTCATCTGTGGCAAAGAAGGGCACTATGCCAGAAACTGTTTCTCCAATCCCCAGAATCAGAATAACTAGAATCGGAATAACCAGAATCAACAAAGGTCTCAAGGAACCCAGCTTCACGCAGTCCAAGCACATATTGAAGGCCCTAGTATCAGTTAGGGACGCTTGGAAGCTTCAGAACCAAATGGATGAATTTATGCTTATATGAAGGAGGAGGATGATGCAGGAACGTTGTCGGCGGTAACAGGTCAGTTTTCTGTTGCCAATACTGATGCCTATGTTTATTTGACTCTAGAGCAACGCATTCATTTGCCTCGCTTAAGTTTGCTAAACGGTTAAGGAATAAATGGGATAGAATAGAACAGACTTTTAAAACTGTACTTCCCTCTAGGGAGGTATTGAGTTCTGATTATTGGTTACGTCATGTACCGATAATCATTTGTGGAAGGGAATTGTATATTGATTTGATCATAATTGATATACAAGACTACGACATTATCCTAGGAATGGATTTCTTGGGAAAGTACACGGCCAAGATTAACTATAGACACCACAAGGTTACGTTTCGACCTTTTAGAAGTAAGAAGCTTGTGTATTCAGGAAAGGTTCCTAAGGCTCCAAAGGCATTAATTTCGGCATTAAAAGCAAAGAAGATGTTGGAGGGTGGATGCATCGGCTATTTGGTGAACTTAGTAAGCAAGCCACAAGAGGCTCAGTTAGGACCAAAGAAGGTCCCCATAGTAAAAGAATTTGTTGATGTGTTCCCAAATGAGTTACCAAGCTTACCACCAGAACGAGAGATTTCGTTCGAGATTGAGTTGACACTGGGTACAACCCCGATATCAAAGGCACCGTATCGTATGGCTCCAGGAGAGCTCAAAGAGCTACAAGTGCAACTACAAGAATTGCTGGATAAAGGATTTATTTGGCCGAGTCATTCCCCATGGGAAGCGCCTGTATTATTTGTCAAGAAGAAAGATGAAACGTTACGAATATGCATCGATTATCGAGAGCTAAACAAAGTCACAATTAAGAATAAGTATCCACTTCCAAGGATTGATGACCTATTTGATCAATTGAAAAGAGCGTCAGTATTCTCAAAGATCGATCTACGCTTTGGATATTATCAACTACAGGTTAAAGAGGAAGACATACCAAAAATGGCTTTTCAAATGCGGTATGGGCATTATGAGTTTTGTGTCATGCTATTTGGACTGACTAATGCCCCGACAGCATTTATGGATCTTATGAACCGGATTTTCAAGGACTACCTCGACAAGTTTGTCATAGTTTTTATTGACGATATCCTGATATATTCAAGAACACAAGAGGAACATGCAGAGCACCTGAAGATCACACTACAATTATTGAGAAGGCATCAATTGTACGCCAAGTTCTCAAGATGTGAGTTTTGGCTAGAGAAGATCCATTTTCTAGGACATGTAGTGACACGGGACGGAGTATCCGTTGATCCCACCAAAGTGGAAGCAGTGAATAAGTGGCCTACACCAAAAAGCGTAACCAAAATAAGAAGTTTCCTCGGTTTAGCAGGCTACTATCGATGTTTTGTGGAAGGATTTTCCCGACTAGCAGCACCACTCACTACACTTACACGAAAAGTGGCAAAGTATGAATGGACTAAGAAGTGCGAGGAAAGTTTCAAAGAGTTAAAGAGACGACTCACGAGTGCCCTGGTATGGGCTATACCAGATCCAAACATAGGAAACTATGTGATTTATAGTGATGTGTCAAAGATAGGCTTGGGAGCTGTTCTTATGCAAAAGGAAAAAGTAATTGCGTACGCATCCCGACAGCTGAAGGATCATGAAAGGAGCTATCCAACACATGACTTGGAGTTAGTAGCGGTCGTGTTTGCATTGAGGATTTGGCGTCATTATTTATATGGAGCTAAATGCGAGATATATACAAATCATCAGAGTCTGAAATATATCTTCACATAGAAGGAGCTTAACATGAGACAACGAAGGTGGCTAGAGTTGGTCAAAGACTATGACTGTGAAATTTTGTATCACCCGAGAAAGGCTAACCGAGTAGCCGATGCCCTTAGTCGTAGAACAATATCTTCGTTTGCAATGATACAGTTAATGCAAAACCCCTTCAGAAGGACTTGATGGAAGCAAGAATAGAGCTAATCACTGGAAGATTGGCTCATTTGTCTTTTCGACCAGCTATCTTGAAGAACTTAAAGGAGCGACAAGAAGCAGATCCGTCGCTACTTAAAGCTAGGAATGAGGTCCTTGAGAGCAAAGAAACAGAATTTAGCATCTTAAAAGATGGCATTCTCCATTATAAGGGCAGAATCTACATCCCCAATGATGAAAGATTAAAGAAGCAAGTATTAGAGGAAACCCATGAAGCACCCTACATGGCTCATCTAGGAGGCGAATTACAGAATGAAGAACCCTACATGAAAGAGCACTATTGTTGGCACAAAATGAAGAACGATGTCACACAGTTTGTTGCCAAATGCCTTACATGCCAAAAGGTGAAAGCTGAGCATCAACGGCCAGTAGGTGAATTACAGAAAATTGAAATTCCCGAATGGGAATGGGACCAAATAACTATGGATCTGATGACCGGGCTACCCAGAACTACAGGTGGACACGATGCTATATGGGTAATTGTTGATAGATTGACAAAATCAGCTCACTTCTTACCCATTAAACTCAGCTGTTCTATGGAAAGACTAGCTGAACTATATGTAGCCCAAATAGTTAGATACCATGGAGTCCCGAAATCCATCATTTCTAATCGAGGTGGCCAATTCACTTCCAAGTTTTGGAAGAGCGTTCACCAAGATATAGGAATGAAGCTGACTTTTAGTATAGCTTTTCACCCCTAAACTGATGGTCAATTTGAAAGGACCATTAAAATCCTGGAAGATATGCTAAGAAACTGTGTACTAGATTTCAAAGGAGGATGGTATAAAAAGCTACCGTTGATCGAATTCGCTTATAATAACAGTTATCAAGCTTCCATAGGAATGGCTCCTTATGAAGCTCTTTACGAAAGAAGATGCAGATCGCTATTGCATTTGTATGAAACGGGAGAAACGACATTGTTGACAATAGATTTTGTGTAAAGGACGACAAAGGATGTGAAATTAATCCGTCAACGAATGGAAACTGCCTTTAGTCGACAAAAGAGTTACACAAATTGGCGATGAAGACCCTTGGAATTCCAAGTAGGGGATCTAGTCTTCTTAAAGGTGACGCCAATGAAAGGAGTAGTTAGGTTTGGAAAGAAGGGAAAACTTGGCCCAAGATACATCGAGCCATTCGAAATCTTAAAACGGGTGGGCAATGTAGCTTACAAGTTGGCCTTACCCTCTAATCTAGCATCAGTACACAATGTATTCCATGTATCCATGCTAAAGAAGTATGTACCGGATCCTTCACATGTACCGGATCCTTCACATGTTCTGCAACCAGAGGAAATTGATGTGCAGGAGAATTTGTCTTATGAAGAGAAACTGGTTCAAATATTGGCACGAGAAGAAAAGAAATTAAGGAACAAAAAGATACCTTTCGTCAAAGTTCTATGGCATAATCAGCAAGTGGAAGAGGCAACGTGGGAACGAGAGGATGCGATGAGAAAAAGCTACCCCAAATTGTTTTGATTTTCGAGGACGAAAATTCTTAAGGGGAGTAGATTGTAATGACCGAGAAAAATTTCATTAATAAAACCTAATATTTAATTGGGTTTAATTAATGACTTTACTTTT
Source organism: Artocarpus heterophyllus (assembly GCA_025403435.1). NCBI lineage: Eukaryota > Viridiplantae > Streptophyta > Magnoliopsida > Rosales > Moraceae > Artocarpus > Artocarpus heterophyllus. Next base: position 12,846,282 of record CM046331.1, read on the forward strand.
AAAAATGTAAATTTTTGTAAAAATTGTAATTTTTGTAAAAATTACAATAAAGTAGAAATAAACGACATTGATTGTAAATTTTATGGCAAATATGATGCAATGTTGGTTATTGCCGAATACAGATTTTATGAGTTTAATTACTTAGAAATTTGTAAATAATATTTATAGAATGAATTTTATATCACGATTAATTGTAAAATTGTGATATAAACAAGTGGGTAATTAAAATATAAATAGGACATAAAAGTTGTCCAAAACCAAATTAGGGGTAAAAAGGAGGCCGAAGCAATATGAGTATACTGCTAAATGAAAACGCAGATACAAAAAATGTTATGATTGGCCTCCAAAAGTGAACGAAAAGTAAGTCAAATATTTTTATACAGTCTAAGGATAGAAAGTACACTGATTTGACCACGATAGTATAGTAAAAATACTATGTGGTAAAAAATTACATAGTATAAATTTTTAATTCCATAAAGTGGACACTTCTTAATTTTCTATTGGGCCACATGTCTAGAAAAGTGGTCCAATCACCTCATGACACCTAGGTGGTATACTCATGGGTTACCATGAGTCACAAAATGAGATAAGGATGCATTTATGGCATGGTTATCACAATTTTTCTTTCCTTTCTTTTCCTCCAAGTTCCAGCAGCCATTGTTGAGACTTCAAAAAAAAATTTCTTAGCCCCAAACTTTGTAAAAATAGTCCCAAACAAGTTGTACAAGCAAGTACAAGGATTTTCCACAAGTTTTAAGGTAAAATCCTAAACTTTTTAATGAGTTTTCAAGGGATTTTTCATGGGTAAAGGGAAAAAATTAATCTATGGTATTTTTGCATGGAAAGGAAGCCTAGGAGGGAGTTCAAGGAAACTTTAAAGGCTAGAAATAAAAAAAGTGCCATTTGGGTAAGTTTTAAGTTTTAAAGTTTTAAAATTTTATGGATTTTATTTTGATGTCTATTCTTTCAAACCCATGTGGGTTCTTGAGCATGCATTTGATGGAATTTCATGTATATATGATGAATGACAAGTTTAAGTTGTGAAACTTTGGTTTATAGTGCAAATTTGTAAATTTTGCAAAAAGCAATGTTTTTGTAATTTTGATGTTAGACTTTGCAAAAGTAATGTTTGAGCATGAGAATGTTTTGATTGAGGCATGGAATGGTTTTTGAAGGGGTAGAATTGTAATTTTGAAATGAAATTTTGTAAAAATACCGTGGGAACTAAATTGAAAGGAAAAGATTTCTCTCAACAGAATTAAAAAATGGCCAAAAACACCCCTGTATAGTGAGATTTTGGGAAAAGTTAAAACATAAAAGTTGTAGATCTCGACGAAACTGTTAGGTAATGGAGACAGTTCATCTAAAAAATAAATCGTTTGTGATATTTTGATTTTTCAAAGAATTTGTGAAAATTGTGAAAAATTTTTAAAAGGGTAAAAATGTCATTTTTCAAATGATTTTGAATATGGTACTTTGAGCAAAACTGATCATTGAGAAAAATAGAAAATTTTGATGCAAAGAAGTAAATTTTAGTCCCGGAGGCAAAATTGTCAAAATTTTTAGTTCAGGGACTAAACCGCAAAGTTTTATGAAAATGGGGCATAATTGAGAAATAAAGAGATTTGACCCACTAGGGTGTTATTTTAAAATTAGTATGTGGTTATTTTTGTAAGAATAACGAAATCGAGCTCGGGTAGGTTAGTGGACCCACGGAGGGTAAAATCGTCATTTTTGCCCAAATAACCCGAACCGCTTCGAAACGTGTCAGTTGAAAAAAGAATGGTAAAAAAAAAAGGGTTTCCGCCCTTCTTTAGAAACAATAGGGTAGAGTTAGATAGAAATAAGAAAACCAGTGGTTCTTAGAGTTGTATATAGTAATGCAACTCAATTTATTAACTAACGGATGTTTTATATCGAAGCATAATAGAATTTAGCTAATGGCTTTGTAAATGGCCAACAGGATCCTAGGAGTCTAGGAGAAGGAAAATCAAGGTTAAATTGCCTGAAATTCGCATCAAGTAAGTACCTATCCCACCTACAGTATGAAATTATAGGCTTAGAGTGCAAAATGTGTATATGTATACCTGTGTGTATAATAAGGTGTATTCTTATATGTATGCAATGACATGAGTATTTTTAAAAATGAAAGGGTATACTTGTGATTATACGGAATATATATATACCTGAGAGTATATTATGACATGTACTTGAGTATATATGATGATCTGTACCTGTGTGTATATTTTATATTAAGTACTTGTGAGTACAATATGCTATATACCTATGCGTATATTAATGTGTACTGGTGTGTATATAAAGTATGTACCTATGTATATATTTTATGTTAAGTACCTGTGAGTACATTATGCTATATACCTGTGCGTATATTAATATGTATCAGTGTGTATATAAAGTATGTACCTGTGTGTACTATGTCGTACAAGAGCATTTATGTTATGTATAACATGTGATCATCACTTCATGCATGGTATGATAATCATAATAAGTGAATTGATAAACGAATCACCAAAACTTAAGAAAAGTGTCGTACCGACTCCTGACTTAAGGGGAGTTTAAAGATTACAGGATGGTCACGATGTTACGTAGACCTAAGTGCGCAATGGTATGAACACTTAGGCCCTAGTTAAAGATAAGAAATGATAATGATAAGGAAGGATTATAAGAAAGCATAATGAGATCATGCATTTTATTGAATGTGTATGTGGGTTTATATGGGACTTACTGGGCGTAGGCTCACTATGTATTTCATGCTGTAGGTATTCCGACGAAAAGGTTAGAATAAATCGTAATGATGAGCTGGTGGACGGATGATGTGTGCAGACTGGGTATGGTTTCCGCCACAGTATGTTTTCCGCTGTATTGTATTTTAAGATATTTTGAAAGTAATATTTGATAAACTACTTTGCAAAGGAAAGGTGGTTATGTAAATACAAGTATATGTTTGTATTTCAAAAGTTGTTGAACCAGTATATGTATAGTATTTATAAAAAAAAAAAAAAAAATTCTTAAATTTTTGTCCTAAAGTAAGTAAAAAAGAGTTTTATCATAGCCCGAAAAGATGGGTTGTGACAAAATTTCCCTCTAGGAAGGGTTGACAAAATCCGGATAACTATATCCATATCTACCAATCTCACATGGTGCTCTACTGAGTACATGAGGAAGTCATGCAAGCCTTCAGCCAAACATTGTCTAGATCGACAAAGCGTTGGTTTTGACCAAGACTACCCACAACAAGAGCGAATAACCAACAAACATCAGGGTCAGACAATACCCAAAAACTAGAGTAAATAATTTAATTGGTAATGGTCGATCATACACATATGCTACACCTTTTCAACCAATATACTCGTAGAAAAATTCTAAAGCACAACAAAGGAGTTTTATTTGCATTTTTAAACGATTACAGACATACATGATATGGTCATAAGAAGACTCTTATTTAAAAAGGATGAAATAGGAAAGCTAATGACAATAATTTTACTTTAGCATAAAAGGGATCTTTAATCCACTAATATTTTAAAGCGTAACAAGAGGTGGGATACTTTGTTCGTTTTCAAAAAAATTAGTTGGATCAGCTATAGTCTTTATAGAAACTAACCTATCGAAGTTATTCTTAAAATACTTTGTACCCCAAATCTTGGCTCGTGCGAAATTATCATAAGCACTTTTGGCATCACCTTTATTGTTATTCGTCCCGATATCAAGGTCTCTGAAGTTGCGATATACACCCCTCGGGTTTTTTGATACATAAGGAGTCATGTATTTGTAAAGTCTTCTTATCCAACTCACGTACTTTTCGGATGCTGTAATATTTTCTTTATTTTCCCAATTCACCATGTATTGAATGACGTAAAGGTTTCCGGCGCGGTAGGGGAATGGGATTGCAGATTCAGAAATATTGTTCATTTTCCCTCCCAAGGGAAATAGTTCAATGAATGCTGTTCCTACCACTTCTTCGTATAACCTTCCCAACATTCCTTCTACCACGTCATCTGGAACGGGTTGTTTCACAAAGTCTGATTTTACTTTGAATGCCGACATCATAAAATTAGATTTTCTATCAAGTAGAACATCCAAGGATTCTCCATTTCTGAAATAATTGAAATAGAGAAACGATTCGACCCATCTCATCTCAATGCACTCTTGTCTTCGCAAACCTAGCTCAGGAAACTCCTTACGCATCAATTGGAGGAGCCTTTCCACACGACCATGGAACGTGGCTCGGAAGGTAGCTTGTAGCTCAAGTTTCTTATTCCCTTCATTATCCGTGGAATTCGTGGTTTGGAATCTGACAAAGATTGTCAGATCCTCATCGACTTTGTCAGCATGGCGTTGCCACTTATGAAAGAGCGTCTTTGTTGCATTATCTTCCATGTTCCTGGCGACATCAAAGACAGTCACTATTGATGGCACAGAAACAAGTCGAAGTTTCCATGCAAGAACAATTCCAAAACTTTCTGGTCCACCACCACGTATGGCCCAGAACAAGTCTTCCCCCATAGATTTCCTATTAAGAAATCTTCCTTCAGCATCTATGAATTCTGCATCAAGAAGATTATCAGCTGCGAGGCCATATTTTCGTGTCAAATAGCCATAACCTCCTCCACCAATTTGTCCACCAATACCCACACTGTGACAATCGCCAGCTGGGAAGCCAAGATTTCCACTTTTTTCAGCAATTCTATAATAAAGTTCACCCAACGTAGCGCCTGCTTGAACCCATGCAAACTTATTCTTTGTATTAACAGTAATAGAACTTAGGTTTCTCAAGTCAATTATAGCAAACGAAACATTGGACACATAAGAAAGACCCTCATAATCATGGCCACCACTCCGGGTTCTGATTTGGATGTCATGTTTCTTGGAGCAATAAATAGTGGCTTGGACGTCGGAGACACGAAATGGTGTGACAATAACTAATGGTTTTGGGGTCCAGGAAGAAGAAAAACGAGCGTTCTGTATGGATGAATTCAATACAGTGGAATACAGTGGATTGTTTGAAGTGTAGATGATGGATTCAGAACTGGAGGTTGAGTTGGATATATGAGTGGTCAGGCAATGAAGAAAGTCTTTATGAGCATGATCAGCAGAAGTTGCCGATAGTACAAATGAAAAAAGAAGCATAAAGATTTTGGCTAAGCACGAAGAGAAGGCAAAGCACTTCATTTTTCTTGATTTTTGTGTGTGTGTTTTTTGTTTTTCTTGCATGATACGAGTAAAATGATATATACTAATTGCCTTTATATAGCTGATACATGCCAACCGTTCGATTTTTAAATTATACACAGCAAACATTGGCTGCACGATCGATAAAATATAATAGCACTGAATAGGAAAACAAAGGCTGACAAAATATTGTTTCATGGTTGCGCGTGATTGTTCACAGCATTAAATTAATACTTCCTTTGCTTTTGATTTTTCACGGCATTTGATTCAGTACTGTTAATTACTTTTTCTACAGGAAATTAGTACTGTTATTTATTCTTGATCGTGTCCGTATGTGAGACGTTATGTTTCACGAACTTTGATTTCCGCTTAATTAAATTAGTGCTTTCACATCCTCTGGATACTGTGAAAACTATGATTTCTGATACCTTTGATTTCTGAGACTTAAATATTAGAACATTCATATACTTTTTCATATTGTCAAATCGTGGTAAATTATGATTTCTAGTACCTTTAATTTTTTATAGAATTAAATAAGTACATCGTGTGCTTGTTATAATTCCATAAAATTAAATTAATACTTTCATCCACTTTGATGATGTCAACAAAAATTAAAAGTAATACTTTCATTGACTTTTGAGATTCTCCATATATACATGTGGAAAATTATGATTCTTCACAATTTATTTTTTCTTTCTAGATGGTTCTGGTTAATCTTAAAAAAAAATAATGATAAATGAACTATGTTACGATTGTATATCATGTGGAACACGCGTATGTGTAGCTAAATTCGTAGTGCACAAGTTATCTAATATATGATTAGCTGACCATGAAAAATTGACTCTTACACGCTTTGTAGAATTACGAATACGCAATTCTGGGTGAAACATATCCGTCTGTACATATATTATTTTAATCTTCTTCCAGCGTAAGACGTCGACTAGAACAGTTTGATCTATTCAACTACTCAACTATTTGGATTTTTATAATGAGAAGATCAAATACTTCGCCTCATATGCCCTTTTATACCTAGGGTGTTCTAAGGAAATACTTGTGAAGAGTTGAATTTCAAACGTTTTATTTTTTGTCAAAAATTTAAATCTAATTTTAAATCAATGTGCCACAAGTACATGTACAACTGTCATCTAAAGATAAGACAGCGAAAATTAGCTAAGCAGTCGTGTTATTTAGCGTCATAATATGTGGTTTACTTAGCTAAAGCATCATCTAAAGTCTACTCAAACTGATAGGGGTACGAGTTTGTCTACATTAAACGATGGTTTCTAAGTAAAACTATCCTCTAATATTCTGTTTAGTTGACTTTGTTTCTTTGAGAAACTATTAGTCCTTTAGCATTAAAAAAAAAGGATTATTTTCATAAATACTCCCCAAACTATGTACCCCTAATTTAAGTACCCCTAATTTTTCAAAATCAGTCAAAATGCCCCCTATCTATAAAGAGCCACTCAAAACGCCCCTTAGGTATAAATTTGTCTATAACCTTAACAAATTTTGTTGGTGTGGGATGATACTAAGGATATTTTATTTGAAAATGAGTATTATAATAAAAACAAATACTTCAAACATACATAATATACATCATAAGCTTCTAAATACTTCAGCCATCCAATTGGAGCCCTTAAGTTATGTATTTTTGAAAGTTAAATAGAGTTGCAGAAATTCCGCAAAAAAACTAACGGAAATACTTCTAGTTTAGCGCATTTTTGGAGACCTTAATGGACACGAAACCAAGTTTATGATATTTCTTTGGAAAGCTTAGGTGTTAGCTTCCTTTGGACGGAGATTTCATAATTTTTTGCTGGACATGGAATATTTTTTGAATACTTACATAACAGCTGTCAAACCCGTATTTTAAAGATCAGTAAAACTAAGAACTGGACCCTTCTTTTTTACATAGCTTTGCTGCACCTAAATGACCTCACTACTTCTTAGATCACGTTAAAAGTGAGTGACGTGTGGCATCTAGAACCGACTCGTCTAGGACCGAGTAGCGCGAGTTGTAAGCATCCAAAGTTAATAAAACAAGTTTAAATTTTTTTTAAAAATTCTAAATTATATTAAAGTATAATTATATTTTATAAATATGATTTAACATTATAATTAATAATTATATCATATATTAACTTGTATAATATAATATAATAGAATATTATTATGTCATATTATCTATCAATATAGATAATATATATTTATCTAAATATATAAATTGATAATGAAAAAATATCTAAAAAAGAAATATCAGGAAAATTGGGTATTTTCTAACGTTCTGATTGGATCAATAGAAATATTAAATAGAGCTAATTTTGCTTTTATGATAAAAATAGGATTCTTGTATCTGCATTGAAGTAGTATCTCATTCACGTAAAAGAGAATCAGTCTGCATGCTTCACAGCCTTCCATGTTTGAATTCCATTGTAAATGTAAAAGAAGGCTCCTTCATGGATCTTTGAGGTTATGAGCAAGAAGCACATCCCTAAAAGTACACCAGAAAGGAAGAACTTTCTCTAGAATAGGTCAATCAATCAGAAGTAGCGACCAGAAGTAAAGTTTTGATTTATATCTAGTACAAGGCCTAGAGCTGGAAGCGATCTTGGAAACCAATTATGCCTTAGTTATGCCATTGTAATTTGAAACTTATGCAAAGTATAATGTAATGGATGACAAATTACCTCAACGGTATTTGTAACTTTTTTCGGTTCATGATCAATCATTTTGTTGTCATTGATTATTATAATTAAATTTATGGTACGGTTTTTAAACATTATTTTTAGAGAAACAGTAATGATCAGTTATTCTTAAAAAAAAAATAAAAGAGAGCTTTTGTGGACTTTTGTTAAAAAAAAAAAAACATTTTGGGACATATAGAACAAAAAAACCCCTAAAATATTAACATCTTTTATGCTTAAAACGGGACAAATAGTCCCAACAAATTAAAAGCTTAGGGACGTGAGTATCTGAATTCTTATAATAGGACCCGGATATCAAAGATGCAAAGTTTGAGGAATTAGGGTGCAAAAATCCGTTTCTTAAATCTACGAGAAATATGATTACTAGTATTCTTCTTGTTGAAGTGCACATGGCAGAAGAGCCAAACAAAAATCTTATCGAGGTTCACAAGGACATCTATTGGGATGAGAACACCCATCGGTCTGTCCCTAAAGCAGAGAAGCATTATCCGAATATACACAAGTGATTTCTACTTTAACACAAAATATGTTATTTTAGGAGCAAAATAAATTTGCATGCTTGTTAATTCTTAATAAAAGATTTTTACAAGTTAAGACTGTTGGAATGGGCAAGGCACAACAAGTTGAGGAGCAAATATAAAAAGGAACCTATCTGCCATTCAACAACTGTATCTCATTTCAAGAAATTGTAGGTCCCAAGATTCGGAAACGGAAAGGGTTTAGGAAGGAAGATTATTGATCAAAAAGGTGTCTTCCTAGTTGCTCTTCATCCTCCTCTCTTTCGCATCCAAACTATGAAGAGGTTTCCCAAAAGATTTAACAACTATAGGTGAGCCAAGTCTACAGACCCAACAAACATACCACTAGAATTGGCTACATCAGTAGTGTCACCATTAACGACTCAATAATTCCTGTTGAATACAGCCAACGGTCTGCAGGTTACTTTTCCTGAAGTATTTCATTGAACCTTTTAGCGAGGAAAATTTTCGCCACTACAAAACGTGGCGGGCGAAAATTATGCTGCAAACAACGTAATTTTTGTTTGGGGGTGAGGTATGGTGTCCTGTAGCAGTTGAATTACACTGCAACAAGGTTTTTACATACCTCAAAATTTTCGAGATACTAGTATATATTTTGGCGGAATTTAGGTAGAGATGCAACAATAGACAAGGGTCTATGGGCTGGCATGGGCCCGTCTTGATACAGTGATAGACCGGCCCAGTACGACCCGTCATTGTTCAAGGCACAACCCGGCCCATAAATATTAGTGGGCTGGGCCAATATATATCGGCTCATAGGCCGGCCCGGCCCGGCCCGGCCCATGAAAATCATGGGCCGGGCCGGGATGGCATGTTTAGGTCTATCATGGACCGGCCCATGTAAGACCAATTGTGGTTTAATTTCATTTATTTTTTTTTAGTAATTTTATAAACATCTTATGTATAATTATATTGATTGTACTCTTTTTTTCTTACTAAAGTTTTGTCCCATTGAGTTTTTCTTGGAAAGATTTTTAATGAGGCAATCGTAAATAAAATATCATTTTTCATATTTCCATTGACTATTCAAACTTTATATTTTTCAACTTGTTTAAAATTTTAAAAATAAAAAAATAAAGAATTAAAAATTGCATGCTTAAATGAGCTAGCCTATCTAAATTTACGATGAGCTAAAATAGGCATACTCATCCTAACTTGTAGATGGGCTCAAATGGTTCAACTCATTCAAGGCCTATAGCACGACCTGACCCAACCCACATAAAATTGACCTATGGTGTGGACTGGGTCAATGCAATTCTTGAATGGGCCGATTCGACCTGACCCACAAAATTCGTGGGAAATGGGGAAAATGCGCGGCTATAGGATTTTTGTCTTTTGGTGGTGTAAATACGGGGCATTTAGAAAAATGACTTTAAGAAAAAGTCATTTTAGCCAAATGATCTTTTTTTTAGCAGTTTTTTGACGCAAAAAAAATATGTTTTTTGGACATGAAAACTGTTCCAGTTTTTTTTCTTTCCACTCTGTTGAGGTTCTTTTGCTCGTTACAGTTATTTTCGTCTTTTTTCTGAAAAAAAACTAAAACAGTTTAGCTGCCTAGAAAAGTGTTTTTTTTTTGTAAAAAAAAAAGAGGTCATTTTCTTAATTAGAAATTTTTTTTTGCCCTTTTTCCAAATTATCCCTGTAAATACGCTGCAGATATTTCATGAGAAAAATAAAAAACGCTGTAGCAGGAGATTTTTCACCACTATAAGTCCTATGTTCTGTTAAAAGAATGCTCGAAGTTTTCCACTTCCATATTTATGAAACCTTTTCTTCCTCTTAACTCTGCCTCTCTCTCTCAACAATCCGCCTGCATCCTATCTATTTTAACTAGTTTTTTTTGAATTTCCCTATTACCCCTTATTTCTTTTTTTTTTTATTATTATCCTTCATCTATTTACGTCATCTGAATTTCGCCGGATTGCCGTTGCTGGATTAATACTACCGTACCACCTCCACAACAAGGAGGCTGCCGCCACTCCTATTGCTGATTTGTTTGGTTCTATCTGGTATGCTTTCTAGGTTCCAATTCTTCAAAGTTCTGTTTAATTGGTTTAATGATTAATTATGTGATTTGTGTTTTAATTTTGTATTTTTGTTGAAAGTGACGACTTTGTAATTAGGTTTTTTTCCTGATTTTTATTCAATAATTTAGGAAAATAATAATGTTGATGTAAGGAAAAAAAAATAAAATACAGACATAATAAGGATTGAAAAAGGGCTGGAGAGTCAAAAATTTGAAAGGTTAAAACTTACTAAAATTTTGAACAATAATAACAAATTAATAATTGAACGTTGCGAGGAGCATTGACTTGTCAATAATAAAGTACACTTTAAGGAGGAAAACAAAAGAGTAATTGAAAAATAAATAAATACATAAATATATATGTATATATACACGCACATATATAAGATAAGGTTAGGATGGGTATGGAAGGAGTGTTTGAATTCAATTGTTGACAGGATAATTGTAATAAGAATAAGTAATTCAATATTTTATTTTATATTTCCAGAAGTTAGTATGGGCTAATCTTCTCGGATAAAATGGGATCTTTTCATTGAGAGAAGACAGCCTCATTTCGACACCTTGGACATTACTGCGCTACTATTATCAACACGTAGGGTTACATAATTATATTTTTGGTTTTAAGTATTTCTCAGTTTATTTCACTATTTTTATAAATACAAAAGTATTTTTGAATTTAAAAAACAAATTTCAATATCATCCCTATAGATTAAAAAAAATACATAAAACAACATTCCTTTAAATAGTTATGAAAAATATTTTGTAGATTCAAAAACATAAAAAAATCTTAAAACAAAACATTTTATTTTAGAAAAAAGATTTTAAATTTCATGTCATTGAAAATGTAAAAATATCTTTTAAAAAATTTCTCAAAAAGAAAAATATATTTTTAAAACAAATTTGTTCTAATTAAATGTATCTCTATCTTATCTCTATATTTTTTCTGTCAAAAAAATCTACGATGGATAAATTAGAACAAATTTTTCAAATTCAAAGAATACTATTATAGTTTCTAAAAACAGATAGATAAATTAAGTTACTGCATCCATATATTATACGTTGAGATTATCTCAATAAATTTGTTGGTCGTAGAGAAAGTGCCATGTGATCAATAGTCATATAGCTCCGAACATGTCATCATATATAGTTGAATCTTGGATGTAATTATTGATGGCACCAATCCTTAATGTTAGTTAATAAATAAGATTTTTGGTATATTTGTTGCAACGCCCCTTAATTCGGACGTCACAGATGTCGTTACATTCTTACATTCATACTTACTTGACCTTTAAACATGAATATATTACAAATTAAAAAGTAATTAAACATACTTAACCATGATCCATTCATGCATTTTTTTTTTACAACTTAACATTGTTAAATCTCACTGCTTAACTCATTCCATATCATAATTTATTCAATAATACTTAAATTAATCAGGAACTTATTTAATAATATAGGTTTATCAAGTTTGTAAAATCAGGACTTATAAAACATCACATCATTTCTCATGAATCATCACATTACTTAAACATTACTTGCATTCACAGTTCGGTAGGCCGATCCTGGGACTTCGACAGGCTGAACATTATTGGCAAGCCGGAGTTCCTCAACCGGCAGGCCGGCAGAGGCTATGCAAATCAACTTAAAAATTCATCATTGTTCGGCAGGCCTAGAACGTGATCGGCAGGCCGAACTTTCAGACATCGGCAGGCCGACCAAGGGTGTTCGGCAGGCCGACCGAGTCATAAACCTTGAGAAAACTTATTTTGCAAAACATAATCAACCTTTCATAAAATGCGGAAAATCATAACACTTAAGATAATGAAATAAAATATGAAATATAGTTCAAAAATCCTTGAAATGTTTATCATAAAAATAGTGTTCAAAAATATGGAACTTTATTAAAAACATAGAAACGATTTTCTTGGCGTACTTCCGGTTACAATTCATCGTGCTTTGTGCTCACACGCCTTCCCATGTCCTCCACCTAGTCCATGATTTTCTTACCCTTATCTACAACATGACATAAAACATGATTAAGCTAATGCTTAGTAAGTACATATAATTCTCACAATTAAAAACATTACATAAACATCATCATCATCATCATCATAGGAGTGCCTTAAGCACAATTTCATAGGAACATATCTTTCATTACATTGACCATGTTTAAAGCTTTTCTATTTTATCTTAAGGGCCCAAGTGTTGCACTATAAACATCATCATAGGCGCGCCGTCATGAGAGGAGAAGGGTAGCTAATCCCAAACCAAATATGACATCATAAAACATCATTACATTACATTGGTGTACAACACTTATTACGTGATACATATAAATACATAATTTTCATACTTGAAAACATGTCGTAATCATGATGCATAATTTTAAATCATGAAAATCTTTCATAGAAATCCTTGAAGGAAAAATCATCTTAAAATCATCATGGTGAACATATCATCAAATCCTTGTAAAACGTGTCATGTTGCAGGTGAGAATGTACTTACCTTAACGATAGCTTACTTAACCTTAACGTGATTTGGTGACGATGCCGCGGTCTCGTAGTGCTCGCTTCTTGAGTGTTCATGCCATTTATCCATTTAAAGATACAATAAAAATCAATACTTATCATGAAATATCCATTCACATAACATTTATTCATATAATATTCACATATACACACACTCATCTCATATTATAAACATAATTCATAACCATAAAAATCGTCATCACATAAACATGTTATTATGATTTTTCTTAAATCATAAAAAATTACCTTAAGCATATAAAACAAACCATACATTTTGAACATAATTATCTTTTAAATAAAACGTTTTCGAACAATTAAAATATATATATTTTAATTTAAAAACTTCATACAAATATCATATTATCATGCATAAAATTATTTTATTATCATAAAATCTTTTAAACATACATAACATTTCATAAACAAAAATCCAGAAATAACATTTAATAAAACAGTTTTCTCGTAGAACTCTCATAACATAAAATACATTCATTCATACATACACATGCATATTCTTGACAACTTTTCATGAAAAACATCATTCATTTACCTCTTGAATAATCATTACATTTTTCATGCATCAAGGTTAAACAATAATATTTACTGTGAAGAGAAGAAGATAGAAATTTCATATTTTCATTAAAACACCAAAAACATGAAACGTGAAGAAAATCACATAATACATATATGAACATCATAAAAACACAAAACAAAAATACAATACCTAGAGAAGATATTGTAGATGAATTTGAGGAGGAGAATATCTTTTTAAATTTACAAATACATGAGTCCTTACCTAAAAAGACTTTCTTCTCAAAACCCTTGAATTCAACCAACGAAATTTCAACTTTTCTTTCAATATACTCAGAAATCTTTTTGAGAGAGAGAGAAGAACTCGTGGAGAGGAGAAGAGGAAGAATGAGAATGAGAGAATGTCTCAGAAATGAAGGAGAGAAAAACGTGAGAATGAGAGAAAAATCTAAGTACAGAAAACGTTAAAATTTTTTTAACGTAACGTGCATAATGAAGAGTCATTACTCTTCATTCAGTCAGAAATTTCTGACTGTTTAGAGGGGCAAGAGGCGTGGAGGAAGGAGTGAAAAGAGGAAGTCAAAACTCTCACTCATCACTTACCATGTTTTGCCCTCTTAAAATAGGAAACCATTTAGAATTAGACAAATCAATGCAAAGTCAAACCCCTTATTTCCTTAACTGATAAAAACATTCCATTATTATGCCAATTAATCACATTAAATCATCCAATTAACGTAATTAACTCAGCCATAACTTTAGAGAGATTTATGCTGACTGCTCATCAGCCGTGTTCGGCCTGCCGATTTTCCTCTTCGGCCTGCCGGTTCCACCAAGTTTGACCTGCCGATTCTTCCCATCGGCCTGCCTGTCCTTGGCAGACTGTTCGGCCTGCCGAACTATCCTTAAATGCCATACATTAAATCATTCAATTCATCATGCATCATAATTAATCATACATTTAAAAATTCACATGAACACTAGAGCACGACGATTCCATGCGGTCGTCACCTGTCATAAAACTTGACATAAGGAGTTAGTAACATTAACATCATATATCATACCATATAACATAAATTATTAATAAAAATTTCTTATCAACGTTACTAACTTAACGTGGTCCGTTACATAAAATAGGCGGGTGTTACAATTCTCCCCACCTTATAAAAGTTTCATCCTCGAAACTTAGAATAAATACGGGTACATGATTCTCATGTCATCTTCACGTTCCCATGTAGCTTCTTCAACTTGATGATTTCGCCATAAAACCTTGGCCAATGGAATTTCTTTATTCCTCAAGGTCTTGGTTTTCCGATCGAGTATCTTCATTGGCTTTTCTTCATAACTTAAGTCTTCTTTTATCTCGATCACTTGTGGCTCGATCACATGCATAGGGTCCAAGACATACTTCTTGAGCATGGAGACATGAAATACATCGTGCGTTGCAGATATCTCAGAAGGCAACTTCAGCTGATTAGCTACTTTGCCTATTCGTTTCATAACTTCATAAGGACCGATGAATCTTGGACTTAACTTGCTTTTCTTCCCAAATCTCATAACTCCTTTTATTGGTGCAACTTTCAGAAACACATATTCGCCCACAACGAACTCTAAGGGTCTTCTTCTTTTGTCAGCATAACTCTTCTGACGGCTTTGAGCGGTCTCTATTCTTCTTCTTATTAACTTTATCATTTCAGAATTTTCATTTACGAAATCGGTTCTTTCAGCATCTACGCTTTCCATCAACTTTTTTTCACCAACTTCGTGCCAACATATAGGTGACCTGCATTTTTGTCCATACAGTGCTTCATATGGTGCCATCCCAATTGTCGCCTGAAAGCTATTGTTATAAGCAAACTCTGCTAACGGTAACATTTTACACCAGCTGGTCTTAAAATTGAGAGAACAAGCTCGTAACATATCTTCTAAAATCAAGTTTGTCCTCTCCGTTTGGCCGTCAGTCTGTGGATGAAAAGCTGTACTGAAATGAAGCCTGGTTCCCATAGTAGTCTGTACACTCTTCCAAAACTTAGATGTGAACCTACCATCACGATCTGAGATGATCGTCTTGGGAATCCCATGAAGTCATACAATTTCCTTAACACAGAGTTCCGCTAACCGTTCCATAGAGTAAGTGATCTTGATAGGAATGAAATGTGCCATCTTCGTCAGCCGATCCATAACTACCCAAATTGCATCATAGCCATTCGTAGTTCTGGGTAAACCAGTAATGAAATCCATTGCTATATCTTCCCATTTCCATTCCGATATTTGGATAGACTGTAGTTCACCACCAGGTCTCTGGTGTTCAGCCTTTACTTGCTGACATGTCATACATTTCTTCACATACTTTGCAACCTCACGTTTCATTCCAAACCACCAAAAGTTACCCCTTAGATCATTATACATCTTTGTTGCACCTGGATGTATAGAGTAAGTAGTGTCATGAATTTCTGCCAAGATCTTTCCCCTTAAATCATCAACATTGGGAACACATAAACGGTCTTTGAGGTATAGAGTTCCGTCATCCGCAATACAAAACTCTTGACATTTTCCTTCTTTCGTTTCTTGGTTGATCCTTACAAGGCTTACGTCGTCATCTTGCTTACTCCGAACTTCATCATACATCGTTGGAGCAAGAGAGAGTGCTGATAGCTGGCCTGCTATAAGTTCTAAACCGAAGTCTAGAATTTCCTTCCTTAAAGGTGGAGACATTGCTTGCATAGACATCAACGTGGCAACTGACTTCCTACTTAGAGCATCAGCCACTCGGTTAGCCTTACCAGGATGATAAAGGATTTCACAATCGTAATCCTTCACCAACTCTAGCCATCTTCGTTGTCTCATGTTCAGATCTCTTTGCATGAAGAAGTACTTCAGACTTTGATGATCAGTGAAGATTTTACATTGGACCCCATATAAATAGTGTCTCTATATCTTCAACGCAAAAACGACTGCTGCTAACTCGAGATCATGAGTAGGATAGTTCTTTTCATAATCCTTCAGTTGTCTTGAAGCATAAACAATCACCCTTTCATTTTGCATCAATACAGCTCCGAGGCCCTTCTTGGATGCATCACTATAAATGACAAACCCATCATTTCCTTCGGGAATTGCCAACACTGGAGCCGTCGTTAGTCTTTTCTTCAGTTCTTGGAAACTCTTTTCACATGCATCCGTCCATTTATACTTCTTTCCCTTGCGAGTCAAGTTCGTGAGTGGAGCTGCTATCTTGGAGAAATCTTCTACGAATCTCCGATAATAACCTACTAGACCCAAGAAGCACCTTATTTCACTTGCATTCATCAGTTGCTTCCAATTGAGGATAGCTTCTACTTTAGCAGGATCAACCATAATTCCATCCTTTGAAATAACATGCCCCAAGAATGACACTTTATCAAGCCAAAACTCGCATTTGGAGAACTTTGCATATAGCTGGTGTCTTCTTAAAGTCTCTAGTACAATCCTTAAATGCTCCTCATGTTCCTCGTGATTCTTAGAATAGACAAGAATATCATCGATAAATACAACAACAAATTTATCGAGGAAATCCTTGAATACCCTGTTCATCAAATCCATAAAGGCAGCAGGTGCATTCGTCAGATCGAAAGGCATAACCACAAATTCATGGTGACCATACCTCGACCTGAAAGCAGTCTTGGGGATATCTCCTTCTTTAACCTTCAACTGGTGATATCCTGATCGTAGATCAATCTTTGAGAACACCGATGCACCCTTAAGCTGATCAAATAAATCATCGATTCGAGACAACGGGTACTTGTTCTTGATCGTTACCTTGTTCAGCTCTCTGTAGTCGATGCAGAGTCTCATAGTGCCATCCTTCTTCTTCACAAATAAGACTGGAGCACCCCATGGTGAGTGACTTGGCCTGATAAATCCTTTGTCAAGTAGCTCCTTTAATTGCGTGTGAAGCTCATTTAATTCTGCCGGGGCCATTCTATAAGGCGCTTTTGAGATTGGATCGGTGCCTGGAGTGAGCTCAATCTCGAATTCAACTTCTCTTTCTAGCGGTAGACTCATCAGATCATCAGGAAACACATCTTCATATTCATGAACTACATGCACATTTTCAATTCTTGTCTTTCCTTCTTGGCTTTTGTCTACAACATTCGCCAGATAGCCCATGCAGCCACTTGCTAATAGCTCCCTTGCTTTCATTACCGATAGAAACATGCTAGGTTTCTTCCTAGACTCGCCAACATAAACAAATTTTTGATCGCCTTCAGGATGGAAGATCACTTTTCATTTTCGGCATTCGATTGAGGTATTGTACTTGCTCAGGAAATCCATCCCAAGAATCATGTCGTAGTCATGCATATCGATCACAATAAGGTCGACAAATAACTCCCTATTAGAAATCCATAGGGGTACCTTACGCAAACAGTGCATAGATAATATCACTTCCCCAAAGGGTAGTGTCGTAGTGAATCCCTGTCTCATAGGCTCTAAACGAACCTCTAATTTCTTAACATATGACATAGATACAAAAGAATGCGTGGCACCCGTATCGAAAAGAACATAAGCATTAATAGATAAGCTTGTTATCTGACCTGTGACCACATTGGAAGCTTCTATAGCCACTTGTTCTTTCGTCATAGCAAATATTCGGGCATTCATCGGTGGGGCTTCAAGTCTCCCTTGACTAATAAGTGGCCCTTCAAGGGAAGCTTGCATCTGATGGAGCTGGGCTTGAGAAGGAACTCTTTGTGGGGCATTGGCATTCATCAGCTTGGGGCAATTCTTTACAAAGTGGTCCTCACGCCCACATATGAAACATTGGTTTGTTCCCAAGCGACATTCCCCTGGATGCTTCTTTCCACATTTAGCACACGATTGAAAACGCCTGTCATTGTTGTTGCATTGACCGTCATTGTGCCTTTTGTTGTCTTGGCCCTGCTGTTGTTGAGGATTGCCCTTCCTCTTATTATTCCTCCAGTTCTGGTTGTTGTTGTTGCTGTTGTTGTTCCTATGGGGATGGCGGTTCTGGTTGTTTACATTATTACCTTGTTGGCTAGGCTAAGGCTGATTCCTTCTTAGCTTGGACAGATGAAACTCAGCACGTTGAGCCCTCATAACAACCTGTTCCTGGGTTCTGGGTGGACTAGCTCCATCAACAATTGCGGCAATGTCTGGTCTAAGGGCTCTGATCAGTCTTCTGACCCTTTCACCTTCATCCATAACCATGCTTGGACATAAACGGGCTAGCTGATCAAACTTCATCACCACATCGGTGACTGACATATCCCAATGGTGTAAGCTCTCAAACTCCTCATAATGCTTCCTCGTGACATTAATGTGGAAGAACTTCGTATTGAATTCATGAACGAAGTCAGCCCACGTCATCTCTTCAACATTCCTGCTCTATTTAATGCCATCCCACCAAATCCTGGCCTCCATGGTGAGGCAGTATGAGGCACAGAGGACCTTCTCATTGTCCGTGAAATCCATAAGTCTTAGGGTGGCTTCGATCGTCTTTAACCATCCCTGAGCTACAAGCAGATCCTTAGAACCCTCAAAGTTCGCTGGCTTGACTCTCTTCCATCTGACCAGAAGAGGTTCCTGATAAGCTGCCCTTGGTTCAGTAGTAGGAACTGGGATTTCGTTGACTTGAGGCTGCGGAGGAGGAGGAGGCACATCATTGCCTTGACGTTTTTCATTCTGGCCATTGGCCCTTAAAGTAGCTATTTCCCTTCTTTGGTCTTCCAATTGCCTTTGCAGTTCAGCAATCATCGTCATAAGTCTTTCATTGGTTTGGGTCCGAGTCTGCATTCTTCTGTGGCCGTCCATCGTAATTTCTCCTAAAATAATTAGGACTTAGAAACAATCTTCCATTTATGAGACAGGTGTTCACTACTAGATCGTTAATCATAAAACATCTAAACCTTAATCTTATCATCATACTTGCAGCAATACATCTAACTTAATAACATACTTACTTGGAGAACTTGGATTGACGTGTGGTGATATGAATTGTAATCGAAAAATTGCTCTGATACCAAAGCCTGCAACGCCCCTTAATTTGGACGTCACAGATGTCGTTACATTCTTACATTCATACTTACTTGACCTTTAAACATGAATATATTACAAATTAAAAAGTAATTAAACATACTTAACCAGGATCCATTCATGCTTTTTTTTTTACAACTTAACATTGTTAAATCTCACTACTTAACTCATTCCATATCATAATTTATTCAATAATACTTAAATTAATCATGAACTTATTTAATAATATATGTTTATCAAGTTTGTAAAATCAGGACTTATAAAACATCACATCATTTCTCATGAATAATCACATTACTTAAACATTACTTGCATTCATAGTTCAGCAGGCCGATCTTGGGACTTCGGCAGGCCGAACATCATTGTCAAGCCGGAGTTCCTCAACCGGCAAGCCGGCAGAGGCTATGCAAATCAACTTAAAAATTCATCATTGTTCGGCATGCCTAGAACGTGATCGGTAGGCCAAACTTTCAGACATCGGTAGGCCGACCAAGGGTGTTCGGCAGGCCGACCGAGCCATAAACCTTGAGAAAACTTATTTTGCAAAACATAATCAACCTTTCAAAAAATGCGAAAAATCATAACACTTAAGATAATGAAATAAAATATGAAATATAGTTCAAAAATCCTTGAAATGTTTATCATAAAAATAGTGTTCAAAAATATGGAACTTTATTGAAAACATAGAAACGATTTTCTTGGCGTGCTTCCGGTTACAATTCATCGTGCTTTGTGCTCACACGCCATCCCATGTCCTCCACCTAGTCCATGATTTTCTTACCCTTATCTGCAACATGACATAAAACATGATTAAGCTAATGCTTAGTAAGTACATATAATTCTCACAATTAAAAACATTACATAAACATCATCATCATCATCATCATAGGAGTGCCTTAAGCACAATTTCATAGAAACATATCTTTCATTACATTGACCATGTTTAAAACTTTTCCATTTTATCTTAAGGGCCCAAGTGTTGCACCATAAACATCATCATAGGCGCGCCGTCATGAGAGGAGAAGGGTAGCTAATCCCAAACCAAACATGACATTATAAAACATCATTACATTACATTGGTGTACAACACTTATTACGTGATACATATAAATACATAATTTCCATACTTAAAAACATGTCATAATCATCATGCATAATTTTAAATCATGAAAATCTTTCATAGAAATCCTTTAAGGAAAAATCATCTTAAAATCATCATGGTAAACATATCATCAAATCCTTGTAAAACGTGTCATGTTGTAGGTGAGAATGTACTTACCTTAACGATAGCTTACTTAACCTTAACGTGATTTGGTGACGACGCCGCGGTCTCGTAATGCTCGCTTCTTGAGTGTTCATGCCCTTTATCCATTTAAAGATACAATAAAAATCAATACTTATCATGAAATATCCATTCACATAACATTCATTCATATAATATTCACATATACACACACTCATCTCATATTATAAACATAATTCATAACCATAAAAATCGTCATCACATAAACATGTTATTATGATTTTTCTTAAATCATAAAAAATTACCTTAAGCATATAAAACAAACCATAAATTTTGAACATAATTATCTTTTAAATAAAACGTTTTCGAACAATTAAAAAATATATATATATTTTAATTTAAAAACTTCATACAAATATCATATTATCATGCACAAAATTATTTTATTATCATAAAATCTTTTAAACATACATAACATTTCATAAACAAAAATCCAGAAATAACATTTAATAAAACAGTTTTCTCGTAGAAATCTCATAACATAAAATACATTCATTCATACATACACATGCATATTCTTGACAACTTTTCATGAAAAACATCATTCATTTACCTCTTGAATAATCATTACATTTTTCATGCATCAAGGTTAAACAATAATATTTACTGTGAAGAGAAGAAGATAGAAATTTCATATTTTTATTAAAACACCAAAAACATGAAACGTGAAGAAAATCACATAATACATATATGAACATCATAAAAACACAACAAAAATACAATACCTAGAGAAGATATTATAGACGAATTTGAGGAGGAGAATATCTTTTTAAATTTACAAATACATGAGTCCTTACCTAAAAAGACTTTCTTCTCAAAACCCTTGAATTCAACCAACGAAATTTCAACTTTTCTTTCAATATACTCAGAAATCTTTTTGAGAGAGAGAGAAGAACTCGTGGAGAGGAGAAGAGGAAGAATGAGAATGAGAGAATGTCTCAGAAATGAAGGAGAGAAAAACGTGAGAATGAGAGAAAAATCTAAGTACAGAAAACGTTAAATTTTTTTTAACGTAACGTGCATAATAAAGAGTCATTACTCTTCATTAAGTCAGAAATTTATGACTGTTTAGAGGGGCAAGAGGCGTGGAGGAAGGAGTGAAAAGAGGAAGTCAAAACTCTCACTCATCACTTACCATGTTTTGCCCTCTTAAAATAGGAAACCATTTAAAATTAGACAAATCAATGCAAAGTCAAACCCCTTATTTCCTTAACTGATAAAAACATTCCATTATTATGCCAATTAATCACATTAAATCATCCAATTAACGTAATTAACTCAGCCATAACTTTAGAGAGATTTATGCTGACTGCTCATCAGCCGTGTTCGGCCTGCCGATTTTCCTCTTCGGCCTGCCGGTTCCACCAAGTTTGACCTGCCGATTCTTCCCATCGGCCTGCCGGTCCTTGGCAGACTGTTCGGCCTGCCGAACTATCCTTAAATGCCATACATTAAATCATTCAATTCATCATGCATCATAATTAATCATACATTTAAAAATTCACATGAACACTAGAGCACGACGATTCCATGCGGTCGTCACCTGTCATAAAACTTGACATAAGGAGTTAGTAACATTAACATCATATATCATACCATATAACATAAATTATTAATAAAAATTTCTTATCAACGTTACTAACTTAACGTGGTCCGTTACATAAAATAGGCGGGTGTTACATTTGTCATTTTAATTTTTTGCATTTTTACAATGTGGTCTTAATTGTTTTTTTTTTTTTGTGACAATTGAGTCTTTAAACTTAAGAAAGTGTGGCAATCAAGTCCTACTCACAAACTTCCTTCAAAATTAGGATGGAAACAATCATATGAAATGCATCTAACCCATTTAGAACTTCTATATACTTCATTTAATTCCAATAAGTGTCAAAGTATTTAATTATATATCAAAATTAGAAAAAAAATAATATCATTTTTAAAGAGATTTTTAACAATTTTGTTAGTTTTTATGTATATTTTAATCGTTGTAATACTTGAAATTACATCTTTTCCCTTCTAAATGGGCCATGTAAGTCATATGTGATCATTTTTCATCTTAATTTTAACAAATGTTAGTGATTAAGGATTTACTTTCCACACTTAGCTAAGTTTAGGGGTCAATTGCCACACTTAACTAAGTTTAGAGATTCAATTGCCATAAAATAGTTTAAGGACTACATTACAAAAAAAGCCTAAAATTTAATGGTAAATATGCCAAAAACCCTAATAAATAGTATAACAAATAAGCTAATATAGTAGTACCTTGCCTACATAAAGACGTTAAAAAATATTTAAGTCATAAGCATTGAACTTAATGGACAGTTTGAAAAAAAAAAAGTCATGGATTGTTGGAAATTGGAAATTGGAAATAAGGACTTGAAACACATATAGAAAACACTTTCTTTAAAGCGTTATTTGCACTACTAGAAATTGTAGAAACACAATGCTGAATAAATGATAGTTTCTTGCAAATCATCGTGTTAAGCAGGGAAAAACAAGCAGGGACTATGCGTAAAACACAAAAACTGTCGTGGTAGTAAACTGAAGATTTCATGATGGTTTTTATGAAAAATCATCATGGTAGGCAGTATATTACACAACAGTTTTCAGGTAAAACTAACGTGAAAGATAATCAACAAAATTTTAAAAGCCCACCCTTACTACAATCAGTGAAATTTTAAAAGCCCGCATGCTCTCTCTCTCTTTCTTAGTCGAATCAACACTCAAACCTAACGATCTCTCTAAACCCAGCCCTACCTCTCTCTTTAACCCTCAAACCCTCTCTCTTACTAACATGACTGTCACCATCGTCGTCTTTGCCTCGACCCAACGTGCCGTTGGCCCCAAGGCCTCCACGGCACATGAGCTCATTGCCACCCCTTGTTTGTAAAGGTTCTGCTCTTTGAGTGTTCTCTCCAAGCTTGTTGCCTCCATGATCCTGTCGTCACCGATAGCCATGTCGTTACCCGCCTTTGACCTCTGTTTGGTTACATTCCGTTTCTTTTTTTTATTGGTTAGTTTTTTTTTTAATTTTTAGTTATATAGTTTTAGTTTCATTTTTTATGGTTTGTGTGAATTAATTAGTTTTTGTTGTTTAGTTCTAATTCTAGTTTTAGTTTAATTACTTTCTATGTATTTGTGTATGTGTTTGTATATGTGATGCTACCACATGTTTAAGGAAAATCCTCGATGACTATCATAGTAATTATTTATATTTTTGTGGCTCAAAATTCAATAGCAATTATTCAGGGTTGTGTGAATTAATTATTTTTAGTTATATAGTTTGTTAATTAGTTTTATAACTTAATGTTGTTAGTTTTACTTTTTTAATATTTTCGTGTTCATTAGGCTTAGTTTTAGTTTTATAGAACTAATTAGTTTTTGTTTTAAAATTAATTCTATTAATTTGTTATGTTATTTTTTTTATTTTTGTTAAATATTTTTCTTATTTAATATTTAGTTTGTGGTTGGAATCATCGTTGTTCTATGTAAATTGTATTGACATTTGTTACTTAGTTAATGTTTGTGTATGTATCTCTGTGAATTACAATCTATATGTGTTTGTAAATTACTTTCTATATGTATTTGTGTGAATTACTTTTTACATGTATTTGTATATGTGTTTGTGTGAATTATTTAGGGTTTAATTTTAGCTTTAGCATTGTTAGTACATGTTTGTGTGAATTATTATTTGGGCATGATTACATAGATATAGGTAGTAGAGTAGATATATGATCTTGTAAAAATTTTACAGTTCAAGGTAAATATATGATTTTGTAATCAAGGCCTTGTATTAATGGATAACACACAACTGGCCATCATGTGAAAAATTAAAAATTATGGTATCTTTTTTGTTGATAACCAGTCTTTTACTGCGGTTTTTGATAAAAACCATCTCAGAAATTGAGGTAGAAAATTGCGAAGATTATACGACCGTTTTGAATGAAAATTGTCGTGTAATCTACCCATTCCATGACCCTTTTTTGTTAAAACTGTTGTGGTGGCCTCTTGTAGAACACCCTTAATACCCGTCATTAGTTGCATCTTACAATGATAAAAAACCGTTGTGAAAAGTTTCTTCGGTATCATGATAGACGATTTCACAATGGTTTTTTAACCATCGTGAATGCTTTCCACAAAAGTTTAAAACAGTCATGTAATCCTTAGTTTTTAGCAGTGTTGTCTTCTTTTAGTTGAGATTGTTGATGAAATTCACTATAAATTGCTTTCAAGATATGATGAGCCTTTTTTTTCTTTTTAGTTTATGCATTAAGCAATCGTGAAGAATACACAGAAAATATTAAACACGGTTTTGTGGATGAGAGATAAAGGACGTGAGAATTATATTAATTAATTTCTAAATATGTTTTCTCTATTTTATAAAATAAAAGACAATATTTCAAAGCACCTTTCAAGAATAATTGTTCTCTATTTTGAAAAAATATAATCTTTCTGATGAAATTAAAAATCAAATTACATTGGTCCCATTTGGTATTGTTTTTATTTTGTTTTTGGTTTTTCGAAGTTAAAAACGAGAATATTTTGAAGAATGTGCTAAGCCTGTATTGGAAATTGTGTTTGGTTGATATTTTTTGTTCTTTATAAGATTAGCTGAGAAAAATGAAAATGCATTTCGTTTACCTGGTTTCGTAAATGACCGTTTAAAAAATTTAAAGTAATCTAGATGATTATGTCATCAAACTAAATAATTATTATACTGTTTTTGATCGATGAATACATTTACAATTATTTTTAATGATTTCTATAGCTTCCTCTTCTTTGTAAACTAATTTTTAAAATAATTGCAATTACAATTAAATGATGAAATACTTGTAATATACTCTAGAAACCAATACAATGGAGTCACCTCTCCTTAATGAACCGTACATTATAAATTAGATATTATGAATAATAAGTATGATACATACATGAATTTTAGTTGTCTATCCTCAACTAATGGTAATATGCCCACATTTGATTAGTTAATTGGTCTCTAAACTCAGACATATATTGCCTGTCACCAATAGTAGCATCCAAGAATCTTATTTCCTGTCCGTCATTATTTTGGTCACTGTCTTCTTCCTCTTTGACCTTCAATTGCTTCAATTGGCTCATCTACACCATACAATACGAACAAAGGATCATTAAGTGTATGCATTTTAATTAAATTATGAATTGCACAACATGCAATGACTATTTGTGCTTGTTTTCTATTGGGTAATTGGCCATATGTTTGAGGATGGAAAACTGCCCTTTAAGAATTTCAAAACACCTCTCTATACAATTGCGCGAAGAAGACTGTCTGTAATTAAACAATTCCTGAGGTCCTGTTGACCCCTAGATTCTCAAAATTGTTGCATGTGGTATCTTTGACCATGATAAGGTGTGAGAAATCCTTGTACATTACTATACCCCGAATCGACAACATAATATTTATTACCTGGCGGGTGCCTAAAATGGTTTTCTTGATTTGCCAGTGCATGTTGAAGCACTCTAGAATTAGCAGCTATGCCCACCCATCTGCTATAGACATAAGTGAACAACATGTCAAAGTTACAAGCTACCATAACATTTTACACATACATATGTTGCTTTCCTTTATACACGGTTTAAAGGGCAGCTGGAACGATAGCTTGAATATTTGTTTCGTCAATGGCACCGACATAGTCCTATATAACAAAATATTAATATAACAAATAATAAAACATTTGCGTTTACTAACAATTCAACTTAAAGGTCAATTTACCTTAAACCACAACCAGCATTTGTTGTTATCTCTTATTTTCAAAGATATGGTGTTGTAGTCAGGTTCCAAGATCACTTATGGAGCCAATGAACAAATAGCATTCAATATCTCCCCAAAATGCCGACTAACCATCTCCTCAGAGTATACAAACCTATTCTGGATTTGCCTATTTGATCTAAGTGAGAAATGGTTCTTAAAAACATTAACAACGATTCTTTTATTATTAATCTATTTGAAGGGTATTCGTTACATTGTTGAATTAGTTCAACAATTAATAAAAACAGTTCTCTATGCATACGACACATCTCGTACAACCCATTGTTGTCATTTAATAATTGCTCCAACATGTATTCACGTCTTGTTAATGCACTGCTGCATGGAGGACGCCTGTTGGTGTAATTGATAGTTGTCATTATTGTTTCTATGTCTTGATTAATTTCTTTATTTTCCTCACTATAGATCCCAAGCATCATTGCATAATCTTCATTAGTACTTGATGAGGTAAAAAAAAATAATTAACCTAACATATGTAAAGACGTTATTTTACTTGTATGACTTAAAAAATAAATTTGAACATTAGTAAAGCACAAATAACAAGTCCATATCACTTAAATCAGAAATGTAAACAATGTCCACAACATCCAAAGATAAAAAAAGTATGCAAACGACAATAGAAAAAACTATTCATGGGATGTTGAAAAAAAATATTGTTCCAAGCTTATTAACACTACGAAAGACACTATGGAAACATGGCAAGGAGAAATCCACGGCGACGCTGGGGGGGGGGGGCACATTCATAAACACCAGTCTCATTTCTTTTTTCATTGCAAGCTCTTGCATCGCCAGTGCATAAACTTATCTTCTAAGTCCTCAATTGCATTCAGGAATCCCATGCAGGTAGGGATACTGTCCTTATCATTAACATAACTATGAGCGGTAGCTAAATGAGCTCGTTTCTCGGCAATTTAGTGGTAGAACTCTTATTGTGCACGTATAGAGGCTTCACTTTTTGTTGCCTGACTTTTGGACTAGCGCTAAACAGATTCCACAAGACTCTTTGTGGCACTCTTCTTGTTCAAACGGATACTACCTCCCTCAAAAGCATTGAACTTTGCTGGTAGGGTGTTCAATATGTTATCGGAGTCCCCTGTCTCTTCCTCAGGTTCTACCTCCTAAATGGACTTGTTGGCAGTACCTCCAATGTTGATAGCAGTGTGTGGACCCATTGCCTGCTTCCCTGTGGCTATTGTGATACCAAAAATTTCAGACAAAACATCATATTTAGCCAAGCCCTTCTTCTTTTACTTTTTTCTCTCAGGATATTTCTACCGAATTTTTTTTTGAACAATTAACAGTTAATAACTATTGTGTACAAGTCACTAACAACTATTGAACAATATTCAAAAACTCATATTGAAGGACTATTATGTCTAAATAATTCTTCCATACATCTTTAGTAGCAATGGTAGTGTTAGACTCGGGATCCCAACCAAATCCTATAGTTTGAATTAACTTATCAAAGTCTTTGGTAGTAATCCTTAGTCTGTTCCACTTTGCCTTCAGTTGTGCAAGCATGTAATGAACCCCAAATTTTGTTGCTAACTCATTCTTAATCTTTAGCAAAGTTTTGTTGTCTAAGGTGGATGAATGCAATCTGTTCTTCATTTCCTCATGTAACATGTCAATGAGGAAATTTTTTCTTTCCGTTGTCCTAGTAATATGTTCCACATTATCACTCATCTATAAATAAGTATGAAACTAGAAATTACTTGTACTCTATTTAGAATATTTTGGGATAGGTCACTCAGGTGTCTTAGGCTTTTGTCAAACATAAGATCAAAATGTGCAATAACCAACAGAAAATCCATGAGTTATTCCAAGGTTAGTTAAACCAGCACAATCTCACAGATAACAACCAGGGTGTATTAGCGAACTCTAACCTCATAAACCACATAATAAACCTAAAAGTTGACACTCATCATTGCCTTTATACCAATCTCAATCAAGGTAGCATAATTCTTTTAAACACAGAAGATCATTAGAGAAACAATTAAAGAACAAAAAATATATGAACAATATGCAAACCAGATAGAAAGGCAAACACTGAGAAAGGATGGCATGTAAAAAACTTAGATAAACATCTAAACAATTACTGGACATACACACCATAATCAGCCACAACATAAACATACAAACCATAATGGCCATCCCAAAAAAAGCAACAAAACCAAACACCAACCAATATCAGTCCAAGAATTGAAGAACCATGCTACTATTTATATAAACATTGAAAGGATGATCAAGGTTAATTTACCTTGTACATTTCAAAATCTTGATACAATTGAAAAAAAAAAAGCAATTCCAACAACTAATAGTTATCTAACACAAATTGATTATCATAAGCATGCGCATCATTAGTACCAAGCATGTTAAATTGACATTTGTTGTTATATAAGATAGGGACTTAAATCAATTATCACAAAAAATATGCGTCAGTACCATAACTATTAACCGTACACATAAGGAGATGAGAGGAAAATAGAAAAATGTGAAGGATATTTGTGGGTTAATTACAGAGGCTTCTACATTTGACAATACTAGTTTTGAGAAACAAGTAGAAAGAAGCAAAGAACAACAAATAAAAATCTACCAAACATATAGTTGTCTACTAATAGCCACAAAAACCAAAATTGGTCTAACAAATTGACATTTGTTGTTATCTAAGATGCAGTTATCTAACATAGGGACGCAAACTGATTATCACAAAAATATGCATCCGTACCATATTTATTAACCGTAGGCATGAGGAGATGAGAGGAAAGGTGTAACGCCCCCTTACGGATGTCGCAGATGTTGTTACATTCATACATTATATACTTTTAATTTAGGATAAACCATTTGAACAAAACTAAATTGAAAACATAACTAAGAAATCATACCCAGGATCCATGCATGCATTTTTTTTTTTAAAAAAACAACATTCAATAACCTAATCCATAATAATAATAATAATAATAATTTACTTGATCATAAACAATCTTTAATAATTTAAAGAAACCAAATGATAGAATCATAATTTAAAAATGAAACGTCACACATTATAAAACAATCAGCTCTCACTGTTCGGCAGGTCGAACTTGAGACTTCGGCATGCCAAATTTGATCGGTAGGTCGGAAGACATCCACCGGTAGGCTGCCTGAGGCTCTACAAAAACAAGGTTTTAAACTTTTGCTAGGTTCGACAGGTCGATCATCATTATTCGGCAGGCCGACTGACTTTAAAAACATTGAAAAATTACTTTTAAAATGAGAATCAATACTTTAATATGCGGAAGTCCATATACTTAAAATGAATAAGATAAATATTAAAACATTGTTCATGAATTCTTTAAAACTCATCAAATAAACATGTTTAAAATTATAAAACTTGGTTTATATCATAAATCTTGCTTCTTTGGCGTTCTTCCGATTACAATTCATCTTGCTTAGCTCACACGCCTTTCCACGTCCTCCGCCTAGTCCATAACATTCTTACCCTTATCTGCAACATGATATAAACTGAATAAGCTAAAGCTTAGTAAGTACATTTCATATCTCATAACTTAAAACATTTTATGAATATCATCATCATCATCATCATCATCATCATAATAGTGCTATAGGCACAAATTTCATAAGGAACATATCTTTCATTATTTTTATCATATTAAACCTTATTTCATTTTATCTTAAGGGCCCAAATGTTGCACTATAATCATCATTATAGGCGCGTTGTCATGAGAGGAAAAGGGTAGCTAGTCCTAAACCAAACATGACATCATAACATATCATAACATTGGTGTGCAACACTTATTTAGGTGATACATGTATATACATATTTAAACTTTCATGCTTTGAAATATGTCATCATCATACATGCATAACTTTATGAACTTAAAAATATTTCATAAGAAATCTTTAAATGAAACCATCATAAAATCCATCATAGAATAAATATCATTATGCACAAAATTTTAAACCTTATAAAACATATCATGTTGTAGGTGAGAATGTACTTACCCTTTTAGCTAGCTTACTTAACCTTAAATCTGTCGGTGACGACGCCGCAGTCTCAATGTGCTCGTTCCTTAGTGTGTTCATGCCATTCATTCATTTAAAGATACAAAATAAAAATTAATACTTATTTTCATAGAATAAAACATCCATTCCATATAACATCACACATACATTTATCTCTTGCAAACATAATTCATGCAATGCATCCATAACCATAATCATCAAAACTATCAACATAAATATATTTATAACCTCCATGAATTAAAAACTTAATAACTCAACATTCACATGTAATTTAGGCACCAAACTTGGCAGGGACAAACTTATTACATAAACATATTACCATGATTTTTCTATGGTCATAAAAATTTGATTTAGTAACTAAAAACAAGTCATACATTATACACACATAATCTGCCAACAATAACAAAACAGTAAGCAGTCCATATTTACATTCATAAAATAAATTACCCACATCCTTAAATATTACTACAAAAATCCTGCATGTAAAAGACACCTAGAACTATAAGATATTCAAAATTGGGATTCAAATAAAATTAAGATATCACCAAAACATGCATTGGAAAATCAGTAGTGAAACTAACTTCAGGTTGATAGGCAGTGAGTATTCTATGGAAAACATTTTCAAATAATTAAAATAAAATTATAATGACCCTAAAATTCAAAGGACAGCTTTATAACATATAGATACAATATCACATAAATTCCCATCAACAAATAAAATCATTTAGTCACACAAAAACATCCCAAAACAAGGAGTTCAAAAATTTACTGACAAAGCAGTTTCTAAACCTAGTCTTAATGAAAATTCCATAACACATAAAATACTCATCAAATTATCACCAAAATTTCCAGTCCATATCATAACATATACATGAACATATTTACAAAATTTCATAAAAATAAAAGGACATTTACCCCTTGAACTAAAACCACATATTTGAGCATCATAATAAAACAACAACATTTTTACTGCAAACGGAAGAGGGTAGAAAATTCATATTTTAATGTAGAAAAATCAAAATAATGTGAGACTTGGAGGAACATTACATAACACATATATGAACATCATACTAAAATTTTAGAGCAAAATAATATTCGTAGACAAAGTTATGACAGTTGGATTAAGGAGAGATATACATTTCAGAAATACCGAAAAAAAGAGTTCTTGCCTTAACAAATTTCTTCTCAAACTCCTTGAACTTAACCCCAATGAAAAGTCAATATTTCTTACAAATAAAAGCAGGGAAAATTTGAGAGGAAATGAAGAAGAAAATGTGAAGGGAAGAGAGTGAGAGAGAGAAATTGAGAGAGAGAGTAAAAATTATCGTGAAAAGGGAAATGGAAGTAATGTACAAAGGAGGCTTGTCTATTCCATTATTATCAGAAATTTTATAATTAAAAGTTGGCTAATTGGCATGGAGAAAGGAGAGGATTGAGGGAGAGTCAACCATTTCGTTCATACCTTCCATATTTTAACAAAAAAAAAAAGGGAAACCCTATCATTTAAATCCGATCAATCAAAAGTCAAATGTTTTATTTCCTTAAATGAGGAAATTGATACAAAAATATTCCAATCAATCATCAATCATTATCCAATCACTACCAATCAACATTGTCACATTTTAAGGAGACTTCGACTGACTGCTCGTCAGCTGTCATCGGCCTATCATGTCACACTTTGGCCTGCCGATTCCATGAAGTCTGGCCTGTCGATGGTTTCCATCGGCCTGTCGATTGTCGAGGGGCAATTCGGCCTGCCGAACTGTCCTAACATACAAGGATACATCATAGCATATAAATCATTAATGAATCATAAATAAACATACAATGTAAATAACATGAACACTTGAACACATCAATTCTACGTGATCGTCACATGTCATAACACTTAGAATAAATAGTTAGTGACAAGAATATCATAAATCAATATGGAATAAAATACTTAACGTCATCACTAATATAACATTATCCCTTACATAAAAATAGGAGGGTGTTACAATTCTCCCTACCTTATAAGAGTTTCGTGCTCGAAACTCAAAACAATTGCGGATACTTAGTTCTCATGTCATCTTCACGTTCCCATGTAGCTTATTCTACTTGGTGATTTTGCCATAGCACCTTGATCAATGGAATTTCATTATTCCTCAAGGTCTAGGTTTTTTGATCGAGAATCTCCACTGGCTTTTCTTCATAACTCAACTCATCTCGTATTTCGATCACTTGTGGCTCAATCACATGCGTAGGATCTGGGACATATTTCTTAAGCATCGAAACATGGAACACATCATGCATTGCAGACATTTCTGAAGGCAACCTTAGCTACTTTGCCTATTTGCTTCACAATTTCAAAAGGTCTGATAAACCTCGGGTTCAATTTGCCTTTCTTCCCAAATCTCACAACTCCTTTCATTGGTGCAACTTTCAAAAACATAGATTCGCCCATAGCAAACTCTAAGGGTTTTCTTCTCTTGTCAACATAACTCTTCTGACAGCTTTGAGAGGTCTCTATTCTTCTTCTTATCAACTTTATCATCTTGGAAGTTTCGATCGGTCTTTTTAGTGTCGGCGCTTTCCATTAACTTCTTCTCACCAGCTTCATGCCACATATAGGTGACTTGCATTTTCGCCTATACAGGGTCTCATAAGGTGCCATTCTAATCGTCGCCTGATAGCTGTTGTTATACGCAAACTCTGCTAATGACAACATTTTACACCAGCTGGTCTTTAACTCGAGAGTACAGGCCTAAACCATATCTTCCAAGATCAAGTTCGTCCTCTCTGTTTGGTCATCTATCTGAGGATGGAAAGCTGTACTGAAATGCAACTTAGTCCCCATAGCAGTCTGTATGCTTTTCCAGAACTTGGATGTGAATCTACTATCACGATCTGAGATGATAGACTTAGGAATTTCAGTGAAGTCATACTATCTCCTTGATATAGAGTTCCGCTAACCGTTCCATAGAGTAAGTGATCTTGATAGGAATGAAATGTGCTGTCTTAGTCAGTCGATCCACAACAACCCAGATAACGCCATAAGCATTCATAGTCCTGGGCAAACCGGTAATGAAATCCATTGCTATATCCTCCCATTTCCATTTCGGTATCTGGATAGACTGTAAATCACCACCAGGTCTCTGGTGTTTAGCTTTAACTTGCTGGCAGGTCAAGCATTTCTTTACATACATATCAACATCATGTTTCATTCCAAATAACTAGAATTTTCCCCTTAGATCATTATACATCTTTGTTGCACTTGGATGAATTGATTAAGGAGTATCATGAATTTCTGCCAAGATTTTTTCCCTTAAGCCATCAACATTGGGAACACATAAGCAGTCCTTGAGATATAGAGTTTTGTCATCCACAATACGAAACTCCTCACATTTGCCTCCTTGCATTTCCTACTTAATCCTCGCAAGGCTTACATCTTCATCTTGTTTACTCCGAATCTCATCATACAACGTCGGAGCAACAGTGAGCATTGACAGCTGGCCTGCTATAAGTTCCAAACTGAAGTCTAGAATTTCCTTTCTCAAAGGTGGAGACATTGCATGTATTGACATCAACGTAGCCGCTGTCTTCTTACTTAAAGCATCTACCACTTTATTAGCCTTTCTAGGGTGATATAGGATTTCACAATCATAATCCTTTACCAACTCTAGCCACCTTCGTTGTCTCATATTTAAGTCTTTCCACGTGAAGAAATACTTTAGGCTTTGATGATCTGTGAAGATCTTGCGTTGGACCCCATATAAATAATGTCTCCATATCTTCAGCGTAAAAATGATTGCTGCTAACTCGAGGTCATGAGTGAGATAGTTCTTTTCATAATCCTTCAGTTGCCTTGATGCATAGGCAATCACCCTGTCATTTTGCATTAAAACAACTCCGAGGCCCATCTTAGACGCATCGCTATAAATTACAAATCCATCGTTTCCTTTTGGAATAGCCAATACTGGAGCTGTCGTTAGCCTTTTCTTCAGTTCCTGGAAACTCTTCTTGCAAGCATTTGTCCAGTTCATACTTCTTTCCCTTGCGAGTTAGATTCATGAGTGGAGTTACTATCTTGAAGAAGTCTTCTACGAATCTTCGATAATAACCAGCTAGGCCCAAGAAGCTCCTTATCTCACTTGCATTAGTTGGTTGTGTCCAGTTGAGAACAGCCTCTACCTTAGCAGGTTCTACCATGATTCCTTCCTTTGATATAACATGCCCCAAGAAAGACACTCTATCAAGCTAGAATTCACACTTAGAGAACTTTGCATATAGCTTGTGTCTTCTTAATGTCTCCAGCATAATTTCTAAATGCTCCTCATGTTCCTCCCGATTCTTTGAATAAACAAGAATATCATCGATAAACAAAATAAAAAATTTATCGAGGAAATCCTTGAATACCTGGTTCATTAGGTCCATGAAGGCCACCGGTGCATCATCAGAACGAAAGGCATAACTACAAATTCATAGTGACCATACCTTGATCTGAAGGCTATCTTAGAAATATCTCCTTCTTTAATCTTTAGCTGGTGATACCCCGATCGTAGATCAATCTTTAAGAACATTGATGCACTCTTAAGTTAATCAAACAAATCATCAATCTAAGGCAACAGGTACTTGTTCTTAATCGCCACCTTATTCAGTTCTCTATAGTCGATGTAGAGTCTCATAGAGCCATCCTTCTTCTTAACAAACAAGACTGGAGCTCCCCATGGTAAGTGACTCGGCCTGATGAAGCCTTTGTCAAGTAGTTCCTTTAATTGCATGTGAAGCTCCTTTAACTCTGCTGAGGGCCATTCTGTATGGTGCCTTAGAGATTGGGTCGGTGCTTGGAACGAGCTCAATATCAAATTCGACTTCTCTTTCTAGAGGTAGACTTGTCAAGTCATCGGGAAATACATCTGAATATTCACGTACTACCGACACGTCCTCGATTCTTGTCTTTTCTTCTTGGTTTTTATCTACTACGTTGGCTAGATAGCACATGCAGCCACTTGCTAATAACTTCCTTGCTTTCATGGAGGATAAAAAACATACTAGGTTTCTTCCTAAAGTCACCAACATACACGAATTTCTAATCAACTTATGGATGGGAGATTACCATTCGTTTCCGACATTCGATAGAAGCATTGTACTTGCTTAGAAAATCCATCCCAAGAATCATGTCATAGTCATACATGTCGATCATGATAAGGTTGATGAAAAGTTCCCTATCAGAAATCCATAGTGGTACAGTACGCAAATAGTGCGTAGATATTATCACTTCCCTAGAGGGTAGTGTCGAGTGAATCTATAACGTCCCTATGTGGGGGTTAGCAGCATTTAAAAAATAAAAATAATTTTAAATTCAATATTATTTAAATCAATTAAACAATGCCCATGGGTCTTTAAACAAAAATAAAAATAAACGTTTAAATACGAACTACAGTTTTTAGTATAGCACCAAATATATATAGTACAGTAATCATCACCATAGTACAATTCTCAAATAACTTAACACAGCCATCATAAAAAAAAATACAAATCTTACATGTTCTAGACAAGTTACAAATAAACAAGATCTTCTAACACGAAAACAACAGGGTTGTTGTTGCCTATTCCTCTTCAGATATGTTGCACTAAGTTCCACCTAAGAGATGAAGATATGATAGGGATGAGCATTGACATGCCCAGTAGGAAAAATCATGACTCACCTTATGGTTTATCAATTACCACATTAAAACTGCATGGTTAGTTACGTTACGTCATATTCCAGATTATGAGGTTTATTATGATCACATCTTGTGGATATCATAGTTAATCATTACCAAGTTTCATAATTATATATTTATACAAATATTACCATTCATCATTGTTCCTAGGTATCCATATTAAATATAGTATCACTCAACTCATCGAAACCCAAATGGGTGCGCTTGGCCATCCTCTAAACATTCCAAGGGTGTTCTGGTGAGGGGACATCAAGCCTTGAGCCCTCACCAAGTCGATTCTTGTACAGTGTGTTCTGGGACTTTCGACCCAAGGAAACGTCATCACCTTCCCCATATTTTACCTTTTAGAGTATTCGTGCCCAAGGACGTAACCGCCGCCATCTTCACATCTCACCATTCTTCTATATTCAATTTTTTTTTTAATTTATAGAGTCTGTTTTTCATAACCATGCTTCTCAATTTATATCATATGTCAAATCATTATGTTTCTTGCAGTACAATATACATATTTTACAACATAAAACAACCAAAATTTTTAATTTACCAAAACCTCATAAAAAATGAGTAATAGAATCCCTACCTTCCAAGCTTATCAGCAATCTTTTAATCTCAGAATTAATTAACGTTAGCTCCACAAATCCTTGACCCTAAGTCGTGCATAAGGACAATTAAAACTAAAGTACAACATATAACCACATCCATAAATGAATTATGTGTAAACCCATCTCACTTCTTTTAAATACCAAAGTAAACAATTTTTATCTTAAACACAATATAAATATATGCAAGTAATCTATATGTTTTAGTCTCTAATAAGATTCATAAATCACTTAGGATAGTGTTAGAAAGGTTGCAAGACATTAAGGAATTAGAAAGTGAGCAAAGTTGGGTTCTTGGTTCAGGTTAGTAGCTGGTATACCATGGCAAACTGACGGTATACTTTTGCAAAAAGGCAGGTTTACTATCTACAATTAACACACGGATTAACAGGTGGTTTACTTAAGGTAGACGGGTGGTTTACTCTCACTGGCAGGTTTACTAGTTTCCAATTCAAAAATTGAAAAATTCAGAGAAAATAAAATACAACTCTGATTTAGGATCATGATAGCTCGTTGGAAAGCTTAGGATGTCTACTTTTTAAATATGCAAACCAATTTAAAAAATTCATTTTTATTTAACCCCAGAATTTTAAGAAAGAGCCACTGCCCATAGAGGTATTACAAAGTTCATGGAATGTCAAGTTTTTCTTTAGCCCAAAGCATATTATCCTTGTGCAAAATCTCAAAACCATTCCAAAATATGCAACATGCATTCTATAATCACAATAAACATATTCTCATGAGTTTTATACCAAAATCATCATCAAACCATATCTCTTGCCTTTCTTGCAATTAATGAGGAAAATATGCTTAAGTTTGCTCTTCAAGCTCAAAACATTAGAACATCAATCTTAAAGTTATGGAAATCAATTTTAAACATTCCTAGCATGTTTGTAATATTTTTATCAAACCAAAATAAAGGTTGGTTATTGTTTTCAACTCAAGACTCAAGTTTTTGTTCATAATTGCTCAAAGATGCATGTTAACATAACTAGAAATTTGCATGAATTTTGAACACGAAAATTATGCATTAAACATGGAGAAAACACATACAAAAAACTAAGTTTAGATTAAAGATAACCTACCTCAAAACTCCTTTGAAAAGCACCAAACTTCGGGTTAAAAAATCAAGCTTGAATTGACTCTTAAATGGCTTCAAACATGGCTAGGAATTATAGTTGTCTTGGCTACAAAGCGAGCTTTGTGCCTTGTGTCTTTAGGTAGAAATTGAAGTGAGAAAGGGAGAGGATGAGAAATTAGAAATGAAGGTGGTGAAGGCTGAATAAAACATACCAAAATAATTGAGAGAAAGGGGAAGTTTACGGGGAAAGTTGTAAGAAGAAACA
The DNA here is from genome assembly GCA_025403435.1 of Artocarpus heterophyllus. Classification (NCBI taxonomy): domain Eukaryota; kingdom Viridiplantae; phylum Streptophyta; class Magnoliopsida; order Rosales; family Moraceae; genus Artocarpus; species Artocarpus heterophyllus. The sequence continues at coordinate 12,884,613 of CM046331.1, forward strand.
AAGAGCATTAATAGAAAATATCATCATGTCTCCCACGGAGATTTTTAGCAAGCAATGCCAACATTATAGAGAGGACAAATGGAGTAAGTTGTGGAAGAAAATGAAGGAAGCATTAAAAAGGTGGTTGATAAAATATATCAATGTCTCCTAGCATTAATTCTATGTCTTCTATTAAATAAGGTGAATTAATTCCATGTCTCCTTCGGAGACTTTGTGAGGAATTGCCAAAGTTGAATTTTTTTTTTTACAATTAAAACAACAAAGACAAACTTGGTAATTTTTAATGCTAAAAAATTTTAAATTTTCACCTTTTATTCATTAAATTTTACAAAAATCACACCCGTTAAAATAACGGGTGTCACAAAATCCCTATCTAATAGGCTCTAAACGAACCCATAACTTCTTAGCAAATGACATAGATATAGAAGAATGTATGGCACCGGTATCAAAAAGGACATAGACATTATTAGAAAGGCTCGTTATCTGACCTGTGACCACATTTGAGGCTTCAGCCGCCACTTGATCCTTTGTCATGGCATATATGCGGGCATTCGTAGGTGGGGCTTCAAGTCTTTCTTGACTGATTAGTGGCCCTTCAAGGGAAGCTTGTATTTGATAGAGTTGGGCTTGAGGAGGAGCTCTTTGAGGGGCATTAGCATTCGTTAGGTTGGGACAGTTCTTGACAAAATGATCTTCTCGCCCACAAATAAAACATTGGTTTGTCGCCAAGCGGCATTCTCCTAGATATTTCTTTCCACATTTGGCGCATGGTTGAAACTGCCTGCTGTTGTTGTTGTTGGGTGGCCACCATTGTCCCTCTTGTTGCCTTGGCTCTGCTGGTTTTGAGGATTGCCCTTCCTCTTGTTATTCCTCCAATTTTGGTTATTATTGTTGTTGTTGTTGTTGTTGTTGCTGCTGTTGTTGTTGTTTCTTTGAGGAGGGCGGTTCTAATTGTTTGCATTATTGGCTTGCTGACTAGACTGGGGCTGATTTCTTCTTAGCTTAGACAAGTGAAACTCAACACGTTGGGCCCTCATAACAACCTGTTCCTGACTTCTGGGTGGACTTGCCCCATCAACTATTGCAGCAATCTCAGTCCTGAGAACTTTGATCAATCTTTTGACCCTTTCACTTTCATCATTAACCATCCTTGGGCAAAGGCAAGCCAATTGATTAAACTTTATCACCACATCTGTAACTGACATATCCCCATGGCGTAGGTTCTCGAATTCCTCATAATGCTTCCTTGTAATGTTCATGTGGAAGAACATTGTGTTAAACTCATGAACGAAGTCAGCCCATGTTATTGCTTCGACATTTCTGCTCTGCTCTATTCCATCCCACCAAATCCTGGCTTCCATGGTGAGGCAGTATGAGGCACAGAGGACCTTCTCATTGTCCGTGAAGCCCATGAGTCTCAGAGTGGCCTCAATCGTCTTTAACCATCCTTGTGCAACTAGAGGATCCTTAGAGCCTTCAAAGTCTGCCAGCTTAACCCTCTTCCATCTAACTAATAAGGGCTCTTGGGTCGCTCTAGGTTCAGCAGCAGGAGCTGGAATTTCATTAACTTGTGGCTGCGGAGGAGGAGGAGGAGGCACGTCATTGCCTCGTCGTTCGCCGTTCTGGCCATTGGCCCTTAATTCAGCAATCTTTCTTCTTTGATCCTCCAACTGCCTTTGAAACTCGGCAATCATCGTCGTCAACATTTTGTTGGTCTGAGTGTGGGTTTGCATTCTTCTACGGCCGTCCATTGTTAATCTCCTAAAAGAATTAGGAGCTTAAGAATAATCTTATAATTATAAGACAGGTTCTCACTACTTAGAGCATTAATCATTAAACATGTAACGCCCGCCTATTTCATGTAACGAACCACGTTAAGTTAGTAACGTTAATAAGGAATGTTATTAATAATAACATTATATGATTTGATATGTGATGTGCATGTTACTAACTTTTTATAACAAGTTTTATGACAGGTGACGACTGCATAGGATCGTTGTGCTCTAGTGTTCATGTGAAATTTTAAGCATATGTTTATTTATGATGCAATGATGTATGAATGTTTTATGTTATGGCATTTAATGGCAGATTGACAGGCCAAACTTTTAAGCTCGGCAGGCCAAACTTCTTGCCCGAGAACGGCAGGCCGAAGAACCCCACCGGCAGGCCGAACTTGCTAGAACCGGCAGGCCGAAGGGGAAAACCGGCAAGCCAAATATGGCTGACAAACGGTCAACAGAAATCTCTCCCAATTTATGGCTGAGACAATTATGTTAATTGGGGGATTTAATTGTGATCAATTGGCATAATAATGGAAGGATTTTATCAGATAAGGAAATAAAAGGGGTTTGACTTGCATGATTTGTGTTAATTTCAAATGGTTTCCAATTTTAAATGGGCAAAACATGGAAAGTTGGGAATGACTTGTTTAATTTCCTCTTATCTCTCCTTATCTCCACGCCATTCAGCCCTTAACAGTCAGAATTTTCTGACTTAATGAAGGGAATTGAATTCCCATAATGGTGTTATTACGTTAAAATTATTTTTTAACATTTCCTTTTTTATTATTTTCTCTCCTCTCACGCTTTCTCTCTCTCTAAAAAAAAATGTATGAATGGATCCTGGTAATGAAAGTTTTAAATACTTTTAAAACCAATCGAAATGATTAAGTTAGATATTATTTTAAGTTTAAAGTTTATGCCTGTACGAATGTATGTAAGTAAGTAACGACATCTGTGATGTCCGATTTAAGGGGCTTTACAGGCTTTGGTATCAGAGAAAATCTTCCGATTACAATTCATATCGCCACATGTCAATCCAAGTCCTCCAAGTAAGTATGATATTAAGTTAGATGTATAGACGCAAGTATGATGATAAGATTAAGGTTTGATTGATTAATGACATAGTAGTGAAAACCTGTCTCATAAATGGAAGATTATTTATAAGTCCTAATTATTTTAGGAAATTACGATGGACGGCCATAGAAGAATGCAGACCTGCACCCAGACCAACGAGAGACTCATGTCGATGATCGCTGAGCTGCAAAGGCAGTTGGAGGATCAACGAAGGGAAATAGCTGCATTAAGGGCCAACGACCAGATTGAAGAACAACGAGGCAATGATGCGCCTCCTCCTCCACAGCCACAAGTACAAGTAAACGAAGTCCCAGCTCCTGCTACTGAACCAAGAGCAGCCTATCAGGAACCTCTTCTGGTTAGATGGAAGAGAGTCAAGCCAGCTGACTTTGAGGGTTCGAAGGACCCGTTAGTTGCTCAAGGATGGTTGAAGACGATCGAAGCTACCCTGAGACTTATGGATTTCACAGACAACGAAAAGGTCCTTTGTGCCTCGTACTGCCTTACCATGGAGGCCAGGATATGGTGGGATGGCATCGAACAAAGCAAAAATGTTGAAGAAATGTCATGGGCTGATTTTGTTCACGAGTTCAACACGAAATTCTTCCACATGAATGTCACGAGGAAGCATTATGAGGAGTTTGAAAGCCTACGCCAGGGAGATATGACAGTCACTGATGTGGTGACAAAGTTTGACCAGCTCGCTCGTCTATGTCCAGGGATGGTTATGAATGAAGATGAAAGGGTCAGAAGGCTGATCAGAGCCCTTAGGCCAGATATTGCAAGCAATTGTTGATGGGGCAAGTCCGCCAAGGACCCAAGACCAGGTTGTGATGAGAGCCCAACGTGCTGAGTTCCATCTATCAAAATTAAGAAGGAATCAGCCTCAGCCCAACCAGTAAGCCAACAATGCTAACAACCAGAACCGTCCTCCCCACATGAACAACAACAACAACAACAACAACAGCAACAACAACAGTCAAAACTGGAGGAATAACAAGAGGAAGGGCAATCCTCAACAACAGCAGGGCCATGACAACAAAAGGCATAATGATGGTCAGCGCAACAACAATGACAAGCGATTCCAACCGTGTGCCAAATGTGGAAAGAAGCATCCAGGGGAATGCCGATTGGGGACAAACCAATGTTTCATATGTGGGCGTGAAGACTACTTCGTAAAGAATTGCCCCAAGCTGATGAATGCCAATGCCCCGCAGAGACCTCCTCCTCAAGCTCAGTTGCATCAGATGCAGGCCTCCCTTGAAGGGCCACTAATTAGTCAAGGGAGACTTGAAGCCCCACCGACCAACGCCCGAATCTATGCCATGACAAAAGAACAAGTGGCTGCTGAAGCCTCCAATGTGGTCACAGGTCAGATAACAAGCTTATGTAATGATGTTTATGTTCTTTTTTATACGGGTGCCACGCATTCTTTTGTATCTATATCACATGCTAAGAAGTTAGGGGTTCGTTTAGAGCCTATGAGACAGGGATTCACTATGACACTACCCTTCGGGGAAGTGATATTATCCACGCATTGTTTGCGTAAAGTACCCCTATGGATTTCTGATAGGGAACTTTTCATCGACCTCATTGTGATCGATATGCATGACTACGACATGATTCTTGGGATGGATTTCCTAAGTAAATAAAATGCCTCAATCGAATGCCAGAAACAAAAGGTGATCTTCCATCCTGAAGGTGATCAGAAATTCGTCTATGTTGGTGAGACCAGGAAGAAACCCCACATGTTTCTATCGGCAATGAAAGCAAGGAAGCTTTTGGCCAGTGGCTACACGGGCTATCTGGCGAACATTGTAGACAAAAGCCAAGAAGGAAAGACAAGAATGGAAGATGTACATGTTGTTCATGAATTTGAAGATGTATTTCCTGATGATCTAACAAGCCTACTGCCAGAAAGAGAAGTTGAATTCGAGATTGAGCTCACTCCAGGCACCGAACCAATCTCTAAAGCGCCGTATAGAATGGCCCCAGCAGAACTAAAGGAGCTTCATACGCAATTGAAGGAGCTATTGGACAAGGGATTTATTAGGCCAAGTCACTCACCGTGGGGTGCTCCAGTTTTATTCGTGAAGAAGAAGGATGGTACTATGAGACTCTGCATTGACTACAGAGAACTGAACAAGGTGACAATCAAGAACAAGTATCCATTGCCTCGAATTGATGATATGTTTGATCAGCTCAAGGGTGCATTGGTGTTCTCAAAGATTGATTTACGATCAGGGTATCACCAGTTGAAGATTAAAGAAGGAGATATCCCCAAGACTGCTTTCAGGTCGAGGTATGGTCACCATGAATTTATGGTTATGCCTTTCGGTCTGACGAATGCACCTGCTGCCTTTATGGATTTGATGAACAAGGTATTCAAGGATTTCCTCGATAAATTTGTTGTTGTATTTATCGATGATATTCTTGTCTACTCGAAGAATCAGGAAGAACATGAGGAGCATTTAAGGAATGTGCTGGAGACTTTAAGAAGACACCAGCTGTATGCTAAGTTCTCCAAATGCGAGTTTTGGCTTGATAAAGTGTCATTCCTGGGGCATGTTATTTCAAAGGATGGAATAATGGTGGACCCTACTAAAGTAGAAGCTGTGCTCAATTGGAAGCAACCAATGAACGCAAGTGAAATAAGAAGCTTCTTGGGTCTAGCAGGTTATTATCGGAGATTCGTAGAAGATTTCTCCAAGATAGCAGCTCCACTCACGAACTTAACTCGCAAGGGAAAGAAGTATGAATGGACAGATGCATGTGAAAAGAGCTTTCAAGAACTGAAGAAAAGATTAACGACGACTCCAGTATTGGCAATTCCTGAGGGAAATGATGGGTTTGTAATTTACAGTGATGCATCCAAGATGGGCCTCGGAGCTGTATTGATTCAGAATGAAAAGGTGATTGCTTATGCTTCAAGACAACTGAAAGACTACGAAAAGAACTATCCTACTCATGATCTCGAGTTAGCAGTAGTTGTATTTGCATTGAAGATATGGAGACACTATTTGTATGGAGTCCAATGCAAGATCTTCACTGATCATCAAAGTCTGAAGTATTTCTTCACGCAAAGAGACCTGAATATGAGACAACGAAGATGGCTAGAGTTGGTGAAGGATTATGATTGTGAAATCCTTTATCATCCTGGTAAAGCTAACCGAGTAGCAGATGCTTTAAGTAGGAAGTCAGTTGCCACATTAATGTCTATGCAAGCAATGTCTCCACCTTTAAGGAAGGAAATTCTAGACTTTGGTTTAGAACTTATCGCAGGCCAGCTATCAGCACTCTCCCTTGCTCTGACGATGTATGATGAAATTCGGAGTAAGCAAGATGACGACGTAAGCCCTGTAAGAATCAAGCAAGAAATGAAAGAAGGAAAATGTCAAGAGTTTCGTGTTGCGGATGACGAAACTTTGTACCTTAAGGACCGTTTATGTGTTCCCAATGTTGATGATTTAAGGGAAAGGATCTTGGCAGAAATTCATGACACTCCTTACTCTATTCATCCAGGTGCAACAAAGATGTACAACGATCTAAAGAGTAACTTCTGGTGGTTTGGTATGAAACGTGATGTTGCAAAGTATGTGAAGAAATGTATGACATGTCAGCAAGTAAAGGCTGAACACCAGAGACAGGGTGGTGAACTGCAGTCTATCCAGATACCGGAATGGAAATGGGAAGAAATAGTAATGGATTTTATTACTGGCTTACCCAGAACTACGAATGGTTATGATGCAATTTGGCTAGTTGTGGATCGACTGACAAAGACGGCGCATTTCATTCCTATTAAGATCACTTACTCTATGGAATGATTAGCGGAACTCTATGTTAAGGAGATTGTACGACTTCATGGGATTCCCAAGTTGATTATCTCAGATCGTGATGACAGGTTTACATCTAAGTTCTGGAAGAGTGTCCAGACTGCAATGGGAACCAGGCTTCATTTCAGCACAGCTTTTCATCCCCAGACTGACGGCCAAACAGAGAGGACGAATTTGATTCTAGAAGATATGTTGCGGGCATATTCTCTCGATTTTAAGACCAGCTGGTGTAAAATGTTGCCGTTAGCAGAGTTTGCTTACAACAACAGCTTTCAGGTGACAATTGGAATGGCACCATTTGAAGCGCTGTATGGACGAAAATGCAGGTCACCTATATGTTGGCACGAAGCTGGTGAAAAGAAGTTGATGGAAAGCATTGATGCTGAAAGAACCGACTTTGTGAACGAAACGTCTGAGATGATAAAATTGATAAAAAGAAGAATAGAGACCTCCCAAAGCCGTCAAAAGAGTTATGCTGACAAAAGAAGAAGACCTTTAGAGTTTGTTGTGGGTGAATATGTGTTCTTGAAAGTTGCACCAATGAAAGGGGTTATGAGATTTGGAAAGAAAAGCAAATTAAGTCCAAGATTCATTGGTCCTTATGAAGTTGTTAAACGAATAGGCAAAGTAGCTTATCAGCTGAAGTTGCCTTCCGAAATGTCTGCAATGCACGATGTATTTCATGTCTCCATGCTCAAGAAGTATGTTTCGGACCCTACACGTGTGATTGAACCACAAGTGATCGAGATACGAGAAGACTTAAGTTATGAAGAAAAGCCAACGAAGATACTCGATTGGAAAACCAAGACTTTGAGGAATAAAGAAATTCCATTGGTCAAGGTATTATGGCAAAATCAGCAAGTTGAAGAAGCTACATGGGAATGTGAAGATGACATGAAAATTTTGTATCCGCATTTATTCTAAGTTTCGAGGATGAAACTTTTATAAGGTGGGGAGAATTGTAACGCCCGCCTATTTCATGTAACGAACCACGTTAAGTTAGTAACGTTAATAAGGAATGTTATTAATAATAACGTTATATGATTTGATATGTGATGTGCATGTTACTAACTTTTTATAACAAGTTTTATGACAGGTGACGACTGCATAGGATCGTTGTGCTCTAGTGTTCATGTGAAATTTTAAGCATATGTTTATTTATGATGCAACATATGATTATTTATGATGCAATGATGTATGAATGTTTTATGTTATGGCATTTAATGGCAGATTGGCAGGCCGAACTTTTAAGCTCGGCAGGCCAAACTTCTTGCCCGAGAACGGCAGGCCGAAGAACCCCACCGGCAGGCCGAACTTGCTGGAACTGGCAGGCCGAAGGGGAAAATCGGCAGGCCGAATATGGCTGACAAACGGTCAACAGAAATCTCTCCCAATTTATGGCTGAGACAATTATGTTAATTGGGGGATTTAATTGTGATCAATTGGCATAATAATGGAAGGATTTTATCAGATAAGGAAATAAAAGGGGTTTGACTTGCATGATTTGTGTTAATTTCAAATGGTTTCCAATTTTAAATGGGCAAAACATGGAAAGTTGGGAATGACTTGTTTAATTTCCTCTTATCTCTCCTTATCTCCACAACATTCAGCCCTTAACAGTCAGAATTTTCTGACTTAATGAAGGGAATTGAATTCCCATAATGGTGTTATTACGTTAAAATTATTTTTTTTAACGTTTCCTTTTTTATTATTTTCTCTCCTCTCACGCTTTCTCTCTCTCTAAAAAAAAAAAAAAGAAAATTTTCTGATACGTACTTTCATTTCTCTTCCTCTTCCCTTTCTCACGAAAATTTTCTCTTCCTCTCTAACGAAATTTTTTTGAGTACATTGAAAGAAAGGTTTTATTTCGTTGGTTAATTCAAGAATTTTGAGAAGAAACTTCAAGGTATGAATTTAGCTTTCTGGTATTTTTGAAAAGAAATGCTTCTCCTCGTTTCATCTACAATATCCTCTCTAGGAATTGTATTTTTGTTCTGAGTTTTTATATAATGCTATAAATTTGTTATGTGATGTTTTTCTAAGTTTCGTGTCATTTCAATGTTTTAATGAAAAACGATACTTCTGTCTTCTACCCCTCACAGTAATATGTTACTGTATAATTTTAAGAAGTATGAAAAATGTATTGAATATTCAAGGGGTAATTATGACGTTTTCGTGAAAAGTGGTTATAGTATGCATATGTATGAGTATGCAAGATAAATGTGTTTTATTTGTATGTTATGAAATTTTTTATGAGAAAAACTGTTTATGAAATGTTATATGTAATATATATAATTATATATATATTTAAATGATTTTATGATAATGGAATGATTTTATGCATGAAAATAAGATGTTTGTATGAAATATTAAATTAAAGAATGTGTTTTAAATTATTAGAAAATGTTTTTCAATCAAATTTTTATGTTTACAATGTATGAAATGTTTTGGTTTTTATGGGAGCATGTTATGAATAGTGATTATATATTATGATGATGATTATAAGATATGTTAGAAAATGTGATAATGTAAATGAGTATATTATGAATGAATGTCATGAGAATGGATGTTTCATGGTGTGTATTAATGTATTGCATCTTTTAAATGATAAATGGCATGAACACTCAAGGAAGCGAGCACATCGAGACCATGGCATCGTCACCAAGTGCAATTTTAAGGTTAAGTAAGCTAACGATAAGGTAAGTGCATTCTCACCTGCAACATGACACATATTTCTACATGGATTGATGATATGTTTTACAAGAATGTTCATGATGATTTTTCCTTAAAGGATTTCTATGAAAGATTTTCATGATTTAAAGTTATGCATGTTTGATTATGGCAAATTTCAAAGCATGAAAGTTATGTATATATGAATCACCTAAAAAGTGTTGCACACTAATGTCATGTTTGGTTTAGGATTAGCTACCCTTCTCCTCTCATGACGGCGTGCCTACAATGATGTTTATAGTGCAACACTTGGGCCCTTAAAATAAAATGGATTAAATTTTGATATGGTTAACGTTACGAAAGATATGTTCTATGAAATTGTGCTTATGACACTTTTATGATACAATGATGATGATGACGTTTATGAAATGTTTTAAATCGTGAGAAAATATGCACTTACTAAGCATTAGCTTAATAATGTTTTATGTCATGTTGCAGATAAGGGTAAGAGAGTCATGGAGTAGGTGGAGGACATGGGAAGGCGTGTGAGCAACATGAACGATGAATTGTAACCGGAAGCACGCCAAGAAAACGATTTTATGATTTAAACAAGTTATATAATTTGAATATATATTCTCATGTTAAGTTTTTTAAGATTTCTTATATTATGATTTTATAAGATATTTTATCATTATATTATGAATTATGAACTTCCGCTATATTATTACGTAAAGTTGGTATGTTTTAATTTTAAGTTTGCCAAAGGAACTTGGTCTCGGACGGCCTGCCGAAGTCTGTGGCCGGCTTGCCGAAGACCAGAATATCGGCCTGCCGACTGGATTTTCCGGCCTGTCGAACATAGATGAATTTTCAATCCGTTTTGCAAAGCCTCTGCCAGCAAGGAACACCGGCCTGCCGAAGTCCCAAGTTCGGCATGCCGAACTGTGGGAGTAAGTAAGTATTAATTGATTTGATGTTTAATGTGATGTGTTGTGATATTCATATAAGTCCTGATTTTACAATTGACGAACCTATATTATTATTATATAAGTTTATGATTAATTTAGTGTATAAATGAATAAATCATGATAATGAGTAATTAAACAATGATATTCTAAACAATGATAAGTTTAAAAAAAAAATGTATGAATGGATCCTGGTAATGAAAGTTTTAAATACTTTTAAAACCAATCGAAACGATTAAGTTAGATATTATTTTAAGTTTAAAGTTTATGCCTGTACGAATGTATGTAAGTAAGTAACGACATCTGTGATGTCCGATTTAAGGGGCGTTACAAAACATCTAAACCTTATTCTTATCATTATACTTGTATCTTAACATTTAACTTGAAAACATACTTACTAGGAGGACTTGGACTAACGTGTCACAATATGAATTGTAAACGGAAATTCGCTCTGACACTAAAGCCTGTAACGCCCCCTTACAGACGTTACAGATGTCGTTACATTCATACATTATATACTTTTATTTTAGGATAAACCATTTGAACAAAACTAAATTGAAAACATAACTAAGAAATCATACCCAGGATCCATGCATGCATTTTTTTAAAAAAACAACATTCAACAACCTAATCCATAATAATAATAATAATAATTTACTGTTCATAAACATTCTTTAATAATTTAAAGAAACCAAATGATAAAATCATAATTTAAAAATGAAACGTCACACATTATAAAACAATCAGCTTTCACTATTCGGCAGGTCGAACTTGAGACTTCGACAGGCCGAATTTGATCAGAAGGCCAGAAGACATCCATCAGCAGGCCGCCTGAGGCTCTGCAAAAACAAGGTTTTAGACTTTTGCTAGGTTCGACAGGCCGATCATCATTATTCGGCTAGCCAACCGACTTTAAAAAATTAGAAAACTGATTTTTAAAACGAGAATCAATACTTTAATATGCGGAAGTCCATATACTTAAAATGAATAAGATAAATATTAAAACATTGTTCATGAATTCTTTAAAACTCATCACATAAACATGTTTAAAATTATAAAACTTGGTTTATATCATAAATCTTGCTTATTTGGCATTCTTCCGATTACAATTCATCTTGCTTAGCTCACACGCCTTTCCACGTCCCCCGCCTAGTCCATAACATTCTTACCCTTATCTGCAACATGATATAAATTGAATATGCTAAAGCTTAGTAAGTACATTTCATATCTCACAACTTAAAACATTTTATGAATATCATCATCATCATCATCATAATAGTGCTATAGGCACAAATTTCATAAGGAAAATATCTTTCATTATTTTTATCATATTAAACCTTATTTCATTTTATCTTAAGGGCCTAAGTGTTGCACCATAATCATTATTGTAGGCGCGCCGTCATGAGAGGAAAAGGGTAGCTAGTCCTAAAACAAACATGACATCATAACATATCATAACATTGGTGTGCAACACTCATTTAGGTGATACATATATATACATATTAAAACTTTCATGCTTTGAAATACGTCATCATCATACATGCATAACTTTATGAACTTAAAAATATTTCATAAGAAATCTTTAAATGAAACCATCATAAAATCCATCATAGAATAATATCATTATGCACATGATTTCAAACCTTATAAAACATATCATGTTGCAGGTGAGAATATACTTACCTTTTTAGCTAGCTTACTTAACCTTAAATGTATCGGTGACGACGCCGTGGTCTCGATGTGCTCGTTCCTTAGTGTATTCATGGTATTCATTCATTTGAAGATACAAAATAAAAATTAATACTTATTTTCATAGATTAAAACATCCATTCCATATAACATCACATGTATATTCATCTCTTGCAAACATAATTCATAACATGCATCCATAACCATAATCATCCAAACTATCAACATAAATATATTTCTGACCTCCATGAATTAAAAACTTAATAACTCAACATTAAAAATAAAATTCCTAGACAAAGTTATGGCAGTCAGATTAAGGAGAGATATACTTTTTAGAAATACCGAAAAAAAGAGTTCTTACCTTAACAAATTTCTTCTCAAACTCCTTGAACTTAACCCCAATGAAAACTCAATATTTCTTACAAATAAAAGCAAGGAAAATTTGAGAGGAAATGAAGAGGAAAATGTGAAGGGAAGAGAGTGAGAGAGAGAAATCGAGAGAGAGAGAGTAAAAATTATCATGAAAAGGGAAATGGAAGTAACGTACAAAGGAGGCTTGTCTATTCCATTATTATGAAAAATTTTCTGATTAAAAGTTGGCTAATTGGCATGGAGAAAGGAGAGGATTGAGGAAGAGTCAACCATTTAGTTTATGCTTCCATATTTTAACCAAAAAAATGGGAAACCCTATCATTTAAATCCAATCAATCAAAAGTCAAATGTTTTATTTCCTTAAATGAGGAAATTAATCCAAAAATATGCCAATCAATCAGCAATCATTATCTAATCACTAGCAATCATCATCGTCATATTTTTAGGAGACTTCGACTGACTGCTCGTCAGTTGTCATCGACTTGCCGATTCTATGAAGTCCGGCCTACTGATGGTTTCCATCGGCCTGTCGATTGTTGAGGGGCAATTCGGCCTGCCGAACTTGAAGGTTCAGTCTGCCAAACTATCCTAACATACAAGGATACATCATAGCATATAAATCATTAATGAATCATAAATAAACATACAATGTAAATAACATGAACACTTGAGCACATCAATTCTACGTGATCGTCACCTGTCATAACACTTAGAATAAATAGTTAGTGACAATAATATCATAAATTAATATGGAATAAAATGCTTAATGTCGTCACTAATATAACATTATCCGTTACATAAAAATAAGCGAGTTTTACAAAAGGAACCCACATGGGTTAATTTCCCTTCTACATTTGACAATATTGAAATTGAGAAACAAGTAGAATGAACCCAAGAACAACAAATAAAAATCTATCAAACATACTCTACTAACAGCCACAAAAACCAGAGTTGTCCAATAAAATTGACTTTTGTTGTTAACTAAGACACAGGTATCTAACACAAGGACTGAAATCAATTATCACAAAAATATGCATCAATACCAAGCATATGAACCATAGTCATGAGGAGATAAGAGGAGAGATGGGTTAACTTACCTTAAGGGGTTGATCTGACAGAGCATTACAGATCTTAAACAACAACATAGATATAAAATAGAACGAGGCGATGATGATTACCCAAAAAATTAGGGACACCATAGACATGCATATGAACAGTATAGCCCTCCAACAACAAAATACAAAGAAAACACGACAAGGTAGAAGAGCGAGCCGAAAACCCAACAATCTTAGCTTCTCTAAAGGGGAAATCCCCTGAATCAAGAAGGAGGGGAGAGGAGATGAAAGGAGAGATAGGTCAACTTACCTTGTTGATTTCATGGAGAAAACTATCAGAGTAAGGACTAAAAGGCGAGAGATTTGAGCCCAAAACCCACGAGGAAGCCTTGTCAGAAGGAGTGCGAGAAACAGGACGATGCAAGAGGGGAAAAATTGGAGAGAAGAGATATTGAAGGTGATGAGAGATAACTTGGGTTTGAAGAGCAAGGGAGAGTTCCTCATTGCGCCGTAGTTAAAAGAGAACAGGGGATGAGAAATAAGAGAATGAAAACAATCCCAATTCATTTTCTTCTCTTAACCTAATTTGGGGAAGTTTTAGAAACATTTTCACTTCTGTTTTTGGGCTTAAATGGCAAACAAATAGCTTCCCAGGTCCATTTTCGTTTTTTACATTTCCAAAAACAGTGAAAATGTTTTCAGAAAGGAAACCAAACACGCCCATTGTTTCTTAAAAGTTATCACTTTTCAAAATATTAAAGCGAATTTAAATTAAATTAATTTGAATTCAAATTTCATAAAAAAAATATATTTTAGATAGCAATTCTACACATACCCACCATGTGCCACGTGTCCCTAAAAAACACCAAAAACGCCTCTATAGCCTTAATACCCACAATGGGCGTGCGCATATGCGAGCTTAAAGTATGTCTAAATAGCACATGTCATCTGCTACTTCAAAAAATTAACATCTTATAAAGTGTTATCTCACTTCATTAGATTCCAGTGTAGGAATTTTGGTTGTCTATAGCATTTTCTATTAAAACTTGATCAATTCCAACATGGATGGGGTATGTGAAATAGTGTAATTAGCTTTGTAAAACACCAACGGTAGTGGTTTCACTACAATACATTTTAATTAAATTGATATAATTAAATTTCATGCACCAGTACAGACAGAAGTGTTAGACATGTATGCCCTAAGGAGTAAAAATGTAATATGTTTTTGGAAACCCTTTTATCAATAAAGAATTAATTTATTATTTTTATACCAAATATTGTCCTCTTTATGTTTATATTTGTTGAATGTATGTTAAGCAAACAAAAGTTTGAGACTGTCGGTCTAAACCAAGAATTAGGCATATGATGGACATATTATGCGGAAGACATGATTTTTAAGGTAACGGTCTAAATCATAAGATTTGCAATTGAGAGAATAAAGTTGGGTACTTTATTCATGCAAAGGTTGTTATGTTGTCTATATCCCTAATGGAGATGGTTTGTCTTAGCAATCAAAGGTAGACTTCACGAATAGAAACATTGGTGCATTGTTATAAGTGACGATGTATTGGATCGAGATATAAAATGTAATTGATTTGGATTAATAATTTTGTCTCGGTAAATCAATTCACTTTAGACAATCAAATGTGTTGTATCTTAATCCTAAGATGTATAGTAGGCCTGTTGTCTTGACTTATGTCTTTTGATGTACCAAAAGGTGGCATCCACATTTTATGTTGGTACGCATGCCGATACGTTGGAGACTTGACTCTTAAAGCTTAGACCTATTATTCATAGATGTGGAATCTATAGCTCCTCTTTAGTAGTTGATGATATCCTCTTATATGCGTTATCTTATAATTGGAAGACTAGAGTGCTCAACTATTTAGATACATAAGTGTAACCAAATGGTATACTATCTTTAGATGGTAAGTTTTTCGATAGTGAGATAATGGAATATAAGAGACAAATAATCAAGAATGTAAGACATAATTTATCCTTAAGCCGATTATGGATATCCTATAGGAATACGGTACATTATGATATGTCATGGATACTTAGCTATTTGGGCTTCGTAATTTTATATAGTTTGAGAGTGCAACTCTAAGCTTTTAGTGGAGCAGCATTAGAGTTGATAATTATGAAACATATATCTGGGATATTAGGTTTTGTAATTATCAGAAGCTTGAACTATATAGAACCATCAGGTCCCTTTTACTAGCTCATAATAAATTTTGTATTGATATGGTGTACTATTTAAATAAATTGATGACTTATGTTAAATTATTAGATTGGCTGAAATTTGATAGGATTAGATAATTCATGTCTGTTTGTCGGTTGAATTAATTTTGTGTAAATTAATTCAA
Organism: Artocarpus heterophyllus; assembly: GCA_025403435.1. Taxonomy (NCBI): domain Eukaryota; kingdom Viridiplantae; phylum Streptophyta; class Magnoliopsida; order Rosales; family Moraceae; genus Artocarpus; species Artocarpus heterophyllus. The sequence continues at coordinate 12,900,418 of CM046331.1, forward strand.
GATAAAGTTGTTAAATTATCCAGAATATTTATTTTCTTAGAGATTATCCAAATATGGTTGTTTTAATTAGATAACTTCTCTATCGGGTTATTTGAATTAAAGCTGAATCTTTATCCAAAGAATCTTGAGTGGAAAATAAAAGATTTACAGGAATCATTTATCATAAGTTTGGCAGGCTAATCTTCATGTTCGGCCTCCTGATGGGGCAAGTTTGGTCGGTCGATCAGTTAGTTCAGCCTACCGATCTAATGATGATTTAATCACATTTTCATACTCAATTTTTTTAGATATTGATCATATTCAAAATTTTAAGGCCTTATCTGATAATAAGCAACCATGGGGATGACCTTTATAAATAGGGAGTGAGTTTTCTGAGTTATTTAGATTAGTTGAGAAATTAAGAGTAAGCACTCTAGTTTGTGAGTCTCTGAAACTCCTTGAGAGCTATTGTTCACTAATCATGAACGTTAGTTCTGGGTTTTCTCAATTGGTTGGAAGGAGAGTCGCCATGTGCCCACATATATACCGATTGTGAATAAAGAATAGCAAGGAAGACTAGTTGGTTGAAGTTTGTCTAGAACGTTTTTCTCTTCACAGATTACAGAGGCTCTTCAGCATTTACAAGTTAGTAAGATCTAGTTAATTTATGCATATAACGTGTCAAACTTGTGTTTCAAAAAATGCTCTAATATAAAAATATTAAATTTTTGCTACGTACTATTTTACAACAATTGATATCAGAGCCAAGGTTTTTTTACGTAAATTTATGAGTTTGTGATTATGTTATTATGAATAACTTATGTGATCTTGATCTCTTCTATGCTTGAATTTAATTTTTTTTAGAGAGTTAGCACTCTAGGGTTTCTACATATTTTATGTTGTCGTGAGATTCTGTTATGAATGTTTATTAATTAATTATGGTTGATTGAATTATTAATTAATTAATTTCTACCGGTTATAGTTCCTTAAAGGTTCAATGTGTATCTAGGTTTTTCATGTAATTAGATTGCAGTCTATCATCAACGCTTAGGAATTATTATTTAATTTTAAATTTGTAAGAATTTTGTAATTAAATAATCATTCAGAAAGTTGACGGATCTAGAAGATAGATGATAGCGTTCCATAGGTATTTCCTGAGTCTCTAAATTTTTATGTTTTTGAATTGTTGAAAATAAGATTGAAAGACTACATAAAAACTGTATTTTGTAGAAAATGTGATTTTTACTCAGTCGGCATGCTGAACCCTTAAGTCTAGTAGATGGATGGTCGTAGATCGATAGGCTGGACCTGGTTCGGCAGGCCGACTGCGAGGCAAAAATCTGATGGCTTTGGTGGTAGGCCCAACTTTTTAGTTCGGTAGGCCAATTTGTCATGACCAGTAGGTTGACCTGAAAAGATTGATAGGCTGAAGGGTCATGACCGGTAGGTTGATCACATAGATTGGCATGTCGGCAGGGAGCTGTGGATTTTCAAAAAAGGTGCATTTTTCAATGCAGTTTTTGTTTTATTTTTGAGACAATTCTAAGAAACATTAAATTTGGATATGACCGAAAATATGAATTACTTATTCCATGGGGATTGAAGACTTGAAGACGCATAATACATGAAGAAGGATACAATTTGAAAATTCAAGGACTGGTGAATCAATAATATGTTTTGATTGATCTCTTGTAATCTTTAATTTCTTTTCTCTAGGGTGGAACCATAATATTACAGTTATCATTATTTTGCTTGTAGCTTTGCATGAATGCTTTGCTTGTCTACATTATAATATGATTTGCCATATATGTTGATAACATGTCATATAAAATAGGAAATGCCGCTTATTAAAAAATTGTTTGGGCATGCTTTTAAAATAAAACTTTGATTTCAAAAGATTGAGTGTGAGAATGTTTTTGAAGAGAAGACCTACGGCTTCTATCTTTAGGTCTATAGGTAGCACATAGTGGTTTCGACCCCTAGGAAAGGACTTTATCATGTACCCATTGGATCTCCAAGAGGATAAGGTATTTTAGGATGATTTATCCTACACACCCCTAGGTGGTGATTATAAATCATAGATAAAATATTGAAATGATCATTATACACTCATGTTGATTCTATTATTGACCTCCCCTAGGAACTCAGTTAATAAAATTAATAGCTAAAGAAATGATTATTAATATATGTTGGATAAGACGGATCCTAGATGACATATATTAATCAGGAGGGGTTCCATGTACCTAATTGAACTTAGCAAGTCGCCCCTAGGCGGCTTGTTGAATTCTAAGTTAGGAATTATTGTTGTAAATTGTGTTTTTTTTTTCAAGATTTTGACACATAAATACAATTGCTTGTTTTCTTGATTGTGTTATCTTACGAAATTGTTATGGTATGTTTGCTTATGTTTGGTATATGATTCTTTATTGTAAATTAAAAATGTCTAAAAAGGCTTTATCATCGATACTTGAAAAAAACCAATTAACCGGTGAGAATTTTGATGATTGGAAACGGAGCCTGAATATCGTCCTAGCCTTTGAAAAACTAAAATTTGTGCTGACAGCACCGTGTCCTTTCGAGCCTATGGGAGATTCCACTAATAAGCAAATCTAAGCATATGATTGTTGAAAAGATGCTAATGATTAGGCCCGCTGTTATGTTATGGCCATTATGAATAACGTGCTGCAGGCTTAACCATGAAAATTATGGGACTGCAAAACAGATCTTGGATAATCTTGAAGACATGTTTGGAGGCCAGGCCCTAACAAAACGGCGAGGGGCACTTTAGAAACTTTTGAACTACAAACAAAGGCCAGGGACGTATTTAAAGGAGCATATGATGTTAGACATAGGTTACTTTATTAAGGCTCAAACCAATAGAGCTGACATAGATGCTGAAACATGGATGACTATGGTCTTTAAGACTCTGTCTATGGAGTTTATCCCAGTTAGAGCTTCATTTAATTTAAGTAATAGATGGGATATTACCTTAACAGAGTTGATGAAGTAGTTATAGAAGTTTGAAAATTTGATCAGGGAAACTCCTGCTAATGGCGAGGCCAAATTGGCAGCTGCCTCTGGTTCCACTCCTAACTCTAGGAATGGAAAGAAGCAATAGGCTAAGAATGGGAAGTCTTCTATTCCTGCGAATGGCAAGAACAAGAAGAAGAAAAAGAAGAACCTGAAGAAGCTCAAGTGCTTTTTCTACAGGAAGTCGGGCACATTAAGAAAAATTACAAGGACTTCCTTTCCTGAGGAGGTAGGTGTAATCTTCTAGTTATTGAAACTTGTTTAATTAAGGAATCCAGTGACACTTGGGTCATAGATTCTAAAGCAACTAATCATGTTTGTGTTTCTGTACAAGTCAAAGAAACGAGAAGTTTGCTGCATGAAGACTTCATGCTTTGGATGGGCGATGGATCCTTAGTATTGGCTGAAGCAATGGGAGACATCCATCTTTACTTTGATAATTATAGGAGTTTGATTTTGCGAGATTTTTTTTATGCTCCTAAATTTAAAAGGAATTTAATTTCTATAACTTGTTTATTTAAAGAGTCTTATGTAGTTTCTTTTAATAATAAAGTGGTGATTCGTAAAAATAAATCTGTTATCTGTAATGGATGGATGCAAAATAATCTATATTTTATCAAACCTAAGATCGACTAACTACTTAACACTAAGGTTAATGATAATAACTCTAAAAGACTTAAGACTTCTCACTCTAATAAGACCTATCTTTGGCATTTGTGATTAATGTCATATTAACCTGAATAGGATTCAAAGGTTAGTAAGGGATGGACCTTTAAGTCACTTAAAGGTTGAATTTATACCACAATATGAATCTTGTTTAGAGGGTAAAATGACCAAAAGACCATTTGGGTCTAAGGGCAATAGGGTCGAAGGGGTTTTAGAACTTGTGCATAGTGATTTTTGGGGACCTATGAACATCTGGGCACGAGGAGGGCATTAGTATTTCGTCACTTTTATTGATGATTACTTAAGGTATGGGTATGTGTACCTAATGCACTACAAAAGTGAAACTTATGACAAGTTTAGGGAGTTTCGGGCTGAAGTGGAAAAACAATTGGGTAAACCTATAAAGGTACTTCGATCCGATCAAGGTAGTGAATACATTTTTGATGAATTCTTAGAATACTTATTAGAGAATGAGATTCTATCCTATTTGACTGCTCCAGGCACTCTACAGCGAAATGGCGTGGCTGAGAGAAGGAATAGGACTTTGTTGGACATGGTTAGGTCCATGATGAGTCATTCATCATTGCCTTTACCTTTTTGGGGATATGCAATGTTGGAAACACGGTGTACAGTAGAATTTTGAAAAATTTCCATATGAGTAATTTCCAAAACACAAGTTTGACATGCTATATGTATAAATTAGACAAATCATATTAACCTTTGTGTGAAGATCCTCCATAACCTGTGTAGAGAAGTAACGTTCCAGAAGAGCCTCAACCAACTGGTCTTTTTTGCTATTCTCTATCCACAACCGAAGTGAGTGTGGGCTCACACGTACAGCTCTTCCACCGGTGACTCTCCTTCCAACCAAGAGAGAGAACCCAAAGCCAGTGTTCGTGATTTTTGAACAAAAGCTCTCAGGGAGTTTTTAGATGCTCACCATAAGACTATCACTCTTAATCTCTCAATTGATCTGAGTAAATCATGAGACTCACTCCCTTTTTATAGCTATTGGTCCATGGGTCAGTCCTTATCAGATTAGGTCTCAAAAACTCGGAACAGAATCAAGTTTAGATCAATATCTGATAAGATCCACGTGAAAACGCGTAATCTTAACTCCCGTTGATCGGCAGGCCGAACAAGCCCCAGCGGCAGGTCGACCACGTCATTCGGCAAGCCAAACTCCCGAGAAAAAATCTCCACAAATCTTTTATTTTCCACTCGAGATTCTAAAGGATAAAGTCTCAGTTTTGATTCAAATAACCCAATAGAGAAGATATCTGATCAAAACAAACTTTATCAAGATAATCTTTAGGAAAATAAATCAATTCACAATAATTCTACAAGTTTATCTTGATCTAATTTATCCAACATTAAATCAGTCGATAAACAGACAAGAATTATCCGATCCCAATAATTCAACAAGTTTATCTTAAATTAATTACAAAATTAATTTAACCAATAAACAGACATGAATTATTTGATTCCTACAAATTTTAAACCAATCTGATAAATCCAACATAAGTCACCAATTATTGGAAAAGCACGCTGTGTCGTTACAGGATTTTGTGAGCTAGCAAAGGGGACCAAAATAGACCTATAAAGTTCAAGCTCGTGATAATTATGAAATCCAATATCCCAGATATACATTTCACAATTATCAACTCCAACGCTACTCCACTAAAAGCTTGGAGCTGCACTCTCGAACTATATAGAATTACGAAGCTCGTGTAGCTAAGTCTCCATGACATATCATAATGTATCGTATCCCCATATGATAATCCATAATCGGCTTAAGGACAAGCTCTGTCTTACCTTCCCGATTATTTTTATCTTATGTTCCATTGTCTCACCATTAGAAAACTTACTATCCAAAGATAGTATACCATTCGGTTACACCTATGTATCCAAATGGTTGAGTGCTCCAATTTTCCAATTACAGGACAACGCATATAAGAGGATATCATTACTTCTAAAGAGGAACTATAAATTCCATTGTCTATGAATAACAAGTCTACGCTATCAAAAGTCATGCCTCCAATGTACCGGCATGCATACCACTATAGAGATGTGGGAGTCACCCATTGGTACATTAAAAGACACAAGTCGAGACAACAGGCCCACTATTCATCTCAGGATTAAGATACAATACAAATGACTGTCTAAAGTGAATCGATTTGCCAAGACAGAATTATTAATCCAAATCAATTCACTTTATGTCCCAATCCAACACATCGTCACCTATGACAATGTGCCAATGTTCCTATTCATGGAGTCCAACTTTGATGGCCAAGACAAACCATCTCCCAAAAAGGATATAGACAACATAACAATCTTTACATGAATAAAGCGCCCAACTTGATTCCCTCGATTGCGGATCATATGTTTTGGACCATCACCTTAAGAATCGTGTCTTCCGCATAATCATCCCATCATATGCCCAATTCTTAAGGTTAGACTGACAGTCTCAGACTACTGTTTGCTTATCATACATTCACCAAATATGAACGTAAAGAGGACAAAATTTGGTATATATAAATGAATAAATTCTTTTTTGATAAAAATGTCTCCAAAAACATATTACATTTTTACTCCTTAGGGCATACATGTCTAACAATCTCCCACTTGCACTAAGTGAGTAAATACAACAAATTTTGTATCCCCATAGCTTCCACATGCCTCTCGAAGACTCTCCCAGTAAGTGTCTTTGTAAATGGATCAGCTAAATTGTCCTTTGAAGCGATCTTGCACACCGTGACATGCCCGCCCTCAACGAAGTCCTTTATCACATGATACTTTCGATCAATATGCTTACTCTTCTTATGAAATCTTGGTTCCTTAGCATTACCTACCGCCGCACTGTTATCACAGTACAGTGATACCACTTTATCCATACCAGGAACTACCTCAAGATCCCCAAGGAACTTGCGGAGCCACACTGCTTCTTTCGAAGCATCACTAGCTGCCACATACTCAGCCTCCATCGTTGAATCTGAAGTGCAATCTTGCTTTGCACTTCTCCAACTGATGGCACCACTGTCCAGAGTAAACACAAACCCCAAAGTTGAGTTCCTAGAATCCAGACAGGATTGAAAATCCGAATCAGTGTATCCTAGAGGAATCAAGTCCTCACCTGAATACACAAGCATATACCCACGAGTCCTTCTTAGGTACTTGAAAATATGCTTTACCGTAACCCAATGGTTCGGTCCTGGATCCGCCTGAAATCGACTTACAATCCCGACTGCATAGCTAATATTCGATCGTGTGCAAAACATGGCATACATGAGACTACCCACTGCCGAAGCATAAGGCACCTTCTTCATGTATTCTCTTTCTTCATAAGACTTTGGAGAGTCTTTCTTAGAAAGAGTAATTCCAGACCTAGATGGTTGCCCACCTTTCTTGGAATCCTGCATTGCAAACCTCCTGAGAATTTTATCTATGTAGCCGGCCTATGACAAAGCTATCATTTTGTTCTTCCTATCCCGAAAGATCTGGATACCGAGAACAAAATTAGCCTCACCCAAGTCCTTAATGATAAACTGCTTGGTCAACCATAATTTGACCGATGACAATGCCCCAACGTCATTGCCAATTAGCAGAATGTCATCTACATATAGCAGTAGAAAAACCACCTTCCTATCCTTTATGTGTTTGTAAACACATGGTTCATCCACATTTTATGAGAACCCATAAGTCTTGATCACTTGATCAAATCTTATGTTCCAAGAACGGGATGCCTGCTAAAGTCCATAAATTGACTTTAGCAGCTTACAAACCTTACCCTCTTGACCCGCGACCTTGAACCCGTCTGGTTGTTCCATATAAATAGACTCATCAAGATAGCCATTCAGAAAAGCCGTCTTGACATCCATCTGCCAAATCTCATAGTCGAGAGCAGCAGCTATGGACAAGAGAATCTGGATGGACTTAAGCATGGTTACTGGCGAAAAGGTTTTCTCATAATCGATTCCTTCCTTTTGCGTATAGCCCTTAGCTACCAATCTAGCCTTAAAGGTTTCGACCTTTCCATCCACTCCACTTTTCCTCTTGTAGATTCATTTACACCCTATGGGCTTTACCCCTACGGGAAGATCCACAAGCTCCCAGACCTGATTAGTCTTCATAGACTTCATCTTTATGTTCATGGCCTCTGTCCAGAGTCTTGAATCAACAACCTCCATAGCTTCTGCGTAAGAATAAGGATCGTTGTCATGTTCATCTGGTTTAGCTAAAAAGACCTCCCCATTGAACATATACCTCTCAGGTTGACGTCCGACCCTCCCACTACGCCGAAGCCCCTGAGATTGTTGTTCAAGTTTGTTTGGTTTTTCTACATCGATCGGAATGGTTTCGTTCGAAACCTCTGGAGTGAACGGATCACCCCTTAACTCCTCAAGCACCATTTTGCTTCGAGGTTTAAAGTCGTCCATGTAACTCTCCTCAAGGAAAGTTGCATTAGTTGAAACCACGACTTTATTTTCCCTTGGGTCATAAAAATAACCCCCTTTAGTCCCTTTTAGATATCCTACAATCATGCAAACTTTCGAACGTGCTTCCAACTTATTCGGATCCTTAAACAGGACATGAGCCGGACATCCCCATATGCGAATATGGTTTAAGGATGTCTTCCTTCTTGTCCACAACTCGTGAGGAGTTTTAGGGATCGATTTTGAAGGCACATTGTTCAAAAGATAACATGCAGTTTGTAGTGCATATCCCGAAAAGGATAAAGGTAATGATGAATAACTCATCATGGACCTAATCATGTCCAACAAAGTCCTATTCCTTCTCTCTGCTACGCCATTTTGCTGCGGAGTGCCCGACGCAGTCAAATGGGATAAAATCCCATTCTCTAACAAGTGTCCCAAGAACTCATCAGAAAGGTATTCCTCACCTCGATCAGATCGAAGTGCCTTTATGGGTCTATCCAATTGCTTTTCCACTTCAGCTCGAAACTCCCTGAACTTATCATAAGTTTCGCTTTTGTGGTGCATCAAGTACACATACCCATATCTTGAGTAATCGTCAATAAAAGTGACGAAGTACTCATACCCTCCTCGTGCTCGGATGTTCATTGGTCCGTAAACATCACTATGCACAAGTTCTAGAACACCTTCGGCCCTATTGCCCTTAGACCCGTATGGTCTTTTGGTCATTTTACCCTCTAAACAAGATTCACATTGAGGTATAGATTCCACCTTTAAGTGACTTAAAGGTCCATCCCTTACCAACCTTTGAATCCTATTTAGGTTAATATGGCCAAGGTGTCAAATGCCAAAGATAAGTCTTATTAGAGTGAGAAGTTTTAAGTCTTTTTGAGTCATTATCATTCATCTCAGCATTAAGCAATAAGTCCATCTTAGGTTTGATAAAATATAGATTATTTTGCATCCATCCAGAACAGATAAAAGATTTGTTTTTACGAATCACCACTTTTTCATTAAAAGATACCATGTAGGAGTCTTTAAATAAAGAAGATATAGAAATTAAATTCCTTTTAAATTTAGGAACATAAAAACAATCTCGCAAAATTAAATTCCTATAATTATCAAAGTAAAGATGGACATCTCCCACTGCTTCCGTCGAGACCAAGGATCCATCGCCCATCCGAAGCGTTAAGTCTTCACGTAGCAAACTTCTCGTTTCTTTGAATCCCTGCAGAGAAACACAAACATGATTAGTTGCACCGGAATCTATGACCCAGATGTCACTGGATTCCTCAACCAAACAAGTTTCTAAATACAGAAGATCACACCTACCACCTTTGGAAAGGAAGTCCTTGCAATGCTTCTTAATATGCCCGACTTTGCCACAGAAGAAGTACTTAAGCTTCTTTTGGTTCTTCTTCTTCTTCTTCTTGCTCTTGGTGGCAGCAGGAATAGAAGACTTCCCGTTCTTGGCCGTTGCTTCTTTCCATTCCTTGAGTTAGGATTGGAACCAGAAGCAGCTACCATGTTGGCCTCGCCACCAGCAGGAGACTCCCTGATCAGCAGTTCGAACTCCTGTAACTGTTTCATTAGTTTTGTCAAGGTCATATCCTATCTATTACTTAAATTAAAAGTAGCTCTAAACGGAATAAATTCCTTAGATAGAGTCTCAAAGACCATAGTCATCTGAGTTTCAGCATCGATGTCGGCTCCATTGGTTTGAGCCTCAGCTAGGTAACCCATGACCAACATCATGTGCTCCTTTCTAGATGTCCCCGGTCTCTGTCTACAGTTTAAGAGTTTTCGAAGCGCCCCTTGCCGCTTCGCTATGGCCTGGCCTCCAAACATATCCTCAAGGTTATCCAAGATCTACTTCGCAGTCTCATAATCCTGATGTTGAGCCTGCAGCACATTGTTCATGCTAGCCATAACATAGCAGCGGGCCTGATCATTAGCATCTTTTCAACGATCGTACGCTTGGAATTGCTCATTACTTGAGTCTCCCATAGGCTCAAAAGGACAAGGGGTTGTCAGCACATATTTTAGTTTCTCAAAGGATAGGACGATGTCCAGGTTCCGTTTCTAATCGTTATAATTCTCACCAGTTAATTGGTTTTTATCAAGTATCGATGATAAAGCGTTTTTAGACATTTTCAATCTACAATAAAGAATCATATACCAAACATAAGCAAACATATACAATAATTTAGTAAGATAACACAATCATGTAAAATCATACAAATGTGTTTATGTGTCAAAACCTTGAAAATATCACAACCTTACAACGATAATTCCCAACTCAGAATTCAACTAGCTCCTAGGGGAGTCATGCCAAATTCAATCAGGAACACGGATCCCCTCCTGATTAATATATGCCATCCAAGACCCGTATGATCCAGCATATACTAATAATCGTTTCTTTGGCCATTAATTTTTATTAACAGAGCTCCTAGGGAAGGTTAATAATAAAATTAATGTGAGTGTATAACCATCATTTCAATATTTTATCCATGATTTATAATCACCACCTAGGGGTGTGCAACCATAAATCACACTAAAGTACCTTATCCTTTCAGAGATCCAATCTGGTACATGATAGAAATCCCTTCCCAGGGGTCGGGACCACCATGTTCTTCCTATGGACCAACGATGGAGGTCTTAGGTCCTCTCTTCGAAAACCTTCTCCCACTCAATCTTTTGAAGTCAAGGTTTTATTTTTAAAATTATGCATGAACAATTTTAATATGAGCGGCACTCCCTATCCTATATGACATGTTATCAATATACATGGTAAATCATATTATAATGCAGTCAAGCAAAGCTACAAGCAAAATAATAACCGTAATATTATGGTTCCATCCTAGAGAGTAGAAAAAATAAGATTACAAGAGAATAATCGAGACATTTATCAATTCTTCATCCTTGGATCCTCAAGCTGTATCCTTCTTCATGCAATACCCATATTCAAGTCTTCAATCCCGTATGAATCAAAAACTTTATATTTCCGGTCATATCCAATATTAATGTTTCTTAGAATCATCTCAAAAATAAAATTAAAACTGCACTGGAAAAATTGCACCTTTTCTGGACATTTGGCAGCTCTCGATCGGCAGGCCGATTTGGATAATCGGCCTGCCGGCCATGAAGGTTCGGCCTGCCAACAGAGCACCCCAATTTCTGTCCCACTGTCGGCCTGCCAGACCACACGTCTGGCATGCCGATCTGTGACTTTCGGGTTGCCGAACTGTGATGTCCGGCATGCCGACCGATCAGAAAAACTTATTCCAGAAAATACAACTTTAATGCAATTCATCAATTTTATTTTCAACAATTCAAAAACATAAAATTAGAGACTCAGGAAATACCTGGGGGCGCCATCATCATTCTTCTAGATCTGTCTTCTAGATCCGTCTTCTCCGAATAATTATTTATTTACAAACATTCTTACAAATTTAAAATTTAAATAACAATTCCTAGACGGAGATGATAGTCCGCCATATAATTACATGAAAAACCTAGATACACATTCTAAACTCTAAAGAACCATAACCGGTAATAATTAATTAATAAATAATTAAACAACGATTTAATCAACCATAATTAATTAATAAGCATTTACCACATAATCCATGACAACATACATATTATATAGAAACCTAGAGCGCCATCTCTCTATAAAATTCAATTTAAGCATAGGAGAGATAAAGATCACAAAATTTATGAATATAACATGATCACAAAATTGTAAATTTACGTAAAAACCATGTCTCTGATACCAATTGTTGGAAACACGGTGCGCAGTGGAATTTTGAAAAATTTCCATCAGAGTAATTTTCAAAACACAAGTTTGACATGCTATATGTATAAATTAGACAGATCTTACTAACCTTTGTGTGAAGATCCTCTGTAACCTGTGTAGAGAAGTAACGTTCCAGAAGAGCCTCAACCAACTGGTCTTCTTTGCTATTCTCTATCCACAACCGAAGTGAGTGTGGGCTCACACGTACAGCTCTTCCACCGGTGACTCTCCTTCCAACCAAGAGAGAGAACCCAAATCTAGTGTTCGTGATTTTTGAACAAAAGCTCTCAGGGAGTTTTTAGATGCTCACCATAAGACTATACTCTTAATCTCTCAATTGATCTAAGTAAATCATGAGACTCACTCCCTTTTTATAGCTATTGGTCCATGGGTCAGTCCTTATTAGATTATGTCTCAAAAACTCGAAACAGAATCAAGTTCAGATCAATATCTGATAAGATCCGTGTGAAAACGGGTAATCTTAACTCCTGTTGATCGGCAGGCCAAACAGCCTGATCGGTAAGCCGAATAGGCCCAATCGACAGGCCAAACTCCCGAGAAAAAATCTCCGCGAATCTTTTATTTTCCACCCGAGATTCTAAAGGATAAAGTCTCAGTTTTGATTCAAATAACACAATAGAGAAGATATCTGATCAAAACAAACTTTATCAAGATAATCTTTAGGAAAATAAATCAATTCACAATAATTCTACAAGTTTATCTTGATCTAATTTATCCAAAATTAAATCAGCTGATAAACAGACAAGAATTATCCGATCCCAATAATTCAACAAGTTTATCTTAAATTAATTACAAAATTAATTTAACCAATAAACAGACATGAAATTGTAAACCAATCTGATAAATCCAACATAAGTCACCAATTATTGGAAAAGCACGCCGTGTCGTTACAGGATTTTGTGAGCTAGCAAAGGGGACCAAAATGGACCTATAAAGTTAAAGCTCATGATAATTATGAAATCCAATATCCCAGATATACATTTCACAATTATCAACTCCAGCACTACTCCACTAAAAGCTTGGAGCTGCACTCTCGAACTTTATAGAATTACGAAGCTCGTGTAGCTAAGTCTCCATGATATATCATAATGTATCGTATCCCCATATGATAATCCATAATCGGCTTAAGGATAAGTTTTATCTTACCTTCCCGATTATTTTTATCTTACATTCCATTGTCTCACCATTAGAAAACTTACTATCCAAAGATAGTATACCATTCGGTTACACCTATGTATCCAAATGGTTGAGCGCTCTAGTTTTCCAATTACAGGACAACGTATATAAGAGGATATCATTACTCCTAAAGAGGAGCTATGAATTCCATATCTATGAATAACAAGTCTACGCTATCAAGAGTCATGCCTCCAACATACCGGCATGCATACCACTATAGAGATGTGGGAGTCACCCATTGGTACATCAAAAGATACAAGTCGAGACAACGGGCCCACTATTCATCTCAGGATTAAGATACAATACAAATGATTGTCTAAAGTGAATCGATTTGCCAAGACAGAATTATTAATCCAAATCAATTCACTTTATGTCCCGATCCAACACATCGTCACCTATGGCAACGCGCCAATGTTCCTATTCACGGAGTCCAACTCCGATGGCCAAGACAAACCATCTCCCAAAAAGGATATAGACAACATAACAATCTTTACATGAATAAAACACCCAACTTTATTCCCTCGATTGCGGATCATATGTTTTAGACCATCACCTTAAGAATCGTGTCTTCCGCATAATCATCCTATCATATGCCCAATTCTTAAGGTTTAGACTGACAGTCTCAGACTACTGTTTGTTTATCATACATTCACCAAATATGAACGTAAAGAGGACAAGATTTGGTATATATAAATGAATAAATTCTTTTTTGATAAAAATGTCTCCAAAAACATATTACATTTTTACTCCTTAGGGCATACATGTATAACATGCACTACAAACCACATGTTATCTTTTGAACAATGTGCCTTTAAAATCGGTTCCTAAAACTCCTCACGAGTTGTGGATATGGAAAAAGACATCTTTAAACTATATTTGCATATGGGGATGTCTAGCTCATGTGTTGTTTGGGAAGTGAATAAGTTAGAAACGCGTTTAGAATTGTGTATTTGTAAGATATCCAAAAGAGACTAAAGGGGGTTATTTCTATAACCCAAAGGAAAATAAAGTTGTGGCTTCAACTAATGCAACATTTCTTGAGGAATGTTACATAGACGACTTTAAGCCTTGAAGCAAAGTGGTACTTGAAGAGTTGGCAAGTGATCCGATCACTCCGGGGGTTCTGAATGAAACCGTTCCAATCAGTGTAGTAAAACCAACTGAACAACAACCTAAAAGGCTTATGAAACGCCCCCTTGCGGACGTCAACGATGTCATTACTTTTACCATTTTAAGATAAACTATTCAAATAATGTATAATTAGTTATACATAACCCAAGATCCATGCAAACATTTTTTTAAATACTTTATGAAATAATTTTAAAACTACTTATGTATATTTAAATAGTTTGTTAATACCAAAATAATGAAATTATAATTTTGAATAAATATCAAACAGTCTTTAAAGTTTGGCTTGCTAGTTTGGCAGGCTAAACTTCTGAAATCGGCAGACTGGACTGACAGTCTGAAGTACAACCATCGGTAGACCGTCAGAGGCTCTAAAATGCACGAATCAGTAGGCCGATGGAAGGTGATTGGCAAGCCGATCATATCATCGGCATACCGACTAAAAATGGTCGGCAAGCCAATCTGCTGCCAAAAATAAAGAAACTTAAAACAAGTATTAATATAACATAATGCGAAAAATTATCATACAAACGTAAAACTTTATTGAGGAAAATAAATTCCTTTCGTGACATTCTTCTGTTTACCAATCCATCATTCCTAGCACACATGCCCATCCTTGTCCTCTTTTGAATCCTTACTTCATTTATCGTGGTTTGCAACATGATGTAAAACTAGTCAGCAAAAGCTTAGTAAGTACACTTTCCTATCTCACAACTTAAAACATTTTATGAACATCTTTATGCAATATCATAATCATAATCATCATCAACATAATAGTGCACTTGGCATGGTTTCATATGGAACATAACTTTCATTACATTATCCATATTAAGACTTTATTCGTTTTATTTTTGAGGGCCCAAGTGTTACACTATTATCATCATCGTAGGCACACCATCATGAGAGGAGAGAGGTAGCTAATCCCAAACCAAACATGACAAGTCCAATTTTAGACATCATAAACATAGACATAAACATGGGGTGTGTAACACTTATTTAGGTGATACATACATATATATATATATACACTTTTAATTTTGAAATATCTCATCATCATAACATGCTTAAGCCTTCTTGTGCATCAAACTTTCAAAATAAAATCATTAAATAAAATCATCATAGAAATCATAATAGAAATTATCATGAACATAAATTTCAAACATTTCATAAACCTTATCATGTTGCAGATGAGAATATACTTACTTGACTTGCTTACTAAACCTTATCTTAGATGACATCACCGCGGTCTCGATGTGCTTACCTCTTGGAGTGTTCATGTCTTACATCCATATGCATATAGAAATAAATTTTCATTTTCATGAAATCATTAAACACCATGAAACATTATTCAAACTTCCATCTTAAGAAACATACGGACACAAGTACCATTACCATCTTACAAACATTCATGCAATGATTTAATAACATGCCTGACCCTTAAGGACATATAACTCAATTATTCACAATTCATACACAATTAGGGCATGAGACTTTGTAGAGACATAATTAACATATATATAAATTACCCTTATTCTTCATTGGTCATAAAAATTCCATTGGATAAATAAAATAAGTCATTCAATTCATAACACAAAATCTACCAGCAATACAAAGCATGAGCAACCCTAACAAATATTCATATAATACATTATCTATATCACAAAATAATTTCATAAAATTCCTACATGTATAAGACACATAAAATTATAACATATTAAAAAATTAGCTTCAAATAAATCCTAAACAATTCGAAACATGCATTAGAATTCAGAGACCAAATAAACTCCAAATACCTAAAGCAGTGAGTGACAAAAAATCATCATACTAGAATAATTTAAATAAAATCACTTTGACCCTAAAATTTTTATGACAGCCTATTAACATATAAATATAGTACCACAAAAAGTTTCATTAGTAAATAAATTCATTTAGCTATGCAAAATGGTCACATAAACAAGAAATCCAGAATTCATTGAATAGACAGCCATAAAACCTAATCCTAAAGAAAGTTCAAGAACACATACAAGATTTATCATATCATTCTGAAACCTTCCAATCCATCACTTAACATATATTTGAATATTTCTACAAAATTTCATGAGAATAAACATTTGTTTGCCTTATGAACAAAGACAGCACTTTTGGTGAAACATTACTGATCAACATAGATAAAACATGAGTGGTAGGAATAAAAATACAATATCTTAGAGTAGAAAATTCTAAATGACATGAAATTTTGAGGAACATCACATAAAACAAACATAAACATCGTACCAAAATTTCATAGCAAACGGGCATCCAAAGAGAAAGTTATGGGGGTCAGATTAAAGAGAGAATACAATTTTAGAAATAGTCTAGAATGAGTTCTTACCTCCAAAACAATTCTTCACAATCTTTCTTCGAATTTTTCTAAGTGAAAACCCAATATTTCATTCAAATATTTGAAGGAAAAATAAGGGAGAGAAGGGAAAGATAAACGTGGAGAAAGAAAGAGAGTGTCTGAAGAAATTTTAGAGGGGGGAGAGAGAGAATACCATACGTGAGAAAAATTGGGAATGGTGTGAAAGGAAATAATCTCCTCCATATTTGAAACATATTTTATCTTAAAAAAATAAGGGTATATGTGTGTATGATGGGGAGAGATAAGGAAAAAATCCAAGATTTACTCTAACTACTAAATCTTATCTTTTCAAATTAGGAACCCTCATCACAAAATTAAATTATCTTCAAAAAAAGTCAAACCTTCCCTAACATGGATAAGGAAAGAGATAAAAATATATCAATTATTTAGAATTTTCACAACAAATCAAATTAATCATTGATGCCACAATTTTGGGAATGATCTGTTGATTTCTCGTCAGCAGCCTTCAGCTTGCTAATGGCTTAGTTTGGCCTGCTGAAGTTGCAGGGTTTGGCCTGCTGATGAAATCCATCAGCCTGCTGTTTTGGAAAAACAATTTGGCCCACCGAATAGGAAAATTCGGCTTGCCGAAGTACCACATATAATATTACCTGCAATTAAAACATTAAATATGTATCATGCATATGTTATATATGACATAAACACCTTGAGCACATTAATTCCATGTGACTATCACTTGTCATCATACTCAAAATAATATGGTCAGTAACATTATTTCATAAAGAAAATACTTAACGTTGTGATATATCTATCATTAACCGTTACATGAAAAATAGTGGGTGTTATAGCTTAGGCGTAGTGGAAGGAACTGGCATCACCCCAAGTGGTACATGTTCAATGGCAAGGCATTTTAGGCTGAACCGGATGAATATGACAAGGATCCTTACACTTACGAAGAAGCTATAGACGATGTTGATTCGAAATTCTGGACAGAAGCCATGAACATTGAGATGAAGCCTATGGAGACTTATCAGGTCTGAGAACTTGTAGATCTTTCTGAAGGGGTAAAACCCATAGGGTATTAGTGGATCTATAAGAGAAAAAGAGGAGTAGATGGGAAAGTTGAAACCTATAAGGCTAGACTGGTAGTTAAGGGATACACACAAAATGAAGGAATCGATTACGAAAAAACCTTTTCAGCTATAGCCATGCTTAAGTCCATCCATATTCTCTTGTCCATAACTGCTACTCTCAACTATGAGATTTGGCAGATGGATGTCAAGATGGTATTTCTTAATAGCTATCTTGATGAGTCTATATATATGGTATAGCCAGACAGGTTTAAGGTTAAGGGTCAGGGGGTAACGTTTGTAAGCTACTAAAGTCAATTTATGGACTTAAGCAGGCTTCCCGTTCTTAGAACATAAGATTTGATAAAGTGATCAAGATTTAAGGATGGTTTTTCTACTACTCTATGTAGATGACATTATCCTAATTGGCAATATTGTTGGGGCATTGTCATTGGTCAAATTAAGGATGAGCAAGCAGTTTGACATGAAAGACTTGGGTGAAGCTAATTTTGTTCTTGGTATCCAGATCTTTTGGAACAGGAAAAACATGATGTTAGCTTTGTCTCAAGCAGGCTACATAGATAAAATTCTCAAAAGGTATGCAAATGTAGGATTCCAAGAAAGGTGGGCAACCATCTAGGTATGAAATTACTCTTTCTAAGAATGACTCACCAAAGTCTGATAAAGAAAGAGAATACATGAAGAAGGTGCTTTATGCTTCGGCAGTGGGTAGCCTCATATATGTCATGCTTTGTACACGATCGAATATTAGTTATGCGGTCGAGATAGTAAGTTGACTTAAGTCAGATGCAAGACCGATTCACTGGGTTACGATCAAACATATTTTCAAGTACCTGAGAAGGACTTTAGGGTATATGCTTGTATATTTGGGTGAAGATTTAACACTTCTAGGATATGTTGACTCAAATTTCCAATCTTGTCTAGATTCGAGAAGATTGAATTTGGGTTTTGTGTTTATTCTGGGCAGTGGTGACATTGTTTAGAGAAGTGTGAAGTAAGATTGTACTTCAAATTCAACGATGCAGGCCGAGTATGTGGCAACCAGTGATGCGTCGAAAGAAGCAGTGTGGCTTCATAAATTCCTTGAGGATCTTGAGGTAGTTCTTAGTATGGATAAGGCGGTATCGCTGTATTGTGATAACACTGTAGCAATAGCTAATGCTAAGGAACCAAGATTTCACAAGAAGAGTAAGCATATTGATCAGAAGTATCATGTGATAAAGGACTTCGTAGAGGGTGAAAATGTTGCGGGATGACAATTTAACTTATCCATTCATGAAGGCACTAACTGGGAAAGTTTTTTAAGGCATGTGGAAGCTATGGGGTGTGATATATGTCATTTTTACTCACTTAGTGTGAATGAGAGATTGTTAGATATATATGCCCTAAGGAGTAAAAATATAATATGTTTTTGGAGATATTTTTATTAATAAAGAATTCATTTATTATTCTTATACCAAATATTGTCCTCTTTATGTTCATTTTTGTTGAATGAATGTTAAGAAAACAAAAGTCTAAGATTGTTGGTCTAAACCTTAGGAATTAGGTATAAGATGGATAGATTATGCAGAAGACATGATTCTTAAGGTGACGGTCTAAATCATAAGATCCAAAATCGAGGGAATAAAGTTAGGCGCTTTATTCATGCAAAGGTCGTTATGTTGTCTATATCCCTAATGGGAGATGGTTTGTCTTGGCCATCGAAAGTGGACTCCGCAAATAGAAACATTGGTGTATTGTCATAAGTGACGATGTATTGGATCGAGATATAAAGTGTAATTGATTTAGATTAATAATTCTATCTCAGCAAATCAATTCACTTTAGACAATCATATGTGTTGTATCTTAATCCTGAGATGTATAGTGCGCTCATTGTCTTGGCTTTTATCTTTTGATACACCAAAGGGTGACATCCATATTTTATGCCCGTATGCATGTCGGCACATTGGAGACATGACTCGTGATAGCGTAGACCTAGTATTCATAAATACAGAATCCATAGCTCCTCTTTAGGAGTCGATGATATCCTCTTCTATGTGTTATCCTGTAATTGGAAGACTGGAGTGCTCAACCATTTTAATACATAGGTGTAACCGAATGGTATATTATCTTTGGATTGTAAGTTTTCCGATGGTGAGATAATAGAACGTAAGAGAAACATAATTGAAAGGTAATACAGAATTTATCCTTAAGCCGATTATGGATATCCTATAGGGATAGATACATTATGATATGTCATGGATACTTAGATATTTGGGCTTCGTAATTTCATATAGTTCGAGAGTACAACCTTAAGCTTTTAGTGAAGTAGCATTAGACTTGATAATTATAAAACATATATCTGGGATATTAGGTTTTATAATTATTGGGAGCTTGAACTATATAGGTCCATTGGGTTATTAGCTCATAATAAACAATGCAATGATACGCCATGCTTTTTCAAGAAATTGGTGACTTATATTAAATTATTAGATTGACTGAAATTCGATAAGATTAGATAATTCATGTCTGTTTATCGGTTGAATTAATTTTGTGTAAATTAATTCAAGATAAACTTATTAAATTATCTAGAATATTTATTTGCTTAGAAATTATCTAGATATGGTTGCTTTAATTAGAAAAATTCTCTATTGGGTTAATTGAATTAAAATTGAGGCTTTATCCAAATAATCTCAAGCGGGAAAGAAAAGATTTGCAAGGATCATTTATTGTAAGTTCGGCAGGCCGATCTTTATGTTCGGCTTGTTGATGGGCCAAGTTCGGCAAGCCAATCAGTTAGTTCGGCCTACCAATCTAACAATAATTTGATCACATGTTTCAGATGCAATTTTATCATATATTGATCCATATTCAAATTTTGAGGCCTTATCTGATGATAACCAACCACGGGGATGACTACAAATAGGGAGTGAGTTTTCTGAGTTAGTTAGATAAGTTTTGTGAGTCTCTGAAACTCCATGAGAGCTATTGTTCACTAATCACGAACGTTAATTCTAGGTTTTGTTAATTGGTTGGAAGGAGAGTTATCGAGGAAGAGCTGTGTGAGTGTGCTCACACATATACCGATTGTGGATAAAGAATAGCAAAGAAGATCAGTTGGTTGAGACTTTTCTAAAACGTTCTTTTCTTCATAGATTGTAAGGGCTCTTTAGCATTTACAGGTTAGTGACATCTGGTTAATTTATGCAAATAGCATTTCAAACTTGTGTTTTGAAAAATACTCTGATATAAAAAAATATAAAATTTTTACTGTGTATTACTTTTCCAACAGGAAAGTTAGACGACGGTTTAAAATTGTCATCTATAGATAAGATGATGCTAGCTAAACCCTCATCTAATCTACTGTCGTAATATGTCATACACATTAGACGACGGTTCTTTGGTAGTGCAAGTAGAATTATATTGGGCGACGGTTTCTTGAAGAAACTATTGTATAATGTGGCTTTGCTATTTTACATTAGACTATGGTTATATCAATCAAACTCCATCTATTGCCTTGTCTTGGATAAAATATGACCAAATTTATTTGCTCTGCCCGTAGACGGCCTTTCTATATTAGATATGTTCTCATTTGTAATGACCAGAAAAATTCATTAATAAAACCTATTACTTAATTGGGTTTAATTAATGAATTTACCCTTAAAAAATTATAATTTTTGTAAAATTATGATAATATAAATAATAAGCCGTATTAAATGAAAATTTCACTGTAATGTGATGCAATGTTAGATATTTCTAATACAAATTTTATGAGTTTAATTACTCAAAATTTATAAATAGTATCCATAATATGAATTTTATATCACAATTAATTGTAAAATTGTGATACAAATACATAGGTACTTAGAATACAAATATGATATAGAGTCCACCGAGACCTAACCCAGTGTAAGAAAGAGGCTGATGCAGTATAAGTATATTGCTAAGTGAAAACATAGATATAAAAAAAGTTTCATTTGACCTCTAAAAAAGAACCGAAGGTAAGAAAAATAGTTTACACAGTCTAAGGATATGAGATGGCACTGAATTGACCACGGCAGTATAGGAAAAATACTATGTGGTAAAAAATTACACAGTATAAATTTTTAACTCCACAAAGTGGACACTCCTTGGTTTTCTATTGGGCCACATGTCTACAAAAGTGGCCCAATCACCTTGTGCCACCTAGGGGTATACTCATGGATTACCATGAGTCAGCAAAAAGAGATAAGGAAGCATTAAATGTGATTTTATCCAAAAAAATCTCTTCCTTCTTCCACCTCTAGTTTTGGCAGCCATTAGGGGAGATCTCCAAAATTTTCCTCAAGCCCAAAACCTTGCAAAAACAACCCCACTTAAGTTCAAGAGGCAAAAATCCAAGAAAGTTCAACAAATTTTAAGGTAAAATCTAACTTTTTTTCAAGATGTCAAGGGATTTTTCATGGGTTAAGAAAGAAAATTAACCCAAGGTATTTTTACAATGAAAATGACCTCTAGGAAGGAGTTTCAAAGAGCTTTGGAAAGCTAGAAATCAAAAGGTACTATTTGGGGTAAGTTTTGATTTTAAAGTTTTGAAATTTTATGATTTTTGTTTTTGATTTTTATTTTCTCAAAAGCCTATGGGTTCTTGAATTAGTTTTGGTTGAAACCCATGGAAATATGAATTATGGCACGTTGTGAATGTGAAAATTGAGGTTTAAATGTTGCAAATGATAGTTTGTGTAACAAGTGATATTGTTGCAATTTTAGTGCTTGTTTTTCAAAAGTGTTGCTTGATGTGGTAAATGATTCTAACAAAGGCTGAAATTGTATATACAGGGGTAGATTTATAGTTCTAAAATAGATTTTCATCAAAATATCCTAAGGACTAAATTGAAAGAAAAAGTTTTCCCTTGGCAGATTTGAAAAAGGCCCAAAAACACCCCTATACAGTGAGATTTTGAGAAAAGTTAAAACACAAAAGTTGTAGATCTCGATGAAACTGTTAGGCATTGCAAACGGTTTATCAAAAAACTTAACTGTTTGTGAGTTTTTGATTTTTCAAGAATTTATTAAAAGTGAAAAAAATGTTAAAATGGTAAAAATGTTATTTTTCAAAATGATTTAAGGTATGGTACTTTGAGTAAAAATGTTCCTTATGAAAAATAGGACATTTTGATGTAAAGAGATAAATTTTAGTCCCGAGGGCAAAATCATCAAAATTTTCAGTTCAGGGACTAAACCGCAAAGTAAATGGAAATAGGGCATAAATGAGATATAAAGAGATTTGACCCACTAGAGTGTTGTTTTAAAATTAGTATGTGGTTATTTTCATAAGAATAACGAAATCGAGCTCGGGTAGGTTAGTGAACCCACGGAGGGCAAAATCATCATTTTTGCCCAAATAACCCGAACCGTTTCGAAACGTTCCAAATGGAAAAAAGATGGTTAAAAAGGTTCTCGCCCTTCGTTGGAAACGATAGGGTAGAGTTAGATGAAAATAAGAAAACCAGTGGTTCTAGAGTTGTATATAATAATGCAACTCAATTTATTAACTAACGGATGTTTTGTATCGAAACATAGTGGAATTTGGCTAATGGCTTTGTAATTGGCCAACAGGATCCTAGGAGTCTAGGAGAAGGGAAATCGAGGTTAAGTTGCCTGACATTCACATCAAGTAAGCACCCATCCCACCTACAGTATGAAATTGTAGGCATAGAGTGCAAAATGTGTATATGTACTTGTGAGTATATCAAGGTGTATACTTGTGTGCATGCAATGACATGAGTATTTATAAATATGAAGGTGTATACCTGTGAGTATACGGATATATACCTGAGTGTATATTATAACATGTACCTGAGTGTATATGATGATGTGTACCTGTGTGTATATTATGTTAAGTACCTGTGAGTACATTATGTCATATACCTATGCGTATATTAATGTGCATCAATGTGTATATAAATTATGTACGTATGTGAACTATGTCGTATAAGAGCATTTGTGTTATGTATAACATATGATCATCACTTCATGCATGGTATGATAACCATAATAAGTGAATTGGTAAGCAAATCACCAAAAGTTAAGAAAATTGTCGTATCGACTCTTGACTCAAGGGGAGTTTAAGGATTACAATATAGTCATGGTGTTATGTAGACCTAAGTATGCAATGGTACGAACACTTAGGCCCTAGTTAAAGATAAGAAATGATAAAGATAAGGAAGGATTATATGAAAGCATAATGAGGTCATGCATTTTATTGAATGTGCATGTGGGTTTATATGGGACTTACTGGGCGTAAACTCACTAAGCATTTCATGTTGTAGGTATTTCGATGAAAAGGTCAGAGTAATTATATTGATGAGCTGGCGAAGAAATGATTAGTGTGCAGACTGGGTATGGTTTCTACCACAGTATGTTTTCGCTGTATTGTATTTTAAGATATTTTGAAAGTAATGTTTGATAAACTATATTGCAAAGGAAAGGTGGTTATGTAAATACAAATATATGTTTGAATTTCTAAGGTTGTTAGCCTAGTATATGTTATAAAAAAAAAATTCCTAAATTTTTCCCTATTAGTAAGTAAGAAAAAGGTTTATCACAGCTCGAAAAAAGCAGGTTGTGACATCATTGACCTATAATTTACTGATAATATAAAGCAATAATTTATAAAAATTAAACATAGTAAAAATGAAATATAGGAATTCAATTAAATGTATGGTTTACATGTTTGTGTATTATTGTACATATTTTCTCTATTCATCTATCACCTCACTCAAATACTCATTAGTATAAAATTGTTGGCTTGCTCTGGCTTGTCTACTCTATTCATAATATCTCTCATGCACATTAGCACAAAATAGCTACATTCTTTGACTTCCTCTTAGTGGGTTATAGTCTTAAAAGGGGTATAAAGATATATATTAGTTTAAATAGCAATGCATGCATTTGTAATTACAAGTCAATGAGGAAAAAAGCCATATTTTTCTCAAGCTCCATCATAGTAGATTAAACCTTTAAGATTGTTGGCAAATTTGTGTATAGAACAAGAAATTGATAAGAAAATCTAGAAACAAAGATGAGTCTGAGACATATATTGAATATTTTCTTAATGGTTTTGTTTTCCCTCATTACAAAGTTTGTTAACGAGTTAAATGACAAATGATCTCCAAGATACAATAAATCTTTGAACACAATATCTAGCAAAAATTTTGTGTTTTAGAATAATGAATGGACACAATTGATATTGTTGGAAACAAAGTGCGCAGCGGAATTTTAAAAATTTTTCATCAAAGTAATTTCCAAAACACAAGTTTGACATGTTATATGTATAAATTAAACAGATCTTACTAACCTCAGTGTGCCGAAGAACCTCCGCGACCTGTGTAGAGAAGTAACGTTCCAGAAGAGCCTCAACTAACTGGTCTTCTTTGCTATTCTCTATCCACAACCGGAGTGAGTGTGGGCTCACACGTACAGCTCTTCCACCGGTGACTCTCCTTCCAACCAATAGAGAGAACCCAAAGCTAGTGTTCGTAATTTGTGAACAAAAGCTCTCAGGGAGTTTTCAGATGCTCACTAGAAGAGTATCACTCTTAATCTCTCAAATTGATCTGAGTAAATCATTAGACTCACTCCCTTTTTATACCTATTGGTCCTTGGGGTCAGTCCATATCAGATTAGGTCTCAAAAATCGAAACAGAATCAAGTTCGGATCAATATCTGATAAGATACGCGTGAAAAACGCGTAATCTTAACTGTCGCGGTCGGCATGCCGAACTGTGAGATAGGCAGGCCGAACTGGCCAGTTCGGCAGGCCGAACACGTCATCCGGCATGCCGAACTGCCGAGAAAAAATCTCCGCGAATCTTTTATTTTCCACTCGAGATTCTAAAGGATAAAGTCCTCAGTTTTGATTCAAATAGCCCAATAGAAAAGATATCTGATCAAAACAAACTTTATCAAGATAATCTCTAAGAAAATAAATCAATTCACAATAATTCTACAAGTTTATCTTGTTCTAATTGTCCAAAATTAAAACAACCGATAAACAGACAAGAATTATCCGAACGCCATAATTCAACAAGTTCATCTTGAACTAATTTCTTACATAATTAATTCAACCGATAAACAGACATGAATTATTTGATTCTTTTAAACCAATCTTGATAAATCTGACATAAGTCACCAATTATTGGGAAAGCACACCGTGTCGTTACAGGATTTTGTGAGCTAGCAAAGGGGACCAAAATGGACCTATAAAGTTCAAGCTCATGATAATTATGAAACCCAATATCCCAGATATACATTTCACAATTATCAACTCCAACGCTACTCCACTAAAAGCTTGGAGCTGCACTCTCGAACTTTATAGAATTACGAAGCTCGTGTAGCTAAGTCTCCATGACATATCATAGTGTATCGCATCCCCATATGATCATCCATAATCGGCTTAAGGACAAGTTCTGTCTTACCTTCCCGATTATTTTTATCTTACGTTCTATTGTCTCATCATTAGAAAACTTACCATCCAAAGATAGTATACCATTCGGTTACACCTATGTATCCAAATGGTTGAGCGCTCTAGTTTTCCAACTACAGGACAACGCATATAAGAGGATATCATTACTCCTAAAGAGGAGCTATGGATTCCATATCTATGAATAACAAGTCTACGCTACCAAGAGTCATGCCTCCAACGTACCGGCATGCATGCCACTATAGAGATGTGGGAGTCATCCATTGGTACATCAAAAGACACAAGTCGAGACAACGGGCCCATTATTCATCTCAGGATTAAGATACAATACAAATGATTGTCTAAAGTGAATCGATTTGCCAAGACAGAATTATTAATCCAAATCAATTCACTTTATGTCCCGATCCAACACATCGTCACCTATGACAACGCGCCAATGTTTCTATTCACGGAGTCCAACTCCGATGGCCAAGACAAACCATCTCCCAAAAGGGATATAGACAACATAACAATCTTTACATGAATAAAGCGCCCAACTTTATTCCCTCGATTGCGGATCATATATTTTAGACCATCACCTTAAGAGTCGTGTCTACCGCATAATCATCCCATCATATGCCCAACTCTTAAGGTTTAGACTGATAGTCTCAGACTACTGTTTGCTTATCATACATTCAACAAATATGAACGTAAAGAGGACAATATTTGGTATATATAAATGAATAAATTCTTTATTGATAAAAATGTCTCCAAAAACGTATTACATATTTACTCCTTAGAGCATACATGTCTAACAATCTCCCAATTGTACTAAGTGAGTAAATACTGCAAATTTCGCATCCCCATAGCTTCCACATGCCTTTCGAAGACTCTCCCAGAAAGTGTCTTCGTAAATGGATCAGCTAAATTGTCCTCTGAAGCGATCTTGCACACCGTGACATGCCCGCTCTCAACGAAGTCCTTTATCACATGATACTTCCGATCAATATGCTTACTCTTCTTGTGAAATCTTGGTTCCTTAGCATTAGCTACCGCCGCACTGTTATCACAGTACAGTGATACCGCTTTATCCATACCAGGAACTACCTCAAGATCCCCAAGGAACTTGCGGAGCCACACTGCTTCTTTCGAAGCATCACTAGCCGCCACATACTCGGCCTCCATCGTTGAATCCGAAGTGCAATCTTGCTTCGCACTTCTCCAACTGATGGCACCGCCACCCAGAGTAAACACAAACCCTGAAGTCGATTTCCTAGAATCCAGGCAGGATTGAAAATCTGAATCAGTGTATCCTAGAGGAGTTAAATCCTCACCCGAATACACAAGCATATACCCACGAGTCCTTCTCAGGTACTTGAAAATATGCTTTACCGCAACCCAATGGTTCGGTCCTGGATCCGCCTAAAATCGACTCACAATCCCGACCACATAGCTAATATCCGGTCGAGTGCAAAGCATGGCATACATGAGACTACCCACTGCCGAAGCATAAGGTACCTTCTTCATGTATTCTCTTTCTTCATAAGACTTTGGAGAGTCTTTCTTAGAAAGAGTAATTCCAGACCTAGATGGTTGCCCACCTTTCTTGGAATCCTGCATTGCAAACCTCCTGAGAATTTTATCTATGTAGCTGGCCTGTGACAAAGCTATCATTTTGTTCTTCCTATCCCGAAAGATCTGGATACCGAGAACAAAATTAGCCTCACCCAAGTCCTTAATGTCAAACTGCTTGGTCAACCATAATTTGACCGATGACAACGCCCCAACGTCATTGCCAATTAGCAGAATGTCATCTACATAGAGTAGTAGAAAAACCACCTTCCCATTCTTAATGTGTTTGTAAACACATGGTTCATCCACATTTTGTGAGAACCCATAAGTCTTGATGACTTGATCAAATCTTATGTTCCAAGAACGAGAAGCCTGCTTAAGTCCATAAATTGACTTTAGCAGCTTACAAACCTTACCCTCTTGACCCGTGACCTTGAACCCGTCTGGTTGTTCCATATAAATGGACTCATCAAGATAGCCATTCAGAAAAGCCGTCTTGACATCCATCTGCCAAATCTCGTAGTCGAGAGCGGCAGCTATGGACAAGAGAATCCGGATGGACTTAAGCATGGCTACAGGCGAAAAGGTTTCCTCATAATCGATTCCTTCCTTTTGCGTATAACCCTTAGCTACCAGTCTAGCCTTAAAGGTTTCGACCTTTCCATCCACTCCTCTTTTCCTCTTGTAGATCCACTTACACCCTATGGGTTTTACCCCTTCGGGAAGATCCACAAGCTCCCAGACCCGATTAGTCTCCATAGACTTCATCTCAATGTTCATGGCCTCTGTCCAGAGTCTTGAATCAACATCCTCCATAGCTTCTGCGTAAGTATAAGGATCCCTGTCATGTTCATCCGGTTCAGCCAAAAAGACCTCCCCATTGAACATATACCTCTCAGGTTGACGCCCGATCCTCCCACTACGCCGAAGCCCCTGAGGTTGTTGTTCAGGTTTGTTTGGTTTTTCTACACCGATCGGAATGGTTTCGTTCGGAACCTCCGGAGTAAACGGATTACCCCTCAACTCCTCAAGCACCACTTTGCTTTGAGGTTTAAAGTCGTTCATGTAACTCTCCTCAAGGAAAGTTGCATTAGTTGAAACCACGACTTTATTTTCCTTTGGGTTATAAAAATAACCCCCTTTAGTCCCTTTTGGATATCCTACAAACACGCAAACTTCTGAACGTGCTTCCAACTTATTCGGATCCTTAAACAGGACATGAGCTGGACATCCCCATATGCGAATATGGTTTAAGGATGTCTTCCGTCTTGTCCACAACTCGTGAGGAGTTTTAGGGACCGATTTTGAAGGTACATTGTTCAAAAGATAACATGCGGTTTGTAGTGCATATCCCCAAAAGGATAAAGGCAATGATGAATAACTCATCATGGTCCGAATCATGTCCAACAAAGTCCTATTCCTTCTCTCTGCTATGCCATTCTGCTGCGGAGTACCCGGCGCAGTCAAATGGGATAAAATCCCATTCTCTAACAAGTGTCCCAAGAACTCATCAGAAAGGTATTCCCCACCTCGATCAGATCGAAGTGCCTTTATGGGTCTACCCAATTGCTTTTCCACTTCAGCCCGAAACTCCCTGAACTTATCATAAGTTTCGCTTTTGTGGTGCATTAGGAACACATACCCATATCTTGAGTAATCGTCAATAAAAGTAACGAAGTACTCATACCCTCCTCGTTCCCGGATGTTCATCGGTCCGCAAACATCACTATGCACAAGTTCTAGAACCCCTTCAGCCCTATTGCCCTTAGACCCGTATGGTCTTTTGGTCATTTTACCCTCCAAACAAGACTCACATTGAGGTATAGATTCCACCTTTAAGTGACTTAAAGGTCCATCCCTTACCAACCTTTGAATCCTATTTAGGTTAATATGGCCAAGGCGCAAATGCCAAAGATAAGTCTTATTAGAGTGCGAAGTTTTAAGTCTTTTTGAGTCATTATCATTTATCTCAACATTAAGCAACAGGTCCATCTTAGGTTTGATAAAATATAGATTATTTTGCATCCATCCAGAACAGATAAAAGATTTGTTTTTACGAATCACCACTTTTTCATTAAAAGATACCACGTACGAGTCTTTAAATAAAGAAGATACAGAAATTAAATTCCTTTTAAATTTAGGAACATAAAAACAATCTCACAAAATTAAACTCCTATAATTATCAAAATAAAGATGGACATCTCCCACTGCTTCCGCTGAGACCAAGGATCCATCGCCCATCCGAAGCGTTAAGTCTTCACGAAGTAGACTTCTCGTTTCTTTGAATCCCTGCAGAGAAACACAAACATGATTAGTTGCACCGGAATCTATGACCCAAATGTCACTGGATTCCTCAACCAAACAAGTTTCTAAATATAGAAGATCACACCTACCTCCCTTGGAAAGGAAGTCCTTGCAATGCTTCTTTATATGCCCGACCTTACCACAAAAGAAGCACTTAAGCTTCTTTGGGTTCTTCTTCTTCTTCTTCTTGCTCTTGGTAGCAATAGGAATAGAAGACTTCCCACTTTTGGCCCGTTGCTTCTTTCCATTCCCAGAGTTAGGATTGGAACCAGAAGCAGCTACCATATTGGCCTCTCCACCAGCAGGAGACTCCCTGATCAGCAGTTCAAACTCTTGTAACTGTTTCATCAGTTCTGTCAAGGTCATATCCCGTCTATTGCTTAGATTAAAAGTAGCTCTAACCGGAATAAATTCCTTAGACAGAGTCTCAAAGACCATAGTCATCTGAGTTTCAGCATCGATGTCGGCTCCATTGGTTTGAGCCTCAGCGAGGTAACCCATGACCAACATCATGTGCTCCTTTACAGATGTCCCCGGTCTCTGTCTACAGTTTAAGAGTTTCCGAAGCGCCCCTTGCCGCTTTGTTATGGCCTGGCCTCCAAACATGTCCTCAAGATTATCCAAGATCTGCTTCGCAGTCTCATAATCCTGGTGTTGAGCCTGCAGCACGTTATTCATGCTAGCCATAACATAGCAGCGAGCCTGATCATTAGCATCTTTCCAGCGGTCGTACGCTTGGAATTGCTCATTACTTGAGTCTCCCGTAGGCTCGGGAGGACAAGGAGTTGTCAGAACATATTTCAGTTTCTCAAAGGAAAGGACGATGTCCAGGTTCCGTTTCCAATCATTATAGTTCTCACCGGTTAATTGGTTTTTGTCAAGTATCGATGATAAAGCGTTTTTAGACATTTTTAATCTACAATAAAGAATCATATACCAATCATAAGCAAACATATATAATAATTTAGTAAGATAACACAATCATGTAAAATCATACAAATGTGTTTATGTGTCAAAACCTTGAAAATATCACAACCTTACAACGATAATTCCCAACTCAGAATTCAACAAGCTCCTAGGGGAGTCATGCCAAATTCAATCAGGAACACGGATCCCCTCTTGATTAATATATGCCATCCAGGACCCGTATGATCCAGCATATACTAATAATCGTTTCTTTGGCCATTAGTTTTATTAACAGAGCTCCTAGGGGAGGTTAATAATAAAATTAACGTGAGTGTATAACCACCGTTTTAATATTTTATCCATGATTTATAATCACCACCTAGGGGTGTGCAATCATAAATCATACTAAAATACCTTATCCTTTCAGAGATCCAATCTGGTACATGATAGAAATCCCTTCCTAGGGGTTGGGACCATCATGTTCTTCCTATGGACCAACGATGGAGGCCTTAGGTTCTCTCTTCGAAAACCTTCTCCCACTCAATCTTTTGAAGTCAAGGTTTTATTTTAAAATTATGCATGAACAATTTTAATATGAGCGGCACTCCCTATTCTATATGACATGTCATCAATATACATGGTAAATCATATTATAATGCAGACAAGCAAAGCAATCAAGCAAAGCTACAAGCATAATAATAATAATAACCGTAATATTATGGTTCCACCCTAGAGAATAGAAAAACTAAGATTACAAGAGAATAATCGAGACATTTATCGATTCTTCATTCTTGAATCCTCAAGCTGTATCCTTCTTCATGTAATATCCATCTTCAAGTCCTCAATCCCGTATGAATCGAACACTTCATATTTCCGGTCATATCCAAATTTAATGTTTCTCAGAATCGTCCCAAAAATAAAATTAAAACTGCACCAAAAATTGCACCTTTTCTGGACACCTGGCTGCTCTCGGTCGGCAGGCCGATCTGGGTGATCGGTCTGCCGATCATGGTGGTTCGGCTTGCCGAACATGAAGGTTCGGCCTGCCGACAGAGCACCAAAATTTCTGCCCCACTGTCGGCCTACCGGACCGTACGTCCGGCCTGCCGATCTGTGACCTTCGGCCTGCCGAACTGTGAGGTCCGGCATGCCGACCGAGCAGAAAACCCTCAATCCAGAAAATACAATTTTAATGCAACTCATCAATTTTATTTTCAACAATTCAAAAACATAAAATTAGAGACTCAGGAAATACCTGGAGACGCCATCATCAATCTTTAAGATCCGACTTCTCGTTCCGTCTTCTCCGAATAATTATTTAATTACAAAATTCTTACAAATTAAAAATTAAATAATAATTCCTAGACGGAGATGATAGTCCACCATCTAATTACATGAAAAACCTAGATACACATTCTAACCTCTAAGGAACCATAACCGGTATTAATTAATTAATAAATAATTAAACAACAATTTAATCAACCATAATTAATTAATAAACATTCACCATATAATCCATGACAACATATATATTATATAGAAACCTAGAGTGCCATCTCTCTATAAAATTTAATTCAAGCATTGGAGAGATTAAGATCACAAAATTTATGCATATAACATGATCACAAACTTGCAAATTTATGTAAAAACCTCATCTCTGATAGGCAATTGTTGGAAACAAAGTGCGCAGCGGAATTTTAAAAATTTTTCATCAGAGTAATTTCCAAAACACAAGTTTGACATGTTATATGTATAAATTAAACAGATCTTACTAACCTCAGTGTGCCGAAGAACCTCCACGACCTGTGTAGAGAAGTAACGTTCCAGAAGAGCCTCAACCAACTGGTCTTCTTTGCTATTCTCTATCCACAACCGGAGTGAGTGTGGGCTCACACGTACAGCTCTTCCACCGGTGACTCTCCTTCCAACCAATAGAGAGAACCCAAAGCTAGTGTTCGTAATTTGTGAACAAAAGCTCTCAGGGAGTTTTCAGATGCTCACTAGAAGAGTATCACTCTTAATCTCTCAAATTGATCTGAGTAAATCATTAGACTCACTCCCTTTTTATACCTATTGGTCCTTGGGGTCAGTCCATATCAGATTAGGTCTCAAAAATCGAAACAGAATCAAGTTCGGATCAATATCTGATAAGATACGCGTGAAAAACGCGTAATCTTAACTGTCGCGGTCGGCATGCCGAACTGTGAGATAGGCAGGCCGAACTGGCCAGTTCGGCAGGCCGAACACGTCATCCGGCATGCCGAACTGCCGAGAAAAAATCTCCGCGAATCTTTTATTTTCCACTCGAGATTCTAAAGGATAAAGTCTCAGTTTTGATTCAAATAGCCCAATAGAAAAGATATCTGATCAAAACAAACTTTATCAAGATAATCTCTAAGAAAATAAATCAATTCACAATAATTCTACAAGTTTATCTTGTTCTAATTGTCCAAAATTAAAACAACCGATAAACAGACAAGAATTATCCGAACGCCATAATTCAACAAGTTCATCTTGAACTAATTTCTTACATAATTAATTCAACCGATAAACAGACATGAATTATTTGATTCTTTTAAACCAATCTTGATAAATCCGACATAAGTCACCAATTATTGGGAAAGCACGCCGTGTCGTTACAGGATTTTGTGAGCTAGCAAAGGGGACCAAAATGGACCTATAAAGTTCAAGCTCATGATAATTATGAAACCCAATATCCCAGATATACATTTCACAATTATCAACT
Organism: Artocarpus heterophyllus; assembly: GCA_025403435.1. Taxonomy (NCBI): domain Eukaryota; kingdom Viridiplantae; phylum Streptophyta; class Magnoliopsida; order Rosales; family Moraceae; genus Artocarpus; species Artocarpus heterophyllus. Next base: position 12,934,053 of record CM046331.1, read on the forward strand.
CCAACGCTACTCCACTAAAAGCTTGGAGCTGCACTCTCGAACTTTATAGAATTACGAAGCTCGTGTAGCTAAGTCTCCATGACATATCATAGTGTATCGCATCCCCATATGATCATCCATAATCGGCTTAAGGACAAGTTCTGTCTTACCTTCCCGATTATTTTTATCTTACGTTCCATTGTCTCACCATTAGAAAACTTACCATCCAAAGATAGTATACCATTCGGTTACACCTATGTATCCAAATGGTTGAGCGCTCCAGTTTTCCAACTACAGGACAACGCATATAAGAGGATATCATTACTCCTAAAGAGGAGCTATGGATTCCATATCTATGAATAACAAGTCTACGCTACCAAGAGTCATGCCTCCAACGTACCGGCATGCATGCCACTATAGAGATGTGGGAGTCATCCATTGGTACATCAAAAGACACAAGTCGAGACAACGGGCCCATTATTCATCTCAGGATTAAGATACAATACAAATGATTGTCTAAAGTGAATCGATTTGCCAAGACAGAATTATTAATCCAAATCAATTCACTTTATGTCCCGATCCAACACATCGTCACCTATGACAACGCGCCAATGTTTCTATTCACGGAGTCCAACTCCGATGGCCAAGACAAACCATCTCTCAAAAGGGATATAGACAACATAACAATCTTTACATGAATAAAGCGCCCAACTTTATTCCCTCGATTGCGGATCATATATTTTAGACCATCACCTTAAGAGTCGTGTCTACCGCATAATCATCCCATCATATGCCCAACTCTTAAGGTTTAGACTGATAGTCTCAGACTACTGTTTGCTTATCATACATTCAACAAATATGAACGTAAAGAGGACAATATTTGGTATATATAAATGAATAAATTCTTTATTGATAAAAATGTCTCCAAAAACGTATTACATATTTACTCCTTAGAGCATACATGTCTAACAGATATAATCTATACAACCATTCACATAAATGTACCTTTCTATTTGTAAAGATATTTCTTCATGTAATATCACAACTATTACATTGGATATACCTATTGATAATAGACACTTAAGTTTGTATAAAATATACAACCAATAAACACAATGGTTCAAAACATCTCAAAATACATATTATTTGAAAGTATGTCAGCTCGGGTAGGCGCCATGGTGCCAGCTTTTGGGCACCACAACACCAGGAACCTTCCCTTTGGGAGCCACAGCAGAGGAGCGCCTCGACTCAGCACCAAGATGCTACACAATGATGCCAAATATACTAAAAAATGTATATTTTTATATTTTCTGTTGTGTCTTTAATCTTATGACACATGAGAGACATATTACTATCTCTCTTACACAAAGTTGAAGAGAGAGGCCATACGTACGTGATGCACAATTAATGTTTTCCATCCTTTTTTTCCCCTTGATCATATTATAGTCAGATAGTGTAATTTCACACTTAACTTCATTATAAGGCGTAGAGTTCAAATCCCTCCACTCAAAAATTCAAAAAAATATAGTAATAATAAATATAACAAATAAATATCAAAATTAATATCCCAACAAAATAAATAAAATTCACATATAATTAATCACAAATGTTATTGGGAAAGGTCAATCTTTAAGAATAATAAAAATTATTGATGAATTCTAGAGAAAACGAGTGTGTTTGGCAACACAGTTAAAAGGAATTCATCGTACCATGTGAGAGCTTTATATTATTGCCGACTTTTACTTTACATCAAAGTATATGGTAGCTTTATATTATAGTAGTTAGAATTCTATAGTTGGAACAACATTGTCAAACGAAGCCAAAATAAATCATAGGAAAAAATTGAATAATGGGTTGGATTAACCAAAAAAAAAAAAAAGGTAGCAAGGATAAAAAATATTTTAATAAGGGTTGTATTAGAAAAATTCAATTAATTTAGAGGTCAAAATGAAAGTTATAAACATTAAATGGGGCACTTTTTGTACTTATCTTCACAATATGCATCCGTCATTAATGGCGAGGAACATAGAAACTGTGTAATCCACACATGCATGATCAGGGTTATAAATATACAACAAAACCTTGATAAATTAATACGTGATTCTAATCATTTTTGTTACCGATCCTGACTTGGGCCAATGGGCTAAATTAATAAATTTTATAATTTTATAAAATAATACATAATAATAAACGTTTAGCTTAAATCAATAACCTTGTTAATATTAAATACATATTACATGGACGAGGATGTCCGAAAATATGAGTTAAGTGTTGTTTTCTTTTTCTTGAAGTTGTATCTTAGTTAGATAAAATACATTAAGAAAGCTAAACGCAAAGCGGACACAGGTAAACCATCCAAATGTATTAAACAGGTATACCACATAACCGTGATGATGTGGTGCACTAGGTCTACTAAATAATTTTTCTCATGTATGATGCAAGTTCATGCCAAGTCCGATTTGATCTAACTAGAGGCTTTAAGCGAGATTTTTGAAAAAGGCCTAGCAAAAAACAAAAACTTTTATGTAATACTATGTATTGAAATAAAGAAAAAATGAATAATTTTTTATATTATTCAAAAATAAAAAGTAATCTACTACATCTAAGGAAGAAAAACAAATAATAACCAAAATAAAATTAAATAAAGTCAAAGTAATAATACAATATTTAAACTTTTAATTTCTCTATTTTTATTTTGTCATACCTTGATGCATTATTTTGTACTAGACATATTTATTCATTAGACTTATTTTATGCATATTTTAAAACCAAATAAACAAAATAATCATCAAGTGAAAAAAAAAAGAAAGAGATACTCTAGAAACTTGTACAAAAAACATTAAGTTAGAGCATTGCCATCTTAATAAGGAGATTTTAGAAAGCATAGACTTTTGTTTTGTGAAGGAGGGAGATGTTGTGCAAATACAAGAGGAAAATAGAATTTTTAAATAAAAAAGGAAATAATCATGATTTTTTTAGTGAACCTTTTATAGTAAAGAAAGTTTGTTTGGATTTTTTTTTATAGTAAAGAAAGTTCTAATGACCTAGTATCTATTTTATCCTTTTTGTAAGTTTTGTCAGTCTTTTTTTTTTTTTGTAAATAATCTCTCCATTAAAGGATGAGTTTTGGAATCCCTATATTTAAAGACTCATTAAGTCATGGGTAAATACTTAAAGTAAAAACACACGTTGCTTCTTGTTTCGTTTAAAAAAGCATAAAAAATCAAATAATACTTAAAAAGATAGCTATAATCTAGGCAAGAAAAAGGGAAATTTGAGGGCATCATAAAATTAAGGGTCTTCATCACTGTCTTAACCTGCCTTAAAGTTAAGCCGGTATTGGTTCATACAACAAGAATCTATCACAAGTGTATATATGTTAAATACAATAATTTGTAGTTTGTTAGTGAAGTCAAATATTTTCAATTTAACTTATTCAAATCCAAATTTTCACTATTGAAAATCCACATGATACTCATTCTTTTTCCCCTAAACAAACATTTAGATTCATATATTCAATTTGAATGTAAGAACTCATATGTAATTTGTGATCTAAACAAACACATGCATAGTAATAAATGATAAAATAGTAATTTACTTTTATATGCAAAATAATTAGGAAATTTTTGATCCAAACAAACATGTACATAGTGACATGTACATGCTAATAACTATAAGATTTACACATGTGCATACGTGTATTATAGGCTGATCTGATCAAATAGACTTCATGAAAAAGCTCTTCAATTAAATGATAATTTACTTTTATTTGCTAAAAAATTAGGAAATTAGAAGGTGGAATTTTAATAGTGTTGATGATCTTAAGCAACTCAACACCACTTATAGTTGTATATGGTAGTGGAACTGCCTTTTTGGCCTATAGGTGATCTACTATGCTTGAACGTACAAGACAATGGCATGCTTCAAAGTAAAAGGGGGACATTGGTGTGGTGCTTGCCAAGGACACACCAACGCTCAAGTTAGGTATCTGATCAAGGTGAAATAGGTGGAGACAATTAGGGTTACAGTAACAGAGCCCACTTACCTTTGGGGTAGAGTTAATGCTCCTATTTATAGAGTGATTTGGACTGGGTTTGAGGTGACTCCGCCCCATGATGTGAGTAGGTAGTAATACAGAGTCTAGGTGGCTAATGACGGATGTCACAATCTTTAGATAAGGAGAATTGCCCATTGGAGGTCTAAAATGATGCCACGTGGTTTTCTTTTGGACTTCATTCTTCTATTTGTGAAAGTGTCAATGTGCTTTGAGGTGGCTGGCCTAATCAGGGATAGGTCAGGTCATCAGTCCTGTAATGAGTGGTGTGTTTTTTATCAACCTGGTCGATGTGTCTCTATAGGGTTTGTTAGATAGGTTGGTCAGCATGTGAGCCTTGGTCACTACGAGAACAACAATTGCAATCCATATGAAACAAGGGAAGCTGCACAACATATCTCCTGAGGATGTTCTAAAGAAAGCACCCGAGAACACCCATAACAATAGTCCCTAGTGCACTTGGTAAGGGTCCAAACTGATTGCACTTTTGTATGGACATGCCCATGTTGTTCTTGGAGATTTTAAAGAAATTACAGCTATTGTGAAGCTACCCCCTGACAGGTGGTCGGCCTATTACCATTGCTATCTTCTCAAGATTGCTCTCGAGTTCAACTTTTTGTTATGCTGACATTATCAATCAAGTGTTAGCTTTTCGCTGCTCAATTTGCTAATAGGGTGTGATGATTACCCCTTCTTGATTCTCACATTGAGCTCGTCCATAAATAGGGTCACCCATCTCACCCATTTCCCATTCATCACTCAAGAGTTGGTGTTGTTGTTACTGAGAAGACTTTGTCCGTGAAGGCTATTTGTGCTTTCCAACCGAGAACTAAATTACAAGCTTCCGAGATGGCCATTACTAAGAATCATCATGAGTGATTTATCCAAGAAGGTAATTACTAAGAATCATCATAAGTGATTTATTGGATTCTTAAAATGTACCACCTGAAAATGTCTCCTAGACATCAAGTTATGGTAGCTCATGTGTGGAGTCGAAGAGGTCAGTTTCGGCTGAGAGGTCAAGTTTGACATGGTAGAGGTTGTGCCAAAGGTGGCAACTTCTATTCTCAAAAAGGGTCCAAGGCTAGGAGTTCCTATTTAGTGGTTGTCTTGAAAGGGCACTGCATGCCTTGCCAGGACGACCTCAAAAAGTATGCTTGCACGACACAGCTCAACCCTAACTACTATCGATTCATGAAAAGTATGTTCATGCTCTAGATGCAAACATATCCTTCACAGATGCCTTGGTTGGCATTAAACAAATGTTAAAGATGAAGAAACTCTCAAAGTAGAGTGTGTAGTATTATTTCCAAGGCTAAAACAAGGACCTCATACTCGGGAACTCGGACTTCAATAAGTCTTAAAAGTACGAATGGTTCTACACTACGGGCAACTGGCTGGCTAGGCAGAGAGAGGAGGTACTGCCTAATGAGAGGGTGCTGACCAGGTTTTAGATTGGGCATGTCCGGTCAAAGAGTCCGTAGACTCTCCTAAACATCAAAGAAAAGGGAAAGAGGCTCTTAAAAGGCTAGCATCTAAGTGTAAACAGACCACCTTGTTGAGTTAGGGATGTCTTGCTCAATATCACAAGTTCAAGGGTCCTTTTTGTCCAACCTTCGTCTCTAAGATGATGTCCTGATCAATCAGATCATTGCTTGGGGAGGTCGAGAAGATTTTTTTCGACCAAGTACCTAATCTAAATGGCCTATAGGGGCACGATCCATGTTCAGCTTCAAGGCTACTTCTAGGGGCGCCCGCAAAGGATTAGAGATGCTGGTTCTAGATGAGTTACTTGGGGATATGATTCGGATGCTATACCTATTGAAGGCCCTTTCAGATTGGAGGTTTTAAGCTATACAAGCCATCTATGTTTTTAATTTTTTTTCGGCCAAGCAAAACCTTACTTTATTTTTATGCTTGTAGAGATGGCACCTAAGAAAAGGAAAGCAAATGAATAGGAAATATTTGCCAAGAGGCTTAAAAAGATGAAGTGCCTCAGCAAAGGGGAAAAAAAAAGAAGCAAAATGACCCCCTGTTCATCCATTTTGTAGAGGAGACCAATGATTAGCCAAGTTAAGATTTTCCCTCTCTTTTGCTGCTATCAACCAAGGACTTGTTGCTGTTGAGGCCCGATTAAAAAGCTCAATGATCTAGTCTTTAACCCCTCTGTCAATCTATTATGGAAGCTCTGGTAGAGGTAATCCCTAAAGAGAAGCTCCTTGAGGAAGCCAAGAAGAGAAACTTCAGGCAAAACTATGTTGCTACTTTGAAGCACATGGTTAGCTAGATCTTCTTCCTCCTTTCAAGTTAATAATCTGATGAAACCTATGGTTTTGCAGGCCAACACTAAAATGAAGATTGTTGAGACATAAGATCGACCCTATTAAAATCAATAAAATGATAGCCTCTGGCGCTTGGTGTTGGACAAGACCGACTTTAAGAAAGAAGTGGAACGGCTTAGGAGAAAGCTCACTACGGCAGAGGAGAAGAGCCTGGGCGTTAAGCAAGAAACTGCCAAGGCCAAGGAAGAGGCCAAGCACGTCAGATTCGAGTGCTAGAAATATAAATTGATATGCTTCAACTATTTGGAGGAGACTAAGAGACGAGGCATTGAGGGACTCAAGAAAATTTAGGAGCTTGCTAAAAATTATGTCCATGGCATGAAGGATGAACGAACCAAGCCTATCAACAAGCATCTTAAATTTGAGAAGTTCGACTGGTCTTTTATCAAAAATTTCGACTACAAAGTCCTTCAGGCAGTGTTGAACAAAGTCCTTGTGTCTTGCTCTATGGACAACCAATAATATCCTTGTAAAATACATTTTATTGACAATGATTAGCCACTAGAGTGTTTCGATAAACTTCATTACAAATCTCCTCCATCAAGTATACGGTTTTGTATGGCCCAATGAACCTTTGGTAGGGAGTTGAATGACCTTGCTGATATAATTTGGCATTGGTCATCATGTGACAAGCAAAGCTGTTACGAATTCTCCATGCTTTTTCTTGGTTTTTAGGTAGTTCAACTAGTGTCAGGTACTTGATGATCAGGTTTATCCATGTTTTAGTCTGGTCGGCAGCTTCATTCATGTTTTCTTAACGACAAATGTTTGGCTTGGACAATCATGCATCTAGGATCGAAGTTAGGTTAATAGCCTCGAGACCTAATATCAGTTGAGCAAGGTGTCTGCTTTTAAGTTCTTGGCTCTAAGCATCTAAATCATGATGTGGCTTTTGAATTATCCCAGGTGGCCAGTCACTTTCTTCAAGTACTTGACCATCCTCTCTTCTTGGGCCTAGAACCCTCTAGTGACCTACTAGATGATCAGCATTAAATCACTATGGATGCAAATGTTGTCCACACCACGTTCTCTGGCAATGCTAAGAGTAGCACTTAGGGCCTCAAACTTGGCTTCATTATTGGAAGCCTTGAAATCAAAGTGAAGTGTATACCTAGTCTTGTACACATCTAGCCTGACTAGGACAAGTCTTGCACATGAGCCACCTACACTAGAGGATCCATCAACAAACAATTTCTACTCCAGATATTTGGGCTCCTCTGAGCTTTGGAATTTATTTGGCGATGAGGCATCAAAGACATGTTTAGTGAATTCTGCAATAGAATCTGGTAAGCCCTACGCCTTAATGGTTGTATGAGGGACAAATTCAATATCTAACTCTCTGAAGTCTACCAACACCTTTGTCATTTGACCAAAATAATCTGGTGTTGGAGGACTTGGCAAAGTGGATATTTGGTCGTTACTCTAATAAAGTGCCCTTGAAAATATAGTCAAAGTTTCCAAGCAGAGACGACTAGGAAAAATGCTAATTTCTCCTATGGTAGGTACTTCTCCTTGGAGCCTTGGAATGCCTTGCTAATGTAGTAGGTTAGTTTCCATACTTTCTCTTTTTCTCGGTCCAAGACCGAGCTAACTGCCTTCCCAGATACTACTAAGCAGGTGAACAACATTTCTCTAGTAACAGGTTTAGATTGGAGTAGTGGTGTTACCAAATACCTCTTGAGGTTTGAAATGCTTCTTCACACTCTCTACTCTACTCTACTCATACCTCCTCTTGAGTGCCTAAAAGAAAGGGTGGCACTTGTTGACAAAGCGGGGGATAAATTGAGATTGGGCAGCCACTATCCCTTAAGCCTCAGAACTGCCTTGACTGTTCAAGGTGAATGCATATCTATGATTTCTTGTGCCTTGGCTATGTTCAACTCGATACTTCTGTGGTTGACAATAAATCTAAGAAACTTTCTAGATTTACACCAAATGCATACTTAGCAGGGTTGAGCTTTATCTTATACTCGCGAAGAATGTTGAAGCATTTATGGAGGTTCTCAACATGGTTTCCAACCCAAATAGACTTGAATAATATGTTGTCCATATAGACATCCATTATTTTACCAATCTATTTAGCTATAATCTTGTTTACTAATAATGCCTGGTATGTGGCCCCTATATTCTTTAACCCTAATGACATAACCACGTAGCAGAAAGACCTTGGATAATTATGAATACTGTCTGCATCTGGTAGGCCACAAACATCCTAATCTAGTTATATCTTGAGTAGGCATCTATGAAGTCGAGTAGCTCATGCCCTGTAACGTCCTCTTACAGATGTCATAGATGTCGTTATATTCATCCTTGTTATCGTTAATTAAGATAAACTATTTAAATTTAAAAACATAATTTAATGAACATATCCCCAAGATCCATACGCATATTTTCCTTTATAACATTTATAAATATACAATCATATATTAAAACTACTTATATATATAATTTTTAAATAGTTTCCCAATTCCAAAACAATGAGACCATAATTTAAATAAAATTTAAAACAACTTTAAAATCTGTTCAAACGGTTTGGTAGACTGAACTTCAAACATTGACAGGCCGAATATGACCAGCAGTCTGAACTTCAACCACCGACAAGCCGTCTGAGGCACTACAAAACAGGGGTTTTAAAACACTTAGATCGGTAGGCTGATTAGGTCGATCTTCTGCAAAATCAATACAATGTAAAAAAAGTCTATTTACCTAATAGTGTAAAAATTTAACATACAAAGAAATAGAAACATAGTTCGAAAACCCTTTTTTTTAAATGATTTTTTAAATGAAAAATTTCTATCTTGGCGTTCTTCTATTTTAATCCATCATTCCTTGCTTACACTCCTGTCCTTGCCTTCCACCTATTCCACAGTCCTCATGCCTTTATCTGCAATATGATCATAAACTAAGTAAGCAAAAGCTTAGTAAGGATACTTTCCTATCTCATAACTTAAAACATTTTATGAACACTTTCATGAAACATCATACTCATAATCATCATTAACATAATAGTGCACTTGGCATAGTTTCATATAGAACATATCTTTCATTATCATTATTCATATTAAAACTTCATTCATTTTATCTTTGGGGGCGCAAGTGTTGCACTATTATTATCATCGTAGGCGCGCCGTCATGAGAGAAGAAGGGTAGCTAATCACAAACTAAGCATGACAAGTCCAACTTTGGACATCATAAACATAGACATAAACATAAACATAGGGTGTGCAACACTTAATTAAGTGATACATATATAGATATACTTCTAACATACCTCATCATTGAAACATTCGTTAAACTTTCTTGTTGCAACAAGAGTTTCTTTCATGAGAAAACAATATGTAAAAACAAACTTAAAAATTATCATAAAACATATTCTCAAAACTTTTTCATAAACTTTTATCATATTGAAGGTGAGAACGTATTTACTTGACTTGCTTACTTAAACCTTATCTTAGATGACATCGACACGGTCTCGATGTACTCACTTCTTGGTGTGTTTATATCATACATACATATACAAACAAAAATAGATTTTATTCTCATGAAATCATCCAAAACCATATGACATTATTCATACTTCCGTCTCAAGAAATACAAGAGCATAAATACTTTTTACTAACTTATAAATATTCATTCAAAATCTGCAATACTAATACCTGCCCAACCCTTATGTATTTATAATTTAATAATTCACAATTCATATACAATTAAGGCATGAGATTTTACAGGGACATAATTAACATATATATGAATTACCCTAATTTTTCTTTAGCCATAAAATTTCATTAGACAATTAAAAGAAGTCACACTACACACAACACAAAAACTGCTAGCAACAACAAAACAGTGAGCAGCCCTAACAAACACTCATCAAATAAGTTATCTATACCTAAAATAATTTCATAAAAATCCTACATACAATAGACACCTAAAACTATAACATATCCAAAATTTAACTTCAAATTCAAAACATTTATTAGAATTCAAAGACAAAATAAACCTTAAACACATAAGGTAGTGAGCAACACATGATCATCATACTCAAACAATTAAAATAAAATTACTTTGACCCTAAAATTTTCATGACAACCTATTAACATATGAATACAGTACCACAAAAAGTTTCATTAATAAATAAATTCGTTTGTTCATACAAAGAGGTCATAGAAGCAAGAAGTCCAGAATTTACTGCATAGGCACCCATAAAACCTAATCTTAAAGAAAGTTCAAGAACTCATCAAATATTCATCAAATCACCAGAAAATTTTCCAGATCATAACCTAACATATGTATGAATATTTTTGTATAATTTCATTCAAATCACAATTCGTTTTCCCTTTGAACATAGACTGCATTTTTTGTAAAACATTATCGATCAACAACAATTATATCATGAGTGGTAGAGAATAAAAATTTAATATGTTAACGTATAAAATTTCAAATAGTGTGAAATTTTGAGGAATATCATATAATATATACACAAATATCATACTATAATTTTAGAGCAAACAGAAATTCGCAGACAAAGTTATGGGGGTCAGAGTAGAGAGAGAATACAAGTTTAGGAATAGTCTAGAATAAGTTTCATACCTCAAAACAATTCTTCTCAAGCTTTCTTCAAATTATTCTAAGCAAAAACCCAATATTTCATTCAAATATTTGTAGGAATATAAGGGAGAAAAGGGAAGAAAATGTGTAGAGAGGAAGAGAGTGTCTAAGAAAATTTTAGAAAGAAAGGGAGAGAGAAAAACGATTTTAAAGAGAGAGGGAGGGTGACATGTGTGTAAATGGAGAATGGTGTGAAAAAAAGTAATCTTCTCTATATTTGAAGTAGATTTTCTTTTAAAAGAATGAGGTATGCATGTAAGGTAGGGTGAGATAAGGAAAAAGTCCAAGATTTGCTCTAACTACTAAATCTTATCTTTTCAAATTAGAAAACCTTATCACAAAAATCAAATCTTCTCCTTTAAAAAGTCAAACCTTCCCTAATCATGGATAAGAAAAGAGATAAAATATATCAATTATTTAGAATTTTCCTAACTAATTAAATTAATCATCAATGCCACAAAATTTTGGAATTATTTGTAAATTTCTTGTCAGCCACATTCGGCCTGCTGATGACTTAATTCGGCCTATCGAAGTTGTAAGTTCGGCCTGCTGATTAAATCCTTTGGCATGCCATTTTGGAAAATAAATTCAGAAGTGCCACTTTAAAGATACCAAAAATAAAATATTAAATATTTATCATGCATACATCATAAATGATATGAACACCTTGAGCACATCAATTCCACGTGACTATGACCTGTCATCATACTCAAATAAATGGTTAGTAAAATTATTTCATAAGAAAAAATACTTAACATCGTTAAATGTCTATCATTAGCCATTACATGAAAAATGGCTGGTGTTACATGCCCAGTTGTAGCACCGACCAATTGATTGATTCTCAAGAGCGAAAAACAACCTTTTGGGCATGCCTTTTTCAAGTCAATGATGTCTATGCTGATCTGGCACTCCCATTGGCATTCTTGACTAGAACCACATGCACAAGCCATTCCAAGTACTTTACTTCTCTGATGAATTCAGCCTTTAATAACTTCTAGACTTCCTTGTTTGTGGCCGCATATTGTTCAAGATTAGAGGCTCTTATCTTCTGGATCACCAGCTTGTGCTTTGGGTCAACATTCAAGGGGTGGTAAATGATGTCTATATCTATCCCCATTATATCCTCGTGGACCATGTAAAAACATCCTAGTCTTCCCTTAGAAAATTTTCTAAGTTTGCTCAAATTTTTGGCTTTAGTCGAAAACCAATCATAACTATTCGGTTAGGATGCTTAGGGTCTAGATGAAATGGAACTAGGCCTTCTATTGGGCTTGCTCAGACTTTCTTTTTTGGTAGCCTTCAGTCTAGGTCGAATAGTATCTTTATGTCTTCGACCATCAGGAAATCTATTTTATCCACCTTATAGATGGTCAAAACATTCATGTGCCAATTAGACACTTCCTCGACTGCCTTCATGTAACAGTCTTGGGAACTTTCATGGCTGGCCTTTACGACTCTAACCCCGTCTAGAGTTGGAAACTTTTTGGCTAAATTATATGTAGAAACCATAGCTTTTAATGCATTGAGGGTTGGTGGGCCGATGATAAGGTTGTGCTGTGAAGGCTTGTCGATGACCAGAAACTCCACAAGTTGGGTAACATGGGCTTGGCTCTGTCCCAAAAGTGAATGGCAAGGCTACCAACCCTACTTCTCGGACACACTCTCTAGAGCATCTATACAATAGCGGTCGTATTAGGACCAGAAAAACATTTCTTTTCTCCATTCGATCATAGGCTTGCCTGAAAAGATGTCAGCTGAGCTTCTATTGTCGATCAAGACATGTTGGACCATTTTGTTAGTGAAGGTGATCAGCATATCTTCTTGTCGGCACATTTTGTTGATGTGTTTGGACATATTTATGTAATCCCCTCAACTAACCAATCTAAATTTTGGGCATACCTCTGCTGACTATTTGGGGTGTCCTGATTACTAGCCCATTGAATATTGTTAACATAATGTTCGGCAGATCTAGGACGTTTACACCATTGCTAGGGTTACCCTAGATTTGTTGCTTTTTTGGTTTTCTTGACCTTGCTAGTCATTTCTCTAACCACCATTACCAGGAGAAAATACATGTTCAAAATATTCTCTCAGGTGGCCATTTTAGATAAGGGCCTTGATCTAATCACGAAGCTGGATACATTCTCTAGTTGTTTGCCAATGTCCTTGTGAAAGTTGTAGTAGTTGTTTGGATTTCTCTTTGCTCAGTTTCCTTTAGTAGTTAGGGATTGTTCAACAAGATGTGATTGCTAACTTAGTTGATCACCTCATCAATTGTTGTGACTAGAGGTGTGTAAGTTTTTAAACCTCCCAATAGGAATTTTTGGCTTGTCGTTCTTTGGTTTCTTCTAGTCAGATGCCAACTCTTGGTCAGCTAGTGCTTTTTTTTTCTTTTCTTTCTTGTTGCTTTCTCTACCACGACTTTTCATCTACTCCTCAGCATCGCTTGCCTCTACACGAAGGCAAACATATGTGGCAAAGTGCTCAGCTAGTTTAGGGCAAGCAACCAGAGCAATGTCTTGTCCCAGAGGCCTTCTAAGAATGCATTCTTGAGCTACTATCTTCATAGTTTTTTTCTTCCTAAGCTTTTTAAGTAAATCTATTAGGAAAGTCTAAAACAGATTTGGTCTCTTCTTGCTTAACAGAGTACAAGTGAGTAATCTTCTTCTTCATTGACTTGGAGGTCACTAGGGTTACCAAGAAGGTTTAAGATAGCTATAGGAAGGAGCTCATTATATATAGTTTTATCTTATAGGAACCATTTTTTAGTTGGTCCCATCACGGTCAGCAATAAAACTTTGCACATCATGGCATTGTTCACATATTGGAGGAGCATGTGTCCCCAAAAGGTCTCTAAATGCTTAACACCATCTGTTGTGTCATCGTACACTAGTATTTAGGGAACTTTGAACTTGCTCTGTATGGGTGCCCTCATAATTACATTCCTAAATAAAGAATTAGTCATTTCGATAACATCGACATCGTAATGCTGATTCACGAGTTGATCAATTTATGTCTAGAAGTTTGGTATCCTCAAGCAACTCTACCTAGTATGAGGCCTCATTTTCTCGACAGTTGTAGGCTAGTCGATAGCTTACAATTGGGCCAACCGAACCCCTCATTGCTTCAGCCTATCAAAGATGGAATTGCGAGACCCTTTAGAAGAACGATCTTGGCCTACCCTAGTTGCTTCTCGGTCATCTTCTGTTCCTTCATGCAACCAAAAACCATGCTTGGATGCCTTATCGAATGTTCAAAATTGGTGTCACCCCTTTGACCTTTTTCGTGCCTAATCCAGCCACTAGCCCGGTCTTCCCAGGCTACTGGTGAAAGAGCCAAAGGTGGTACTCGTTAGGGTGCCTACTAGACCACCTGGCGAGTAAGGAGATAAAAAAATCTCCATGAGTTCCTAGATTGGATTGTTCACATAGCGTTGCTAGACGTTCTGGCTTAGGTGGTGCGAGCCCTCTAAGTATGAGCGCACAGTGGCGTTAAGTTAACAGCCTAACCCGACCAGGCCAACTAGGTTCCATTTTCTTGGTTATAGTCCCTCCTAGACATGGGGACAAGTTATAAATCAAAAATGCTAAAAGCGCATAGGCCTTTCCTCTTAGCACCAAAATGTTGTTGACCTTGAGGGACTCTGTAACGTCCCGAAATTTATTTAATATTAATGTAATGTAAATGATGAATTAGTGTGCCATAATTAAAGTTTTAACTTTAATTAGATTATTTGGTTGGATTTTTAGTTTTTGGTTGTTTTGTTAAATTAATACATTTAAAAGATTTCTTATTGATTTAAAATGATGTTTTGAGTTTTAAAACACAACAATTTGTAAAATGTTAAAAATACTCCGTTTTGCAAAACCGTGGGCGGCACATGGTTTTCGCACAGTAAAACCGTCCACCGATTTTCTCTATTTATTTCTCTCTTCTCTCTCTCTCTTCACTCTCACGAGCTCTCTCTCTCTTTCCTCTCTCTCTCGGCAGCCCCTCTCTCTCTCTCAATCTCTTTCAAAATTTTTGATTTCCATTCGAATCCAAGCTTCGGAACAGCAAGGAGGAAGCTCGGGGACGTGAATCGGCGACCGAGAATGCGGATTGAAGCTTCGATTCGAGGTTAGATTCGAAATTTCTAAACTTTTAACAAAATTTTCGATTTTGTGTGTTTTTGAAATCTAAGTTTGTTTTAGCTTAGAAAACCGTAGATTTGTGTTAAATGAGCTTAGAACAACTAGAATCTAAGCCTAGATTGAAGAAAAACGGATTTAATTCAAGATTTTCATTTTTCTCCTCTTTTTCTCATTTTCGGATTTTTGAGGGTTTTGAGTTTAAATGTTGTTTAAATGATCCCAAACATGTTCTAGAATGTTTTTCTATCAATTATAGTTGTTTTTCATGCCTAGGATTTGAGAAAAACAGGTTAGAAACAAGATTTGGATTTTGGGGATCGAGAAACCCGTGGCTGGGATTTCTGGGTTTTCCCAGTTCGGCAGGCCGAAGTTCATGTTCGGCAGGCCGGAGTGATGATCGGCAGGCCGGTGTTCTTCCGACCGGCAGGCCGAATCTGGGGAAATGTTCGACAGGCCGAACCTTGTTTCCGGCAGGCCGAACTGTACAGTTCGGCAGGCCGAAGCAGGGCGTCCGGCAGGCCGACCGAGGCATGGAAAATTTTGTGATTTTTACCCGATTTCATTGTTTTGAACCCTGATTTAAATCCCAACCTTATAGGATGATTTTAATGATACAAATGGCACACTAGGACATCATGAAATGATTTAGTAACATAGAATGTCTCGAACTAGATATTGATTGACTTAGTTTGTATCTAGGATCGTTCGTGGTTCCGTGGAGCTAACGTATAGCGGACCGAGATTACGGTGTGGGGTACCGGCACGAGTATTGAGGTAGGACTTCTATCCTATTTCTTTGGTAGCCTGGTTTTGAAATGATTTGGCTTTGAAAAGGATTTCTATCAAAATGTTTTCAACGGTTGTTTGAAAATGGTTTTATCAGTTATATTTTTATATACCGTGACATGAAATGAACTTCATAATGAATGTAATTGACAACACTCGGTAATTGGGTTTTGAATGATAATGATAATAAACACATGAGCATGATGCCATATCAGAGATCGGGTCGTGATCGACCTTGGGGGCAGGTCCCAAAACCCAGCTGGGCCACTACGGTGGTGATATCATGGTTTGCCTAGGTAAAAGTAAACTGGTGTTTTGATTTGACGAGTAGATTGTTCTGTGTCAGAACGGTTCTACTCAATTTATTTATTTATTTATTCAAGTTCCCTTTTTGTATAACTCCTGATAATGTTATGTTTCTTTGCATTAAATTATTTATAAAACTTAATCCTACTGAGCCTTTCACTCACGTTTTATCTGTTTTAAATTTCCCCCCCCCTTCTAGGTGGTTTCCCCTTTAGGTTTGGAGAAGATTCTTCGGACCGAACTCAGGAACAATAGGAGAATTTATTTATATTCTGTATTATTAATCAAGGCATGTAAGACTTTAACTTCAGTTATACTTGGACTGTAATTGTATTTGTGATATTGTCAGATCCATGTGTGTGCACAAGTTGTGGGTTGTGGAACCCATATTCGCGGTTTTTATTTAATTATTATTATTTGCTTAATTTTTATAAATCCTTTTATAAAATGTGGTGGAAAAACTTCTTAGTTTTTATTTAATTGGGTTCTCAAACTCTCGGTTTTTAATTAAATTCTCTTTTAAGTAATTTAAATATTCCGCCACGTCACCTCCCGTACTCCGGGGCGTGACAGAATGGTATCAGAACTCAAGGTTATGAACCTTGGGAATTGTGCACACATAGGTTTGACAATGAAATACCTCTGACAGTCCAAATTTTGTTTTCAGAAGTGAGAGAATGGCACCTAGACGTCGTTCAACAGCTGACGCCGAGTTCGGAAATGATGAGGGCCTGATGAGGTCTATGATTGCGGCTTTCCGGCAGATGGCAGCCAGGACTAGACCGGAAGACTCCAGTGTTGGTAGTCGGCATGCTTTCTTTAAGGAATTTCGGCGGGCGTCTATTCTGACTTTTGATGGCAATGGGGATCCGCAGTTAGCAGAGTATTGGTTGGATTCGATCTTGAAGCATCTTGATACTCTTGGTGTGCCTGAGGAGTATCGTGTGGAGTTTGCGGCGTATAAGCTCGAGGGTGGCGCTAACACCTGGTGGAAACAAACTAAGCGTCTGGAGCGCGGTGGCGATATTGGTTGGGACAAGTTCGAGGATCTGTTCTATGATCGGTATTTTCCGCAGGGATATAGAGATCAAAAAGCAGCTGAGTTTTATAGATTGCAGCAGGGTGATCTATCAGTTCGGGAGTACGAGGCGAAGTTTAGCGAGTTGGCTAGGTTTGCTCCATCAGCTGTGGCATCGGAGCGCGAGAAATGCATCAAGTTTCAGGAAGGACTCAAGGCTCCTATTCGGCGGCAGTTGGTTGCTCTACGGCTTAGGAGTTTCGGAGAGCTTGTGTCGTCGGCGATCTCCGTGGAGAATGATTACGTGCAGTATTGTGAGGACCGAGCCAAGGCTTCAGGAGGACCGCAGAGGAGTGGCAGGAAGAGCACCAGTAGTCGTCCAGCTCCGGGGAAAGGCAAGCAAGGCGGTGCGACCAGTGGCAGTAGCAGTTCGTCTGGCAGCGGGCGCAGCAACCCCTACAGCTTTCATTGTCATTTCTGTCAGCAGCCCGGACACATCAAGAGGAATTGCCCGATCAGGAGTGCTCGTCTTGGATCGCAGACCAGGGAGGATGCCAGTCGTTCGTCTCAGCCTCAGCCTCAGACCCTACCTCCGCCTCCGCAGTACCCGCAGTTGCAGTATCCGCAGTTTTCTCCTCAGCAATTCTCATATCCGGTACGGGGACAGCAGCCGCAGTATTTTCAGCGCAGTGTTCCTCAGTATAGAGCGCCGAGTACAGGTAGTGTGCAGTCGTCTCCATCTCAGCAGCATCGGCCGAGTAATCCAGGACCCAGTAATGTCGGTAGAGGAAAAGGAAAAGCGCCAGTGCAGGTTCATGCAATGGCATCTGGAGGGTCAGATTCTCAGATTGGTAACGCGGTTGTCGATGGTATGGTTTTGGTTTCTAGATCTCTAGCTCGCGTTTTATTTGATACCGGTGCCTCTCATTCTCTCATTTCGAGTTCCTTTGTACATGCCTTGGGATTAGAAGTAGAAGATTTTAAGGGACCCCTAGTTATAACTTCTCCCTTGGGGCGGGTGTGTGTAAATTGTATGTGTAAATCTTGTAAAATAAAGATTGGGGATGAGATTTTGAAAAGTGATTTGATTATACTCCCCATGAGTTCCTATGATGTGATTTTAGGGATGGACTGGTTGTCCAGGTATAGTGCAGTTGTGGACTGCCAACTTAGAAAAGGTAACCCTAGTGTCTGATAGGGGGATGGTAATCACTTACCAGGGTGGTGGTGATTGGCTAATGAGTGAGCGTCTCATGAAGTCGTGTTTAGGAGGGCGAAGGAATCTAGATTGTTTTGCTTTTCTTGCCAATCTAGATTGCGAGCCCTATGTTTCGAAAGGTAGTGCAGTGATTCCGGTGGTTGGTGAGTTCGAGGATGTCTTCCTCGACGAGTTATCAGGGTTACCACCACATCGGGAGATTGAGTTTGGTATCGAGTTGTTTCCAGGGACATCACCGATTTCTATGGCACCTTATCGGATGGCGCCGGCAGAAATGAAGGAATTGAGGAAGCAACTTCAGGAGCTTGCTGATAAAGGATATATTCGGAATAGCACATCTCCGTGGGGAGCACCAGTTTTGTTCGCTAAGAAGCACGATGGGACTCTCAGGTTATGTGTGGATTATCGGCAGCTGAATCGTGTTACGGTGAAGAACAAGTATCCTTTGCCTAGGATTGATGAGCTATTTGATCAGTTGGGAGGTTCGCGATACTTCTCGAAGATTGATTTGCATTCAGGTTATCATCAGCTCAGGATCAAGGAAGAGGATATTCCCAAGACAGCTTTTAGGACTCGGTATGGGCACTTCGAGTTTCTGGTTATGTCTTTCGGGTTGACGAATGCTCCAGCAGCTTTTATGGATCTGATGAACAGGGTATTTAGGCCGTATCTGGATCAGTTTGTGATCGTGTTCATCGATGATATTCTTGTGTATTCTAAGACATGGGAGGAGCATGAGCAGCATCTTCGGGTCGTGCTTCAGACTCTGCGGGAGCACCAGTTGTATGCTAAGAGGGAAAAGTGTGAGTTCTGGTTGACTGAGGTCAAATTTCTGGGTCATGTCATTTCGGAGCATGGTATTTCAGTGGATCCGTCCAAGATTGAAGCTATATTGGAGTGGGAACGACCAAGGAATGTAGCGGAGATTCGCAGCTTCTTAGGTCTTGCTGGATATTACCGGAAATTTGTAAAGGACTTTTCGAAGATTGCAGCTCCGTTGACGAGGTTGATCAGGAAAAACGTCAGGTTTGAGTGGGATGAAGACTGTGAGTCTGCTTTTCAGGAATTGAAGAACCGGTTGACTTCAGCTCCAGTGTTGATTATTCCTAGCAGTGACGAGCCGTATGAGGTTTATGCTGATGCTTCAGGGCGCGGACTTGGATGCGTGTTGATGCAGCATGGACGTGTGGTTGCGTACGGATCGAGACAGCTACGACCTCACGAGCGAAATTATCCTACTCACGATTTAGAGCTTGCAGCGGTGATCTACGCGCTGAAGATTTGGAGATGTTACTTGTATGGAGCATCATTTCAGGTCTTCTCCGATCACAAGAGTTTGAGGCATTTGTTCACTCAGAGGGATCTCAACTTGAGGCAGCGCAGATGGGTGGAGTACATGGAGGATTATGATTTCGCTTTGCAGTATCATCCCGGGAAAGCTAATGTGGTAGCGGACGCGCTTAGCAGGAAGTCTTCAGGGATTCTCGCTTGTTTGATTTTTGAGGACTGGAGCAGGGATGCGACAGTGAGTGAGTATCGGCTACTGTATCGTGAAGATGGTGATCGAGTTTCGTTATATCATGTGGAAGCGACTCCAGCTCTTATTCGGATGGTGAAGCAAGGTCAGTGGCAGGATCGACATTTGCAGGGGATTTGGTCGCGGATTCAGAATGGGGAGCAGTTCAAGGAATGGAGCGTGCATGCAGATGGATCGTTGTACTTCCGGGAGCGTCTTGCAGTTCCAGTTATCACCGAGGTGACGAAAGCCGTTCTAGATGAAGCTCATAGGTCTCAGTTTGCTATTCATCCGGGGAGCACCAAGATGTATCGTGATTTGAAGAGGCACTATTGGTGGAGAGGCATGAAGAAAGATGTTCGCGAGTACGTGGCCAAGTGTTCGACGTGTCTTCAGGTGAAAGCCGAGCATCAGAAGCCTGCAGGTCAGCTTCAGCCGCTTCCTATTCCAGGTTGGAAATGGGAGCATGTGACGATGGATTTCCTCACAGGTTTGCCGAGGACGGAGCAGCGGCATGATGCAGTTTGGGTTGTAGT
Source organism: Artocarpus heterophyllus (assembly GCA_025403435.1). Classification (NCBI taxonomy): domain Eukaryota; kingdom Viridiplantae; phylum Streptophyta; class Magnoliopsida; order Rosales; family Moraceae; genus Artocarpus; species Artocarpus heterophyllus. The sequence goes on from CM046331.1 coordinate 12,954,550, forward strand.
CGACAGGTTGACGAAATCGGCGCATTTCATTCCGTTTAGGTCGACATGTTCCAGGAAGATTCTCGGGGAGTTGTATATGCAGAACATTGTGAGGTTGCATGGGGTTCCTTTGTCCATCACCTCTGATCGAGACACCAGGTTTAATGCTAAGTACTGGAGGAGTTTTCAGGAGGCTTTGGGTACGGATTTGAACTTCAGTACGGCGTTTCATCCTCAGACTGATGGGCAGTCTGAGCGGGTTATTCAGGTTCTCGAGGATATGTTGCGTGCTTGTGCATTGGACTTCGGCGGGAATTGGAAGCAATGTTTGCATTTGGCGGAGTTCGCGTACAACAATAGTTATCAGGCGAGTATCGGTATGGCACCATTTGAGGCATTGTATGGGCGACCGTGTCGGTCACCTGTGTGTTGGGCCGAGCCGGAAGATAGAGTTATTCTTGGGCCAGATGAGATTCGTGACAGCAACGAGAAAGTCGCGGTGATTCGGGATCGGTTGAGAGCAGCTCAGAGTCGGCAGAAGAGCTACGCAGATAGGAGACGTAGACCCTTAGAGTTCGCGGTTGGAGATTTTGTTCTCTTGAGGGTGTCACCTCGTAAGGGAACTATGCGGTTCGGAGTGAGTGGGAAACTCGCGCCGAGGTATATTGGGCCGTTCGAGATCACTCAGCGTGTTGGTGTGGTCGCTTATCGGCTTGATCTTCCGCCCGAACTTTCTCATGTGCACGATGTGTTTCATGTGTCTATGCTTAGGAAGTGTCCGCCTGAGCAGGGTAAGATAGTATCGTTTCGCGATGTGCAGGTTCAGGAGGATACGACGTACGAAGAAGTGCCGATTCAGATTATCGATCGGAAAGTGATTAGCTTGCGTCGTCGTGAGATACCATTGGTAAAGGTCGTGTGGCAGCATCACGGTGTTGATGAAGCCACTTGGGAATTAGAGTCGAGTATGCGGGAATTGTATCCGCATTTGTTTTGTTTTTGAGATGAGTTGTAAATTTCGAGGACGAAATTTCTTTAACGGGTGGAGAGCTGTAACATCCCGAAATTTATTTAATATTAATGTAATGTAAATGATGAATTAGTGTGCCATAATTAAAGTTTTAACTTTAATTAGATTATTTGGTTGGATTTTTAGTTTTTGGTTGTTTTGTTAAATTAATACATTTAAAAGATTTCTTATTGATTTAAAATGATGTTTTGAGTTTTAAAACACAACAATTTGTAAAATGTTAAAAATACTCCGTTTTGCAAAACCGTGGGCGGCACATGGTTTTCGCACAGTAAAACCGCCCACCGATTTTCTCTATTTATTTCTCTCTTCTCTCTCTCTCTTCACTCTCACGAGCTCTCTCTCTCTTTCCTCTCTCTCTCGGCAGCCCCTCTCTCTCTCTCAATCTCTTTCAAAATTTTTGATTTCCATTCGAATCCAAGCTTCGGAACAGCAAGGAGGAAGCTCGGGGACGTGAATCGGCGACCGAGAACGCAGATTGAAGCTTCGATTCGAGGTTAGATTCGAAATTTCTAAACTTTTAACAAAATTTTCGATTTTGTGTGTTTTTGAAATCTAAGTTTGTTTTAGCTTAGAAAACCGTGGATTTGTGTTAAATGAGCTTAGAACAACTAGAATCTAAGCCTAGATTGAAGAAAAACGGATTTAATTCAAGATTTTCATTTTTCTCCTCTTTTTCTCATTTTCGGATTTTTGAGGGTTTTGAGTTTAAATGTTGTTTAAATGATCCCAAACATGTTCTAGAATGTTTTTCTATCAATTATAGTTGTTTTTCATGCCTGGGATTTGAGAAAAACAGGTTAGAAACAAGATTTGGATTTTGGGGATCGAGAAACCCGTGGCTGGGATTTCTGGGTTTTCCCAGTTCGGCAGGCCGAAGTTCATGTTCGGCAGGCCGGAGTGATGATCGGCAGGCCGGTGTTCTTCCGACCGGCAGACCGAATCTGGGGAAATGTTCGGCAGGCCGAACCTTGTTTCCGGCAGGCCGAACTGTACAGTTCGGCAGGCCGAAGCAGGGCGTCCGGCAGGCCGACCGAGGCATGGAAAATTTTGTGATTTTTACCCGATTTCATTGTTTTGAACCCTGATTTAAATCCCAACCTTATAGGATGATTTTAATGATACAAATGGCACACTAGGACATCATGAAATGATTTAGTAACATAGAATGTCTCGAACTAGATATTGATTGACTTAGTTTGTATCTAGGATCGTTCGTGGTTCCGTGGAGCTAACGTATAGCGGACCGAGATTACGGTGTGGGGTACCGGCACGAGTATTGAGGTAGGACTTCTATCCTATTTCTTTGGTAGCCTGGTTTTGAAATGATTTGGCTTTGAAAAGGATTTCTATCAAAATGTTTTCAACGGTTGTTTGAAAATGGTTTTATCAGTTATATTTTTATATACCGTGACATGAAATGAATTTCATAATGAATGTAATTGACAACACTCGGTAATTGGGTTTTGAATGATAATGATAATAAACACATGAGCATGATGCCATATCAGAGATCGGGTCATGATCGACCTTAGGGGCAGGTCCCGAAACCCAGCTGGGCCACTACGGTGGTGATATCATGGTTTGCCTAGGTAAAAGTAAACTGGTGTTTTGATTTGACGAGTAGACTGTTCTGTGTTAGAACGGTTCTACTCAATTTCTTTATTTATTTATTCAAGTTCCCTTTCTGTATAACTCCTGATAATGTTATGTTTCTTTGCATTAAATTATTTTATAAAACTTAATCCTACTGAGCCTTTCGCTCACGTTTTATCTGTTTTAAATTTCCCCCCCCCTTCTAGGTGGTTTCCCCTTTAGGTTTGGAGAAGATTCTTCGGACCGAACTCAGGAGCAATAGGAGAATTTATTTATATTCTGTATTATTAATCAAGGCATGTAAGACTTTAACTTCAGTTATACTTGGACTGTAATTGTATTTGTGATATTGTCAGATCCATGTGTGTGCACAAGTTGTGGGTTGTGGAACCCATATTCGCGGTTTTTATTTAATTATTATTATTTGCTTAATTTTTATAAATCCTTTTATAAAATGTGGTGGAAAAACTTCTTAGTTTTTATTTAATTGGGTTCTCAAACTCTCGGTTTTTAATTAAATTCTCTTTTAATTAATCTAAATATTCCGCCACGTCACCTCCCGTACTCCGGGGCGTGACAGACTCAACACCATGTGTAGTTGCATACAATGGTCGGACTACCTTCTCGACCTTGGGTGATTTGCTCTCCTCAAACCTACAAGACAAGGCACATCTTAAAGTAAAGGGGACACCAACGTGGTGCTGGCCAAGAACACTCCAATGCTTAAGTCAGGTATCTGATCATGGTGAGCTAGGTGGAGAGAGAACGGGTTAAAGTAAGAGAGTCTACTGACCTTTAGGGCTGAGGTTATGCTCCTATTTATAGAGTCTTCATTCAGGCCAAGTTGGAGACGGTTCATCCCTTGACCCAGATAGGTGGCAATACAAAGCCTAGGTGGCTAATGACAAGTGTCATGACCTTCAGATAAGGAGAATTTCCCACATAATTCTAAAATGATGCCATGTGGTGGTCTTTTAGATTTCACTCACTCCTATTTCTGAAAATGTTAAAGTCTCAAAGGGGTTTGGCCTGGTCGGGGACTAGTTAGGTCACTGGTCCGATGGTGACTCTTGTGTTTTCTATTGGCCAGGTCGGCGCGTCGCCATGGGTGGGCCTTGGTCACCACGAGAATGGTAGGCCCAATCCATATGGAACAAAGGAAGTTGCTCATCATATCTCCTGAGAATGTTCTCGGGAAAGCACTTCAAGAACACCCGTAACTAATAAACCATATGGAAATAACAAAAACAGACGAAATCTCAACTGGTGATCAGAGTGAAGGCATTGCAGTGACTATAAAGTTCAAAATGTCCTTAAATTCAAACCTTATTAAGCTAGCTAGCAACTTCGCGGTACGATCCTTAGCAGATGCAATAGCCTTCAACAACAAAGTATTGAGGAAAGTGGATGGAAAACTGTTTGCGTACAAAGAAAAACAAGACAGAAAATAGAGGGTTTGAAGCGTAAGGAATTTTACAATTCTTAATGTCTTATTTGCCTCCACTTGAAAGTTGATAATAGGTTTTCTACGGTGAATTACGTCTAAGAATTATTTAAGTTCCTAGGACAAAAGCAAAACCTGACGCCAGTGTAGAGTTTCATTTATAGCAAAAGATATGTTTCTTCATGATAAGATTCAACTATTATAGTAGAAATAACCTTTGGATCTTGAAAACTGTGGCTCTTATATCGGACATATCTATCAGTCAACAGATACAACAATTAACAAAAGTCATTTAATTTTGGCATTTGGGTCGTAATTTTTTGATCAATAGTTCATATTAAATATGAAATCATTTAATTATGACTATTGAATCATAACCAATCAAACCGGCGGTTTAGATTAAATTTAAAAAAATACAAGCAAATAAAAATTGAGAGCTCCCCAGATCCCTACGACGATGTGTATGTGCAAAGTGTGCCTCAAAAGTGCTCTAAACGTGCAATTTTCCTACAGTGCATGCGCTGTTTGGTAGTAGCTTAGTGTCATCATCGCAAATAATACTATATATCACTTGCTTCTATTCAAACCATTTTTCTTGCCTGTATTTTTCCAATGTACAATTTTGGCCTTTCAACTTTCAAGCGATATTACAATCTCTTTAATACAAAGAACACTAAAATGCTGAGTCTCTAATCTAACATTAATGAGCATATTTCATGATGATCGCCATTGTACTTAAATATCAGTCATTATACTTGGTTAGAAGGATTCGTGAAGCTGACGAGAGTATAAGCTACATGCATTGTAGTTGTGTTGGCAAAACTTATTTTCCAATTCCATGAAGTTCATCATATCCTTGCAATCGAGGGCTTGCCCCACGGAGATAATTGTCCACATTGTATATCAGTTGCATTTTCTTTAGAGCTTTGGAGGGCTAAATGGTTCCAAGCCAAAAACTAATCGAAATTCTTTATGGGTTCGAGCAAGCCACCAAAGCTCGGAAGCCTCCTTACAGGCTCGAACCTTAGAAATTGACGTACTCCTTGTAGTAAAATTATGGTTTACGGTGTGACTTTTGAGCTTCATGGACTACAAACATACGTGCGTATCGATGGAATCATTATTAGGGAGTTCTTGTTTGTGTCTTCTGGTTGCAATATTACTTGAATCGAATTTCAAAGAATATAGGGACTATACAGACTGATGGATCTAGGAATTGAAGACAGTGGGGGCACGTATAAGAATAAAAGTTATTGCAATACTAAGTAAATCTTACAACATTTCTTTAGTATTAGCTTTTTTAGTATTATGCATATCACAAAATAATATCATGTATTGATCTCTAAAAAAAAAAAAAAAAACCTTGCATATACAAAGTAAAAGAAAAGATCAAAATTAAAACCTCTTAAAGTTAAAAAAAAATTCAGAACTCTAAAACATTTTACTAATGAACGAAAGTTTACATACCATAGTATTTTTAATCTAGTTATTGAAGGTAATAATTTTGAGGAAACAACCAAACATTTATTATTGAAGTAGTGAAAAATAAAGGTATAGAAAAGAAAGCACAAAAGAAAAGATGGGACAAAAGAAGAAAAAAAAAACACTAGATATTCGTGGAAAATTGTAAAGGTGAAAAAAAAGAAATAGATAAAAGACAAGAAAAGGAATGAGAGAAGGAAGGGAAACAAATAACAGTCGACATTGTGCAATTCACGACGCTTATTACATAGCAATTTTTCAAAAACCATCATGTTAAGTAGGAGGAAAACACAGTGGAGTGTGAAAAATAAAAAAATAAAAAATAAAAAAAAGTTCCAATTTCTACAACAATTTTTAAGGATTGGGGTACTTTGAGTGGCTTACACAATGTTTTTTTGCAAAAATCGTTGTGTAAGCCCCTAATGTCACACGAAGGTTTTTTGAAAAACTATCACCTAAGATAGTTTTCACCCTAATTTTAAATGACATGCCTATCTAGCCCTATTCAAATACTCAAGACCTTTCTCTCTACCTAACCCTCTTTTTCTTTAAACCCATTCAGCTCTGTCTCGACCCATTGCCATATTTCTGCCTCAACCCAAATCCATCCCTTCTCCATCACGCCTCAACCCCACCATCACCATAATCCCAACCCAATGGATGCTGCAGTGCTAAGAGAAGAAGTGGTTGCTCGCTGCAACGCTGGAAATTGGAGCTACAGCACCTCAACGCACTGACTTTGAATTTTTTATGTGTTTTCATGTAGATTTCGAGCTTTAAACTTACCCAATTCGATTTTTAATCAATTTTATCCTATTATTTTAATTAATTCGAGAGATTTTCAAGTCAACATATCCCACATCCACTCTTTCATTCATCAACTTATATATACATCCTTATGCTAAAAAAACCTTCATGTTCTCTATATTTCCAACCAAAGAAAGTTCTTTCCTCTTTTCTTCTCAAAATACACGATCATAAGCTCCATTATCACACAAAAATTCTCCAACAAAGCCTCCATTATCTTTTCAATTTGAAGTTGATATTCGTCATTTATTTTTCCTTCTTTCTAGCTGTCATAAAAGAAATTGTTTCAAAAATTTTACGTGCAAGCCTTCATGTTTGTTCAAGTAAAAGCATAAGAATTTAAGGTATAGTTTAATGGTTTGATGGTTATAAATTTTCATGATTGATAAGTATGGTTTTTGTGACAAATATGTTTAGAAAATTGTTCTTTGAGGTATGAATGCATACGCATGTGATATTGTCATAAAATATAAATTATATTTATTTTATTATTACTTTGATTATGAAAGCATTGTTTTATGGTTGCAAATACTTACGTTCATATGTTTTGATGAAAGTACATGAAAATATTGTTTTGTTAATGAAATATGTTGAGATTGTTCTATAGTTTTCAAACTGTTCAGCAACATTCTCGTTAATGTTTTGACTCCATATGATTTTATTTCTCTATAATGTTTAGGTATGACATGTATTTATGAGCCTTTAAACGAACAATACTCATAGATTTCTTTATGCTAACAGTTTTGTATGTATGTCTTGTAAGGTCCGTTTTATTAGCCAAACAACATTTGATGGTTCTATAAAACTTTGTGCGTCTTTCTTGGCATGTTAGTTGTTAGTGTGTAAATTTTTTATTTCATATCTTATCTACGTTTTGAGAAAAAATTCATTGATAACTAAGTGCTTGGCGATTGATAATGTCTACCTGAAATATCCTACAAGTTTTGTAAGATGAGAAGTTATATTTTTAAATGTGTTTTTCACAATTATTTATTTTTGTGATTTTTTTATATGTTAAACATGACACATAAAAATTTCAGAACCACATCAAATATATTTGATTTTATAAAAGTGTTTAATTGAATGGTATTCATTGCTTTTCAAGTCTGAAGTTAATATTACCTTTGAGTTTAAACATGTGTTTTGAATTGCTCTGATTTTATATTATGCTAATTTTTAGATATGTTATATTATTATGAGTCTATTATGTGTGGAAGTTTTTATAAATTATTTTATGATATAATTTATTTAATCTAAAATTTTAAATAATGGCTACTCACTACCCAGTGTTTGCTGGCAACTTTTGTGGTATTATTTTTTAGATTTATTTAAATTAACAAATGATATTTTTATGGCTAGAAAACACTCAGAGGATCGTATATATGTGTTAACTTTATTTATGCAAATTTTTATTTTGCAAATGAATGTGAATTGTAAGATGTAAAGAAGAAAATCCTTAAAGATCAGTTAGTTTTTGTGTGACTGACAGATTGTTCGATTGATTTAAAAAATTAAGAGTGTATTTTAAATTAATATTTTCAAGAGGAAATTTAAGTGATGTTTTTATGTGCAAGCCTGGTTATGGAGGAAAAGTGTTACACTTTTATCATGTTTATAAGTTGAGATTAAATTCTCTAAGTATTTAAAGGTTAAGCTTTTTGCTTGGATGTTTATTGATTCTAAGTACATGTTTATGACTTAAAGATGCTTTTTTTCTTTAAGAATGATGTACTATTGTGTAAAATAATATTGTGAAAATGAAGATGACTTGTTACATTTGGTTTAAGATTAACTATCTCACTCCTCTCGTAGAATTATGTTTATGTTTATGTTTATGGTGCAACGCTTGAGCCCTTAAAAATAAAATGAGTAATGTTTTAATATGAAATATTAAATGAAAAGATATGTTCCATATAAACGTGTGCCCCGTGCTCTATTCTGATTATAATTATGATATTATGTTATGATTTTATGAAGCTCATGTTTTATATTGTGAGATTGAAAAGTGTACTTACTAAACTTATGCTTAATTAGTTTATATCATGTTGTAAATAAGGGTAAGAGCCAAGTTGAGTATGATGGAGGATAAGGATAGGCGTGTGTGCAAAGAGTGTTGGATTCGAAACAGAATCATGTCATGAAAGAAATTTAAACTCAAATAATATTTAAATCATTATGTGCTACACTTTTGTTTGTTTAAGACTTAGTTCTATATATAATGTTTTCTTTTAGACTTATGGTTATTATTGAGTAGATATTTCCTGTTATATTATGTTATTTATTCTGTCATATTTAGACTAGATGAATGTTAGTATTTCCTATGGAATCTATGAATATTTAAAGTGCCTATGTGAGCTCATACTTTGTTAAATGTTTTGAGTTTGTAAGCTAACTGTTTCTGCTGGTGGTCGGTTAGTCAAATGCCTTTGGTGTTTTGTCAGGCTAAACCGAGGAAGGAGAAGTAAATATATGTTTTGTGAGATCAACTAAGTATGTTTTAATTAAATAGATGTTTATGTAAGTTTAACGGTATGAATAAAGTTCATTCTTAAGGTGTTAGGTGCCTTAGTGTATAATTTTAATAGTGAAATATTGTCTTATTCTTGAAAATGAAAGTTTATTCCTAAACTTATAATTCTATTAGGAAATAGAATATGAACACCTGTAGAAGGACTCAAGTTCGTGCTTAAGCTACAACCAGAGCTGACGAGCTAGCAAATGCTAAATTACTTGGTGGCGATGATTGCTGATATTCATAAACAGCTTCAAGATTAACAAAAAGAGATTGAGGAGCTCAAAATAAATGGTCATAGAGGGTAAGGCCAAGGTGAAAACACACCCTACACCGCAACAGCAAGGAGGGATAGCTCTAGCCCTTGAACAAGAAACAAGAGCAATACCCGCCTACTAGGAGCCCTTATTGGTTAGGTGGAAGCATGTTAAGTTTGCAGATTTTGAAGGTTCCAACGATCCCTTGGTTGCTTAAGGATGGTTGAAGATGATTGAGACCACTCTCAAACTTATGAGTTTTACTAAGAATGAGAAGATCCTTTGTGCCTCCTACTGTCTAATCATGGAAGCCATAATCTAGTGGGATGGATTGAGTGTGGTAGAAACATAAGTGGAATGACCTACACAGACTTTGTTCACGAATTTAATGAAAAGTTCTTCCATGTGAACATCACATGGAAGTACTATGACAAGTTTAAAAGCTTGCTCTAGGGAGACTTATCTATGATCAAAGTGGTAGTTAAGTTCGGCCAGTTGGTACACCTTTACCCAAGAATGGTGCATGATGATGAGAGGGTTAGATTGTTGATTAAGTTTCTCTAATCCGAAATTGCAGCAATTGTTGATGGGGCTAGTCCACCTCACAATCAAGAACAAGTGTTAAAAGAGCACAATGGGTCAAGTTCCACCTACTGAAGTTAAAAAGAAACTACCCCTAGCAAAATCATTCTGCTAGCACTCAGAATCGTCCCCAGGATAGTGACAACAACAACCGGAACTGAAAAAACTATAAGAGAAAGCACAATTTTCAAAATCAGTAGAGTCAACGCAACAAGAAGGGAAAAATTCCCTCACAACATGCGTGATGCACTATAATGTTTTTCATCTTCTTTTTCCTTCTCATATTATATATCACCTTATGGCCAAACCTTCCAATGCTCAGACAAGTCCCAACTGCAAAAATGAAATAAAAACAATAAAAGTAACAATATTAAAATAAAGTTTAACGTGGAGAAGATGCTCTACGAATTAAGAACAAACAGAATAAATCACTGGTAAGAAGGACTATAAATAGGCGCTCGGGATGCATATAAATTATAGAGTCTATCCAAATCTAAATCCAACTCTTAACTTTTTAATATCTAAACGAAATAAATAATTATATAATTACTAGAATAAATTCAATTCCAATCTACATGATTACTAGGAAATAAACAAACTATTTATTTTCTCCTATACCAATTCCTTTCTACCCATATAGCTTCCATGGCTGCTCTCTTTCCTTTCTTACGCCTGCTTCTTATTCTGCTAGCCACACAGTTTTAAAGGAAATAATAATAATTATAATAATTACATTAATGATAATAATTTTAATAATAACAATAATAACCAAAAATAAAAAATAAAACGTGAAGCATATCCATATAACATCAGAACATGAGTTCTGATGTTCAAACTTCAACGTTTTGTCGCCTATTCAGAATTTTTTCAAATTAGTTTTGATTAGATTCTTAAATTACTCATGGAAATGCATACAAATAGGGCTACAATCTACAGGTTTTTATTTTATTATCATTAGGAAATTTAACTATGGAGGCATACGATGTAGGAGAAATTATTACGATAGTAAATGTAAAAAAAAAAATTGCCAAAATGAAACGTACACACACAAAAAATTAATGTATAAGATGATAATTAATTAATAAAAAAAAACTCCATTAGATGTGGGTAAGGCGTTGAATTTTCCTGCATGGTTTCAGATTCTTTGCGATTGTGGTAACTATTGAAAACAACAGGCGGGTAGGTTACCATTGACTTTGGGAGTGCATGTTTGGCAAATGAGTTTTTGTCTTTTTCTGAAGTCTTGAATTATAACCCTTGTAACCTTTCATCTTTTGAATTTTAAACGTAACATCTATTTTCTTAAAGTACAAACCATTAATAAAAATGGTCCATTTATTAAAATTTTAACGGTCTTGATACGTTTTTTAGGTAAATTGTCATTTTAGTGCTCAATTTTTTACAAAAGTCTGATATTGCCCCTCAACCTTTTATTCTTGATTTATCAGCCATAGAAATCCCCAGTACGATCATTGGCAAATCTTATAGTCTTCACCAAAAGCCACGCCGATCTAGTGAGCGCCTAAACAGATTCACAAGTATCTTTCAGGATGATGGCCACATATAAGTACTTATAACTCACCGTTATTATAGGGAAAGATTAATGAGTGCGGGAAAAAATTGTTTTGACTCGAAAGGCACGAATGGAATCAGACCAGAAGAGAGGGAAGCAATAGCTAAACTAGCGATTCTAACAAGCGAGGGGTTTGTGAGGTTGATGGAAACTAATAATCTAGATGTGCTTTGGTAGTAGGGCCTGGTGGACATGCTTTTCCAGAGTCATTGTTTCCGCGCGTCCTCGCAATTGGTGGTTTGCCTAATGATAAGTGTTCCTACAGGATACACTAATCAAAACGAGCCCCTTTCTATCTTTTTGGGGGGGGACGAAACGGGACAAAGACGAAGCTAATCGAAATCGCATGTGCATTTGAGCAAGCCGCTAAAACTCGGAGGCCTGTTTCCGTTCAAGGTTTGAAATATCAGGCTTATTGAACGTCCATAAGTCAAGTTTAACTACGCCGCTGTAGTATTATGTAACGTCCCGAAATTTATTTAATGTTAATGTACTATAAATGATGAATTAGTGTGCCATAATTAACGTTTTAACATTAATTAGATTATTTGGTTGGATTTTGAATTTTTGGTTGTTTTGTTAAATTGATGTGTTCAAAAGATTTCTTATTGTTTTAAAATAATGTTTTGAGTTTTAAAACACAACAATTTGTAAAATGTTAAAAAAATACTCTGTTTTGCAAAACCGTGGACGACACATGGTTTTCGCACAGTAAAACCGCCCACCGATTTTCTCTATTTATTTCCTTTTTCTCTCTCTCTCCTCACTCTCACGTTTCACTCTCTCTCTCTTCCCTCCCGTGGTTCTCTCTCTCGGCAACTCTCCCTCTATCTCAATTCTCTCTCAAATTTTTGAACTCTATTTCGAATCCAAGCTTCGGGATAGCAAGGAGGAAGCTCGGGGACGTGATTCGGCAACCGAGAACGCGGATTGAAGCTTCGATTCGAGGATAGATTCGAAATTTCTAAACTTTTTACAAAATTTTCAATTTTGCGTATTTTTGAAATCTAGGTTTGTTTTAGCTTAGAAAACCGTGGATTTGTGTTAAATGAACTTAGAACAACTAGAATCTAAGCCTAGATTGAATTCAAGATTTTTCATTTTTCTCCTCATTTTCTCATTTTCAGATTTTTGAGGATTTCGAGATTAAATCTTGTTTAAATGAGTCCAAACATGTTTTAGTATGTTTTTCTATCAAGTATAATTGTTTTTCATGCTTGGGATTTGAGAAAAACAGGTTAGAACCAAGATTTGAATTTTGGGGATCAAGAAACCCGTGGCTGGGATTTCTGGATTTTCCCAGTTCGACAGGCCGAACTGTGTGTTCGGCAGGCCGGAGTGATGATCGGCAGGCCGGTGTTCTTCCGACCGGCAGGCCGAATCTGGGGAAATGTTCGGCCGACCAAACTTTGCTTCCGGCAGGCCGAAGCAGGGCGTCCGACAGGCCGACCGAGGCATGGAAAATTTCGTGATTTTTACCCGTTTTCACTGTTTTGAACCCATATTTAAATCCCAACCTTATAGAATGATTTTAAAGGTACAAATGGCACACTAGGACATCATGAAATGATTTAGTAACATAGAATGTCTCAAACTAGATATTGATCGACTTAGTTTGTATCTAGGATCGTTCGTGGTTCCGTGGAGCTAACGTATAGCGGACCGAGATTACGGTGTGGGGTACTGGCACGAGTATTGAGGTAGGACTTCTATCATATTTCCTTGGTAGCCTGGTTTGAAATGATTTGGCTTTGAAAATGATTTCTATCAAAATGTTTTCAACGGTTGTTTGAAAATGGTTTTATCGGTTATATTTTAATATACCGTGATCTGAAATGAATTTCATAATAAATGTAATTGACAACACTCGGTAATTGGGTTTTGAATGGTAATGATAATAAACACTAAGGCATGATGCCATATCAGAGATCGGGTCGTGTAGCGATCGACCTTGGGGGCAGGTCCCGAAACCCAACTGGGCCACTACGGTGGTGATATCATGGTTTGCCTAGGTAAAAGTAAAATGGTGTTTTGATTTGACGAGTGGATTGTTCTGTGACAAAACGGTTCTACTCAAATTATTTATTTATTTATTTATTCAAGTTTCCTTTTGAATAACTTCTAGTAATGTTATTTTTCTTTGCATTAAACTATTTTATAAAACATAGTTCTACTGAGCCTTTCGCTCACGTTTTATTGTTTTAAATTTCCCCCCTCTAGGTGGTTTCCCATTTAGGTTTGGAGAAGATTTTTCGGACCTAACTCAGGAGCAATAGGAGGATTATTTATATTCTGTATTATTAATCAAGGCATGTAAGACTTTAACTTCATTTGTACCTGGACTGTAACTGTATTTATGATATTGTCATAACCATGTGTGTGCACAAGTTGTGGGTTGTGGAACCCATATTCACGGTTTTTATTTAATTTTTATTACCTGCTTAATATTTATAAATTCTTTTATAACACCTGGTGGAAAATCTTCTTAATTTTTATTTAGTTTGATTCTCAAACTCTCGATTTTTATTTAAATTCTTGTTTAATTAATCTAAATATTCTGCCACGTCACCTCCCGTACTCCGGGGCGTGACAGAATGGTATCAGATCTCAAGGTTATGAACCTTGGGAATTGTGCACACATAGGTTTGATAATGAAATACCTCTGACAGTCCAAATTCTATTTTCAGAAGTGAGAGAATGGCACCTAGATGTCGTTCGACTGCTGACGCCGAGTTCGGAAATGATGAGAGCCTGATGAGGTCTATGTTTGCGGCTTTCCGACAGATGGCAGCCAGGGCTAGACTGGAAGACTCCAGTGTTGGTAGTCGACATGCTTTCTTTAAGGAATTTCGACGGGCGTCTATTCTAACTTTTGATGGCAACGGGGACCCGCAGTTAGCTGAATATTGGTTGGATTTGATCTTGAAGCATCTGGATACTCTTGGTGTGCCTGAGGAGTATCGTGTGGAGTTTGCGGCGTATAAGCTCGAGGGTGGCGCCAACACCTGGTGGAAACAAACTAAGCGTCTAGAGCGCGGTGGCGATATCAGGTGGGACAAGTTCGAGGAGCTGTTCTATGATCGGTATTTTCCGCAGGGATATAGAGACCAGAAGGCAGCTGAGTTTTATAGATTGCAGTAGGGTGATCTTTCAGTCCGGGAGTATGAGGCAAAGTTTAATGAGTTGGCTAGGTTTGCTCCATCAGCTGTGGCATCGGAGCGTGAGAAATGCATCAAGTTCCAGGAAGGGCTCAAGGCTCCTATTCGGCGACAGTTGGTTGCTCTGCGGCTTAGGAGTTTTGGAGAGCTTGTGTCGTCGGCGATCTCCGTGGAGAATGATTATGTGCAGTATTGTGAGGACCGAGCCAAGGCTTCAGGAGGACCGCAGAGGAGTGGCAGGAAGAGCACCAGTAGTCGTCCAGCTCCGAGGAAAGGCAAGCAAGGCGGTGCGACCAGTGGCAGTAGCAGTTCGTCTGGCAGCCGGCGCAGCAATCCCTACAGCTTTCATTGTCATTTCTGTCAGCAGCCCGAACACATCAAGAGGAATTGCCCGATCAGGAGTGCTCGTCTTGGATCTCAGATCGGGGAGGATGCCAGTCGTTCGTCTCAGCCTCAGCCTCAGACCCTACCTCCGCCTCTGCAGTACCCGCAGTTGCAGTATCCGCAGTTCTCTCCTCAGCAATTCTCATATCCGGCACGGGGGTAGCAGCCGCAGCATTTTCAGCGCAGTGTTCCTCAATATCGAGCGCCGAGTACAGGTAGTGTGCAATCATCTCCATCTCAGCAGCATCGACCGAGTAATCTAGGACCCAGTAACTGTCGGTAGAGGAAAAGGAAAAGCGCCAGTGCAGGTTCATGCAATGGCATCTGGAGGGTCAGATTCTCATACTGGTAACGCAGTTGTTGACGGTATGATTTTGGTTTCCAGATCCTTAGCTCGCGTTTTATTTGATACCGGTGCCTCTCATTCTCTCATTTCGAGTTTTTTTGTACATGCCTTAGGATTAGAGGTAGAAGAGTTTAATGAACCCCTAGTCATAACTTCTCCCTTGGGACGGCTGTGTGTAAATTCTGTGTGTAAATCCTGTAAGATAAAGATTGGGGATGAGATTTTGAAAAGTGATTTGATTATACTCCCCATGAGTTCCTATGATGTAATCCTAGGGATGGACTGGTTATCCAGGTATAGTGCAGTCGTGGACTGCCAACTTAGAAAGGTGACCCTAGTGTCTGATAGGGGGACAGTAATCACTTACCAGGGTGGTGGTGATTGGCTAATGAGTGAGCGTCTTATGAAGTCGTGTTTAGGAGGGCGAAGGAATCTAGATTGTTTTGCTTTTCTTGCCAGTCTAGATTGCGAGCCCTATGTTTCGAAAGGTAGTGCAGTGATTCCGGTGGTTGATGAGTTCGAGGATGTCTTCCCCGACGAGTTGCTAGGATTACCACCGCATCGGGAGATTGAGTTTGGTATCGAGTTGTTTCCAGGGACATCACCGATTTCTATGGCACCTTATCGGATGGTGCCAACAGAAATGAAGGAATTGAGGAAGCAACTTCAGGAGCTTGCTGATAAAGGGTATATTCGAAATAGCACATCTCCGTGGGGAGCACCAGTTTTGTTCGCTAAGAAGCACGATGGGACTCTCAGGTTATGTGTGGATTATCGGCAGCTAAATCGTGTTATGGTGAAGAACAAGTATCCTTTGCCCAGGATTGATGAGTTGTTTGATCAGTTGGGAGGTTCGCGATACTTCTCGAAGATTGATTTGCGTTCAGGTTATCATCAGCTCAGGATCAAGGAAGAGGATATTCCCAAGATAGCTTTTAGGACTCGGTATGGGCACTTTGAGTTCCTGGTTATGTCGTTTGGGTTGACGAATGCTCCAGCAGCTTTTATGGATCTGATGAACAGGATATTTAGGCCGTATCTGGATCAGTTTGTGATCGTGTTCATCGATTATATTCTTGTGTATTCTAAGACTTGGGAGGAGCATGAGCAGCATCTTCGGATCGTGCTTCAGACTTTACGGGAGCACCAGTTGTATGCTAAGAGGGAAAATTGTGAGTTCTGGTTGACTGAGGTCAAATTTTTGGGTCACATCATCTCGGAGCATGGTATTTCAGTGGATCCGTCCAAGATTGAAGCTATATTGGAATGGGAACGACCAAGAAATGTAGCGGAGATTCGCAGCTTCTTAGGTCTTGCTGGGTATTACAGGAAATTTGTAAAGGACTTTTCGAAGATTGCAGCTCCGTTGACGAGATTGATCAAGAAAAATGTCAGGTTTGAGTGGGATGAAGATTGTGAGTCTGCTTTTCAGGAATTGAAGAATCGGTTGACTTCAGCTCCAGTATTAGTTTTTCCTAGCAGTGACGAGCCGTATAAGGTTTATGCGGATGCTTCAGGACGCGAACTTGGATGCGTGTTGATGCAGCATGGGCGTGTAGTTGCGTACGGATCGAGACAGCTACGACCTCACGAGCGGAATTATCCTACTCACGATTTAGAGCTTGCGGCGGTGATCTACGCGCTGAAGATTTGGAGGTGTTACTTGTATGGAGCGTCGTTTCAGGTCTTCTCCGATCACAAGAGTTTGAGGTATTTGTTCACTCAGAGGGATCTCAACTTGAGGCAGCGCAGATGGGTGGAGTACATGGAGGATTATGATTTCGCGTTGCAGTATCATCCCGGGAAAGCTAATGTGGTCGCGGACGCGCTTAGCAGGAAGTCTTCAGGGATTCTCGCTTGTTTGATTTTTGAGGACTGGAGCAGGGATGTGATAGTGAGTGAGTATCGGCTCCTGTATCATGAAGATGGTGATCGAGTTTCGTTATATCATGTGGAAGCGACTCCAGCTCTTGTTCAGATGGTGAAGCAAAGTCAGTGGCAGGATCAGCATTTGCAAGGGATTTGGTCGCTGATTCAGAATGGGGAGCAGTTTGAAGAATGGAGCGTGCATGCAGATGGATCGTTGTACTTTCGGGAGAGTCTTGCAGTTCCAGTTATCGCCGAGGTGACGAAAGTCGTTCTAGACGAAGCTCATAGGTCTCAGTTTGCTATTCATCTGGGGAGCACCAAGATGTATCGTGATTTGAAGAGGCAGTATTGGTGGAGAGGCATGAAGAAAGATGTTCGCGAGTACGTGGCCAAGTGGTCGACGTGTCTTCAGGTGAAAGCTGAGCATCAGAAGCCTGCAGGTCAGCTTCAGCCGCTTCCTATTCCAGGGTGGAAATGGGAGCATGTGACGATGGATTTCCTTACAGGTTTGTCGAGGACGGAGCAGCGGCATGATGCAGTTTAGGTTGTGGTCGATAGGTTGACGAAATCGGCGCATTTCATTCCATTTAGGTCGACGTGTTCCAGAAAGATTCTCGGGGAGTTGTATATGCAGAACATTGTGAGGTTGCATAGAGTTCCTTTGTCCATCACCTCTGATCGAGACACCAGGTTTAATGCTAAGTACTGGAGGAGTTTTCAGGAGGCTTTGGGTATGGATTTAAACTTCAGTACGGCATTTCATCCTCAGACTGATGGACAGTCTGAGCGGGTTATTCAGGTTCTCGAGCATATGTTGCGTGCTTGTGCGTTGGACTTCGGCGGAAATTGGAAGCAATGTTTGCATTTGGCGGAGTTCGCGTACAACAACAGTTATCAGGCGAGTATCGGTATGGCACCATTTGAGGCATTGTATGGGCGACCGTGTCGATCACCTGTGTGTTGGGCCGAGCCGGAAGATAGAGTTATTCTTGGGCCGGATGAGATTCGTGACAGCAACGAGAAAGTCGCAGTGATTCGAGGTCGGTTGAGAGCAGCTTAGAGTCGGCAGAAGAGTTACGCAGATAGGAGACGTAGACCCTTAGAGTTCGCGGTTGGAGATTTTGTTCTCTTGAGGGTGTCGCCTCGTAAGGGAACTATGCGGTTCGGAGTGAGTGGGAAACTCGCGCCGAGGTATATTGGGCCGTTCGAGATCACTCAGCGTGTTGGCGTGGTCGCTTATCGGCTTGATCTTCCGCCCGAACTTTCTCATGTGCACGATGTGTTTCATGTGTCGATGCTTAGGAAATGTCCACCTGGGCAGGATAAGATAGTTTTGTTTCGCGATGTACAGTTTCAGGAGGATACGACGTACAAAGAAGTGTCGATTCAGGTTATCGACCGGAAGGTGATTAGCTTGCATCGTCGTGAAATACCGTTGGTAAAGGTCATGTGGCAACATCATGGGGTTGATGAAGCCACTTGGGAGTTAGAGTCGAGTATGCGGGAATTGTATCTGCATTTGTTTTGTTTTTGAAGTGAGTTGTAAATTTCGAGGACGAAATTTCTTTTAGGGGTGGAGAGCTGTAACGTCCCGAAATTTATTTAATGTTAATGTACTATAAATGATGAATTAGTGTGCCATAATTAACGTTTTAACATTAATTAGATTATTTGATTGGATTTTGAATTTTTGGTTGTTTTGTTAAATTGATGTGTTCAAAAGATTTCTTATTGTTTTAAAATGATGTTTTGAGTTTTAAAACACAACAATTTGTAAAATGTTAAAAAAATACTCTGTTTTGTAAAACCGTGGGCGGCACATGGTTTTCGTACAGTAAAACCGCCCACCGATTTTCTCTATTTATTTCCTTTTTCTCTCTCTCTCCTCACTCTCACGTTTCACTCTCTCTCTCTTCCCTCCCGTGGTTCTCTCTCTCGGCAACTCTCCCTCTATCTCAAATTTTTGAACTCTATTTCGAATCCAAGCTTCGGGATAGCAAGGAGGAAGCTCGGGGACGTGATTTGGCAACCGAGAACGCGGATTGAAGCTTCGATTCGAGGTTAGATTCGAAATTTCTAAACTTTTTACAAAATTTTCAATTTTGCGCATTTTTGAAATCTAGGTTTGTTTTAGCTTAGAAAACCGTGGATTTGTGTTAAATGAACTTAGAACAACTAGAATCTAAGCCTAGATTGAAGAAAAACGGATTGAATTCAAGATTTTTCATTTTTCTCCTCATTTTCTCATTTTTGGATTTTTGAGGATTTCGAGATTAAATCTTGTTTAAATGAGTCCAAACATGTTTTAGTATGTTTTTCTATCAAGTATAATTGTTTTTCATGCCTGGGATTTGAGAAAAACAGGTTAGAACCAAGATTTGAATTTTGGGGATCAAGAAACCCGTGGCTGGGATTTCTGGATTTTCCCAGTTCGACAGGCCGAGCTGTGTGTTCGGTAGGCCGGAGTGATGATCGGCAGGCCGGTGTTCTTCCGACCGGCAGGCCAAATCTGGGGAAATGTTCGGCCGACCGAACTTTGCTTCCGGCAGGCCGAACTGTGCAGTTCGGCAGGCCGAAGCAGGGCGTCCGGCAGGCCGACCGAGGCATGGAAAATTTTGTGATTTTTACCTGTTTTCACTGTTTTGAACCCAGATTTAAATCCCAACCTTATAGAATGATTTTAAAGGTACAAATGGCACACTAGGACATCATGAAATGATTTAGTAACATAGAATGTCTCAAACTAGATATTGATCGACTTAGTTTGTATCTAGGATCGTTCGTGGTTCCGTGGAGCTAACGTATAGCGGACCGAGATTACGGTGTGGGGTACCGACACGAGTATTGAGGTAGGACTTCTATCCTATTTCCTTGGTAGCCTGGTTTGAAATGATTTGGCTTTGAAAATGATTTCTATCAAAATGTTTTCAACGGTTGTTTGAAAATGGTTTTATCGGTTATATTTTAATATACCGTGATCTGAAATGAATTTCATAATAAATGTAATTGACAACACTCGGTAATTGGGTTTTGAATGGTAATGATAATAAACACTAAGGCATGATGTCATATCAGAGATCGGGTCGTGTAGCGATCGACCTTGGGGGCAGGTCCCAAAACCCAGCTGGGCCACTACGGTGGTGATATCATGGTTTGCCTAGGTAAAAGTAAAATGGTGTTTTGATTTGACGAGTGGATTGTTCTGTGACAGAACGGTTCTACTCAAATTATTTATTTATTTATTTATTCAAGTTTCCTTTTGAATAACTTCTAGTAATGTTATTTTTCTTTGCATTAAACTATTTCATAAAACATAGTTCTACTGAGCCTTTCGCTCACGTTTTATTGTTTTAAATTTCCCCCCTCTAGGTGGTTTCACATTTAAGTTTGGAGAAGATTCTTCGGACTGAACTCAGGAGCAATAGGAGGATTATTTATATTCTGTATTATTAATCAAGGCATGTAAGACTTTAACTTCATTTGTACCTAGACTGTAACTGTATTTATGATATTGTCAGAACCATGTGTGTGCACAAGTTGTGGGTTGTGGAACCCATATTCGCGGTTTTTATTTAATTTTTATTACCTGCTTAATATTTATAAATTCTTTTATAACACCTGGTGGAAAATCTTCTTAATTTTTATTTAGTTTGATTCTCAAACTCTTGATTTTTATTTAAATTCTTGTTTAATTAATCTAAATATTCTGCCACGTCACTTCCCGTACTCCGGGGCGTGACATATTATTATGATCTTAATTATTATAATAAGGTGTGCCCTGAGCTTTGTGGACTGAACTATTGCTATATGTGCATTAATGGTGAATTAAAGAGTTTAATTATTAATATTTGCCTCTTCTGGTAGAAATATTATGGCTTAGTAGCATAGAATATTGCTTAAATGTCGAAATGGTTGACCGTGTATATCCTTACTCTAATACAAAGTCAGCACACGAATCAGCGTAAAATTTTAAAAAGCTTACATATAAATCTTGTGTTTGCTTTATTGTCTTTCTTTATTTATATCACTCTAAGTATAATCATATTGAAAATACGGTTAGATTTCTATAAAGGGTGGCTAATTTGGCGTTGATTGAAGTATGATTTGCCACCTAGAGAGTATAATTACTAAAAATTGTTAGTTCCATGATGATTGAAATGTGGAAATGCTAGGTGCTTCCACAATGCCATCGTGAAAATTTACCACGATGGTTTTAATCTGCCATGGAATAACCAAATTTTAGTAGTGGTTGATTTTGTCTATAAATCATATATAATGATACTATGGAAAAAAAATAATAATAAACAAGATTTACGCTTATTCGCCCTCAATTTAAGAGGTGTTACATCCACTATACATGGCATTATGGTTTCCACTATGTACAAAGAAAAATACAAGAGATTCTCTTTACTTGGTTTGAAAATGTTAACCTTAGAATTTATAAAAAAAAATAAATGAACAATAATTGCTTCGAGGGTCTTTTGAGTATGATTTAAAAACATAGAGAGTGTTTTAGGCATTTTAATAATAAGAGAGACAAAAGTGGTATTTAGGCAAAACATAAAGGGTGTTTTGTGTATTTTAATAATAAGAGGGGCAAAAGTAGTATTTGGGCAAAACATAGGGTATTTTGGGTATATATCCTAATAAAATAACAAGTAAAGATCAAAATTAATCTTCCATAAAAAAGTAAATAAAATTCACATATATTTAATCATAAATGTTATTGATGATGATTAATCATGATAACAAAACCCTCAAAGGTTTGATAAAATAATTCATGATAATAAAACCCTTAAAGATTTCTACATGTCCCAAGGACAATACAAATTCATAACTTTGTTAATATTAAATACATATTACATGGCCGAGGATGTTCGAAAATATAAGACGAGTGTTGTTTGCTTTTTCGTGAGGTTGAATCTTAATTAGATAGTGAGTAAGTATAATGAATCTTGGTTATTTAAATAAGTATATTAAATTGCTACTTTGATTAAATAAAAAAATTAATAAAATAAGATATATTTGGATAAATTAATAAATTATTAATTTCTCTAGTAATTAATACTTTGCCTAATTAATAGATAAGGTTAGTAATTTGTAACGATTTTACTGTAAATCTCAAATGTAATGATAGATGTTTAAATAGGTTCAATTAAATTTCCTGTCATATATAGATGCTTAGTCTGATTCATAAAAAATGATCAATTTCAAAAACAGGTCATTAATTTATGGCGTGTCTTCTTATGCGATTCGCATGTCGCATGAACATAACTTTATAAAATAATTATCGATAAACACTCTATTCCCAAAAATAATAATAATAATAATAACAATTGTACCTAGCATTTTCCCTTTTTTTATGAAATGTGTAGCTAGCCAATTAAATTCACTAAAAAGGAAAATGAAAAGCCAATAATATATATATATATATATATATATATATATGAGAAGTTACACAAAACGTGAGATTTTTAGCGTCTATTTGGTAAAGGTGTTCGAATTAGGGTGATTTGGATTGTTTTTTATTAATATTGTGATTTAGATTGTGATTTGAGTTATAATTCGAGTTATTGTTTGGTTGTCAGAGTATTTAAAATTTGATTTGGATAGAATATTTAAATATGTGTTTAACAAGTTTTTGAATCCTGATTTGAGTTATGAATATGTGTTTGGTATATTTGAGGTTTGGATTAGGATTTTTGGTGGCCATTTTGTCCAAATTTAAAAAATTTATAACAAAGATAACACATTTTTAAAAAAGTGTATGAAAATAGTATATGAAATAAATTATTTCCATTTCATTGAACGCAATAAGAAATCAATGTTTGGTGCACATGAACATAATATTAAAAAAATTAAAGTTATAACTGTATTAAGTTCTCTATTTTTAGCATATTGATTCTTATTGCCATTTTGATGCTATTAGCGATTTCCTGAAATATCCAATTCTCTCTCTAATCCATAAACTATTTACGGAAAAAAAAATTTATTATAATCCAATCAAAGAATGTGCTACTTTTTCAAAGACATTGTATACATGACAACGTTTTGTGCAATACAATGGCTGGGAAACCCTTAGCCAACGTAGCAACGTTCCAATATTAATGTAGTAAAAAATTACTATATTGAAATACTAATGCCGATTGGTGCACCAAGGGCGTTGTGCGTAAACTTCTAACATTTGATTCGCCATTGCATCCCTACAAGTGTTCATGTTGGCATTGTCACCCCTATTTCGAATTAATGGGTTCACATCAACCCCATCATCGTCTTGCACTCCATCTTCTTCGTCGACATTTTCTCCTTCTATCTCAGCCATCGGTAGTGCATGATCATAGTATTGCTGAAGTATCTCATCATTGCTTTGCCACATGCGTGCGAAGTTGTGAATCACGGCGCAAGCAATGGGGATCAACTTTGTTTGACGTATGGAAAGGGCTTCATGCTCTTCAGTATTGGGAATCTTGCCTTCCACACACCAAAGGTTCTTTCAATGCAATTGCGAAGAGAAGAGTGGGTATAGTTGAACAACTCCCTTGGCGAACGAGGACCCTGCCTCCACTCTCGATATTCCTGCAAATGATATGTAACTCCTCGATATGGAGCAAGGAAATAGTATATGTTGGGATAGCCATAATCTGTTAAATAGAATTTCCCTAAGCAAATCACAAGTGGTGTTAATATATATTTTTTTAGAATACAACAAAAGCAAAGGTTCACTTAAAAAGAACAATATTAAAGTTTTTTTTTTGTCTACTTGGTTGTGGTCTTGGAAAGTGTTTCCTTAGATCGAATATAGCGTCTACTATCACTCGCACATCATGGGCGAATCCCTCCCATCCAGTTAAGATGAAAGTAAGTTTCATGTCAAAGTAGCAGACGTCCATGACATTTTGTGAGTGAAACCCTTTTCTATTAATATACCTTATCGATTCTTCACTTGGTGGAATACATGGTATGTGTGTACCGTCAATAGCGCCTACGCAATCTTGTGCATTAAATTGTCACGTTATTTGGTTTAAGGCAACTATTTTACAAATCACAATATAGTATCTCAGTAGGTCCAAAGGATGTTACCTTGAACCATGGAAGATACTTGTTCCTATGCGTTTGAACGAGCGTGGGCAGGTCATTCCATTTCGGTGATAAAATAAAGTCATGCCTCAATTCACATATTGCATGGAGGCCTTATGTGAAAAAGCGTGAAATTGTCTCTCCTAAATGCTGCCAATAATCCTGCACTTCTTTGTTCATTTGGCTTTGTGATATGACGTTTAAAAAAATCATTAGTTGTTCATCAACATTGGTATTACGATTCAGTCTGAACAAACCCTTGTTTTGGACTATAGCGCTCAGCATTGTAAATGTGTCAGCACCTATTCGAATCTTATTATATATTCTACTGTGATGCCCATGCAGGAAATTAGAAACTCGTACGTGTCCAGGCATCCCAACATGTTGCGCTGTTGACGGGGCTGCATAAATACAGAGGCATATAGTGTCGCAAAAGCGGTTGCAATGTCGTAAATATTATCGCTGTCCTCCGAATCATTATTTCCATCTCCATGAATAGGAAAATCTGCCATAAAATCCTTACCAGGAATTTATTATATGTTGTAAGAATTGAAAAAACCATGGATTGATAATTTATGTTTGTTAGATAAACCATTTCTATATATCTCCAACTGCATCCAATATTAATATTCTTACCAAAAAGAAGAAAATAAATATGTAAGCCGTTACTTTAGTGGGATACAGATATAAACCATGCTCGGTGTCAAAGTCGTAGAGAATATAATATTATACCTGAATATGAATAGAACAAGTTTAACAGAATATAAACAAATGGAAAAGCACATAATAGTATATAATGTAAAACTCACCAACAAATTTCAAATCATCCGATTAAAGATTACAATAGTAATCGAACAATACAATCCGTGAAAATACAATTAAAAATACAAATGGTAAACAAATTTCCATGACAAAATGAAAAATTGCAATGAAAAATAAATAGCAATCAAGCAATAAAATGAATCAACTAATAGCCGTCATGTCCACCATATGGTGGACGTAGGAAATATGGAGGCTCTTGTTGAAAATAGGCGGGAGGATGGAAAAAAGGTGTCGGTGGTGCTTGCGACGACACTGTTGATGGAGGCGTGCACTCTGTTGGTTGCCGCTGCCCAGATTGGACTTTCACGCTCCCCCTCTATACGAAGGCCATGCGACATTTGCGATCATCTATGAGGAATACGGTTTGGATTTTGGGATTAGTGGACAAGTATTCCGTAAAGTCCACAAATTGATCCGGCTCTAGGTTCATCTCTTTCATTATTATTAGGCATTGCCTCCATTCCCCATCATCCGCTGGGGGTTGATGACCTGAGCTCCCACCAACAGTGGCCTTACTGGTGCTATGGCTTGATAGGGATTTTGCAATGCTCTATAAGGCAGTTGTAGCAACTTGCAAATCCATTAGGCGGTGGCTATGCATTGGCCTCTTCCCAAATGTCCAGGAGGTGGGAACAATGTTGGTTGTACGTTGTCAACAATGTTCGAACCTACAACTGCAGCAACACTTTCTCTTTAAACAAGGGAGCATTGCTGGGCGAACTATATACCATGTTTAAGGCTGCCAACAATTGGGCAGAGTCTGGCCGAACCCAAGCAACTCTCGAGGACACGGGTCGCCTACTCCACCATTGACAACGACAACACAACAATTGCCGGTGGGCTAGATATGGTCTACGGTGGCCGAATCTATATCGATGGTAAAGACATTGTATACATGACAACGTTTTGTGCAATACAATGGCTGGGAAACCCTTAGCCAACGTAGCAACGTTCCAATATTAATGTAGTAAAAAATTACTATATTGAAATACTAATGCCGATTGGTGCACCAAGGGCGTTGTGCGTAAACTTCTAACATTTGATTCGCCATTGCATCCCTACAAGTGTTCATGTTGGCATTGTCACCCCTATTTCGAATTAATGGGTTCACATCAACCCCATCATCGTCTTGCACTCCATCTTCTTCGTCGACATTTTCTCCTTCTATCTCAGCCATCGGTAGTGCATGATCATAGTATTGCTGAAGTATCTCATCATTGCTTTGCCACATGCGTGCGAAGTTGTGAATCACGGCGCAAGCAATGGGGATCAACTTTGTTTGACGTATGGAAAGGGCTTCATGCTCTTCAGTATTGGGAATCTTGCCTTCCACACACCAAAGGTTCTTTCAATGCAATTGCGAAGAGAAGAGTGGGTATAGTTGAACAACTCCCTTGGCGAACGAGGACCCTGCCTCCACTCTCGATATTCCTGCAAATGATATGTAACTCCTCGATATGGAGCAAGGAAATAGTCTATGTTGGGATAGCCATAATCTGTTAAATAGAATTTCCCTAAGCAAATCACAAGTGGTGTTAATATATATTTTTTTAGAATACAACAAAAGCAAAGGTTCACTTAAAAAGAACAATATTAAAGTTTTTTTTTTGTCTACTTGGTTGTGGTCTTGGAAAGTGTTTCCTTAGATCGAATATAGCGTCTACTATCACTCGCACATCATGGGCGAATCCCTCCCATCCAGTTAAGATGAAAGTAAGTTTCATGTCAAAGTAGCAGACGTCCATGACATTTTGTGAGTGAAACCCTTTTCTATTAATATACCTTATCGATTCTTCACTTGGTGGAATACATGGTATGTGTGTACCGTCAATAGCGCCTACGCAATCTTGTGCATTAAATTGTCACGTTATTTGGTTTAAGGCAACTATTTTACAAATCACAATATAGTATCTCAGTAGGTCCAAAGGATGTTACCTTGAACCATGGAAGATACTTGTTCCTATGCGTTTGAACGAGCGTGGGCAGGTCATTCCATTTCGGTGATAAAATAAAGTCATGCCTCAATTCACATATTGCATGGAGGCCTTATGTGAAAAAGCGTGAAATTGTCTCTCCTAAATGCTGCCAATAATCCTGCACTTCTTTGTTCATTTGGCTTTGTGATATGACGTTTAAAAAAATCATTAGTTGTTCATCAACATTGGTATTACGATTCAGTCTGAACAAACCCTTGTTTTGGACTATAGCGCTCAGCATTGTAAATGTGTCAGCACCTATTCGAATCTTATTATATATTCTACTGTGATGCCCATGCAGGAAATTAGAAACTCGTACGTGTCCAGGCATCCCAACATGTTGCGCTGTTGACGGGGCTGCATAAATACAGAGGCATATAGTGTCGCAAAAGCGGTTGCAATGTCGTAAATATTATCGCTGTCCTCCGAATCATTATTTCCATCTCCATGAATAGGAAAATCTGCCATAAAATCCTTACCAGGAATTTATTATATGTTGTAAGAATTGAAAAAACCATGGATTGATAATTTATGTTTGTTAGATAAACCATTTCTATATATCTCCAACTGCATCCAATATTAATATTCTTACCAAAAAGAAGAAAATAAATATGTAAGCCGTTACTTTAGTGGGATACAGATATAAACCATGCTCGGTGTCAAAGTCGTAGAGAATATAATATTATACCTGAATATGAATAGAACAAGTTTAACAGAATATAAACAAATGGAAAAGCACATAATAGTATATAATGTAAAACTCACCAACAAATTTCAAATCATCCGATTAAAGATTACAATAGTAATCGAACAATACAATCCGTGAAAATACAATTAAAAATACAAATGGTAAACAAATTTCCATGACAAAATGAAAAATTGCAATGAAAAATAAATAGCAATCAAGCAATAAAATGAATCAACTAATAGCCGTCATGTCCACCATATGGTGGACGTAGGAAATATGGAGGCTCTTGTTGAAAATAGGCGGGAGGATGGAAAAAAGGTGTCGGTGGTGCTTGCGACGACACTGTTGATGGAGGCGTGCACTCTGTTGGTTGCCGCTGCCCAGATTGGACTTTCACGCTCCCCCTCTATACGAAGGCCATGTGACATTTGGGATCATCTATGAGGAATACGGTTTGGATTTTGGGATTAGTGGACAAGTATTCCGTAAAGTCCACCAATTGATCCGGCTCTAGGTTCATCTCTTTCATTATTATTAGGCATTGCCTCCATTCCCCATCATCCGCTGGGGGTTGATGACCTGAGCTCCCACCAACAGTGGCCTTACTGGTGCTATGGCTTGATAGGGATTTTGCAATGCTCTATAAGGCAGTTGTAGCAACTTGCAAATCCGTTAGGCGGTGGCTATGCATTGGCCTCTTCCCAAATGTCCAGGAGGTGGGAACAATGTTGGTTGTACATTGTCTTGATCTGCGGCCATCTATTCTAGCCAAATTAGCAATGTAGGTCCTGTCCTCTAGGTTGTTGTAGTCATCTTCTAAGTCCAGTTGCTCAGATACTCCTTCATGGTCATCATTGCTTCTCTGCGGACGAGAAGGTTCGGTTAGATGTGTGGAACCCAAAGCAACCGCATGATTTCCTACGGCGGCCTCTCTATGAAACAATTGTGCTATCAACGACCAATTGGGCATAGCCTTACCAATTTAGTCTTTGGCGTTGGGGGTTCTCTAGATATCAAATGAGAAACGAGTTAAGATCGCCATGAATAAAAGTTGTACACTTATTTTTGACGAAATAGGTAGGGTAGAGTGAAAACAAAGGAACTTACCGCTAAGAAATCATTCAAGTACTACGGGTAGCAGCTAACGACCCTAGTGTCAGGATCCCAACCAATGCCACTTGCATTCATAAGGACGGAATATACCTGATAAATTTTCCTCAGCCGATTCCACTTTTGTTTACAACGTTCTCCAGGAACACCTTCACCCAAATCTCCCCTGCCCATCGATCCTAATCCGCTGTTGACGGATGTCGTCCCAAGGTGGTTGTTTGATGGTCCACCAATCTTAATAACAATGCCCTCTCATTGTGTCTGTTCCAATTTACGGTTGGCTCATCTTCGTTCATTTTTTTCCCCATCTTTCCCATTGCCACCATTAAATGAAACATCACGCAAACACCAATGCATATGCAATTTTGCCCCGAAAATAACGTAATAAAAAAGTTAATCAGTATTCAGACATAAATCTAGCTTAGAACTATAATTGCTTCTTCCATTTCATGTTAGGAGCTATAGCATTGTGGATTGTCACTTAAGATATACACAGCGATGCTACGACCGGTCGGTAAGCACAAGGGAAGGTGGAAACGAATAATAATGCCACATTCTTATGCATAGCCAAACAGGAGCACACTAGTATCTAAAGCGCAACAATCAACAATAATACAACATCAACCAACATGACGAAGCAACATAAGTTGTTCATCACTGTCAGCCCTTTCTTGTAGATCAGAATGTAGTACCAATGAGCTTATCAAGTTTAACTTTTATTAACCATAAAACCGAAAGAAAAGGAGGGAAAAAATCAACAACATAGTTGGCAAATGTAATAAGAAAAA
The DNA here is from genome assembly GCA_025403435.1 of Artocarpus heterophyllus. NCBI lineage: Eukaryota > Viridiplantae > Streptophyta > Magnoliopsida > Rosales > Moraceae > Artocarpus > Artocarpus heterophyllus. The sequence continues at coordinate 12,984,030 of CM046331.1, forward strand.
CGAAAAAAAAAAATTCCAGGTTTGGTTGAGGGCATTTCACAGAGCACAGCTCACATTTCACATTTCAGTAATCACAAATACCAGAAAACAAAGGAACATTACCCTAGTTTGAATTGATGCCATTGTAAATTCGCCATCTTTATGTATGATCAAATCTTTGGACTTAAGGAGAACAAAAAAGGATTTTTAAATTGTACATAAATATTGCTTACTTCCAAGGCCACTTGCCCACTAACGTATTGGCAAATGGTGTAATTTATAGCTAGTTCGACAGCTTTAGAAGAATTACAAATTTCGAAGACACCCAACTAAGTTATAACATGCATATGTAAGAGACAGATTATTAAGTATTAAAATCAATTGTACATTATTAATCCTCAAATCTATAAGATGTTATCGATGTTCACTACAAGAAAAATTACATTTAACGACATATTATTTACAACATGTAGTTTTTGAATATCGTTGAAAAGTAAATATAATGACATCTTCAACAACGATGTCATTAACGACATTTAAAACAATAATTAACGACATTTATATAGATGTTGTATTAAAGGTCTCCTTTTAACGGCAATAGTTTAGTGTCGTTAAATTATTTAACGACAAGTAGGAGATGTCATCAAAGCCTTGGAGATTCCACGACATCCCTTATAGACGACATCTTGACCAATGTTGTCTATAAGGGGTGTCGTGGAATCTCCAAGGCTTTGACGATATCTCCTACTTGTCGTTAAATAATTTAACGACACTAAACTATTGTCGTTAAAAGGAGACCTTTAACACGACATCTATATAAATGTCGTTAATTATTGTTTCAAATGTTATTAACGACATGTTTGTTAGAGATGTCGTTGTATGTACTTTTCAACGACATTCAAAAACTACATGTCGTAAATAATATGTCGTTAAATGTAATTTTTCTTGTAGTGGTTGTCAATGTTCCATTATTATAGGAATTCATTTTTTATGATTATTTACTTCATAATTAATTGCAGTCGCTTAATAATCAACAAAATGGAAGAAAGCACAATAGTCTCTAATTAATCTTTGGCATTGTTCTTTGTAGGCATGTTCCATTATGTTTAATACATGTCAAGTTTTCTTTAGTTCAACTACAAACATAAACCAATCTTACACTGAACTCATTACTTTCAATAGCATGTTTCAGCTTTCATAGCAACACATATTATGCAAATGCATGACCAAAAAAACAATGTCAATTGAATTTTGTCATTAGCTTATGTTATTGGTTTAAGGGGTTTTCTTTGTTTTATTTTTTTCCAGGCTATCTTTATCCCATATTATTCTATGTGGTTGCGGATTAAGGTGGAAGGAAGTAAAACAGGAAGTTCTAATCAGTGTATGACTATTTCCATGATTCCATCAATCTAGCTAAGGAGTAGAGTTTTTCACGATTCCATGAATTTGGTGGGGTAAGAGAATTGATTACTTCCTGAGAAGCTTATGGAGCAAGTTTTTGCAACCCATGAATTTTAGCTTTCTAAAATAGATAAATTAATAAGATAATGAAGCACTGTAATTAAAAAGGCAAAAGAAACAAGATTGAAAAAGAAATAAAATTAACAAACGAGGTTTGAAGGATGAAGTATGACAGAGTATATTCGCCATGTGGGGGAACATCAACCCTTGCGTATAATGGGAAAAAAAGTCATGGTTAATGTGAATCATTGGATTTCTTCCATCCTTTAGTTGAGTTGCAAAAAGAATGCAACTTTATTCTCCTTTCTATAATTGATCTGATAAATTATTGGTGTGACTGTAAATGTTATTAATGTGCTTCCAAACACAAAAGTTGAGAAGCTTCTTAGCAATGAACCAACCTATGTGGTAGCAAGGTGACTCCTTCATGGACCACTGAAGCAAAATAAAGTGATTTGGTAATTAAGTGAACAAAGTGGTTTTCTTGTAGGTATGTTACAAATGGAGATTTTGGATTAAAGATGGGCAATGAAGTGCAGTCAGAATGGCATGACAACTTATTTGCCTGTTGCAATGACACTTGTATCAATGAGTTTCTTGAACCAAATTGCATCAGATATGGTTTCTTTTATTAATGTTATGTTTAATTACTGACCATGTGTAGATTTAGAGGCTTGAAGACCTTTATCTATCTTTTTGGGACATTTTCATGGACAGCTATGAAAAAGCAAGTGTATTTGGCCACGTGTAACTGATAAAAAGCCACTATTCTATCCTAATTGGAATAAAAATGTAAGAGAGATAGACTTTTTCTTTTCTTTTTTTTTGCGCATTTTATTCTAAGATATCTTTACAAATAGTGCATGTATCTCGAGGTTACGTTTCATCAAAATCATAATTTAAAAAAAAAAAAAAGTATGCAAAACTAACTAATAGAATATAGATCAAAAGATTTAAAACAAAACTCTACTGATGAGGTGTCTTTTCATACTCCCTCCTAGAAATTCTCATTTTTCTTGTTTTGATCATAAAAAATATGGAAGTTTTGTTAGGGACAATTGCAACACTCTTAATTATCTATTTTATGCATCAAAACAGTGTGGGACTCAAAATCATAAATGGTTATGAAAATTCGTTTGTAATTTTCTTACAAAAGTATATATATAGGGAAAGGGAAAAATAATAATAAAATAAAAAGGACAGGGCTATTCAAAGCCAACAAAAGCAGGTCAAAGCTGAAATTATAGTTTCCAAGAGGAAAAATATGTAAGGTTGGGTTTTGTTTTTTAATTTAAGAATATGTAATTAAGTTTGTTTAATTTAGGATATGTGTTTGGTTGAAGTGTGAATGTATAAGTCTTTAGCATAGAGTTCTAATTTTGTATGCCACGTTCAATGATTCCATCGATCTAGCTAGGGAGTAGAGTTTTCTTCTTGAGGCCTTGTTATCATGTTCTTCATAAGACCTTTTGAAATGTGAGGAACAAATGAAACCATAACTTGGTAAAACTACTGTTTTTGGTCATGGACTTGTTGAATTTCGAGAATTGAATTAAAAGAAGGATAATAACATAAGCCTTTGACCTAATTGGAGTTTATGGCAACAGAAAATGTGGAGTTTCATCCCTTTGCAATGGTGCTTCAAATTAGTTTTGAATTAATTTAAAGCCCAGTGCAAGCACACAAAATTGGCATTAAGGTTGTAAATGTGTTATTTTCTTAGTCTTGCAAGCACACAAGAGCACATGAACACAATATTAACACAACAACACAATTTGAAATGTTGCAAATCGGGGACCATAAACCCACATCAAAGCAAGACTAGAAATGAACAAGCACACAAGTATAAACAAACCAGAAAGCTGCAAATCGGACTGCACAGTTGGCAATTAACGCAACTACTGAAACATTTGCAAGATAAGAAAAAATTCGAACCTACAACTGCAGCAACACTTTCTCTTTAAACAAGGGAGCATTGTTGGGCGAACTATATACCATGTTTGAGGCTGCCAACAATTGGGCAGAGTCTGGGCGAACCCAAGCAACTCTCGAGGACACGGGTCGCCTACTCCACCATTGACAACGACAACACAACAATTGCCGGTGGGCTAGATATGGTCTACGGTGGCCGAATCTATATCGATGGTGAAGACGAGCCACCTAAGGGCAGAAGCTCTCATAGCCTGTCACAATGGTCGCTGTCTTGATGAAGAGAGAGAGACCCAGGCAAATTTTTCAGACAATAATGGTGGTGGGTTTCCAGCAGAGGAGAGGGAGTGAGGGAGAAAGAAAGAGGCGATGCAAGATTTGTGAGTGGAATATCGATCACATGTAGTTAAAAAATATGGGGATAAAAACGCTCAACGGTAAACCCTCAACAGTACAAAAATGGGATGCTATAGGGCAAGCACCAAGGGACAGAGACCCAGACAGATTTTCCCAATAATAACGGTGGTGGGCTTCTAGTAGAGGCGAGGGAGAGAGAGAGAGGCGACGGAGAAAGTTGAAAGATCGACCACATACCAGTTGGAAAATATGGGGATACAACTCCTCAATGGTACAGCCTCAACGGTCAAAAAAATGGGATGCTCGCAGCAGAGATTCCCCTTCATTTGGGTTCTCAAGCCTGCACTGTAGAGCAGTGGTTGAAGTGCCAGGAAATAGCCAAGTGAAGAACTCAAGATTTTGAAACAAGAGGACCCGAATACTGATTCAAAAACCTACCAAATATCGAAAACCAAACAAGCATTTCAATAACTCATGAAAACTAGACATTGTTTTGAGTCATTTGAGTAAAGGGAGTGCTCAAACCAAATGCCCTCTTAGAAACTAACTGTAAATTATGTCAGAGGTTTAGAAAATTTGAACTGAATAGCATTTTTTAAAAAATCAGTGCATTAAAATAATCAAAAACCCAAAGATACTCCACCTCAAATCTGACCTAATTTTTCTCTTTCTTTACTCTTCATCTGGTTTTTGAGGCGCAGATGGCTGTTGGTGCTCGAGATCGCCTATGTGGAAGCTAGATAAGAAAAAGGTCGTCGATGTCATTCAAGTTTGAGCCTTTGCTTGCTACCGCCTTCCAAGCCTCACGATTGCCATCGGAGTCTGAGTTGGTGCTCGTTGTAACTACCAAGTTTGAGCCCGCACCATATCCTGATGGGACATGAAAAGTGTCTTGGAGGGATATTACCAAGTTTATGGCATAAATAAAAATTAAGCCTAAAAATGTGGCGTTAATATGAATGCCTTAATAAAATAACAGCAGACTGAAGTAAAGAAATTGTAAATTAGATTTTAAAAGAAAAGAAAAATAAAAGTAAAATAATTTAGATATAAAACATACAAATATTATATAATAAAAAAAGTTTAGCCATCAAATTTTCATAAATAATATGACCACGCCCATTTAAAAAATTGTATTATTTTAAACACTACTATACTTAAAAAAGTTTTTTAAAAAAAAATAAAGAACTCCTAAAATTAAACCAACTTAAAAAATAAAAAAGAAAAATTCCAAAGTTTTTTAAGAATAATATGACCTATCGAAGGGTAACTTTTTTAAGTACATAGGATTTTGATTGAATACAAGATACATTTAGGTGATTTTTTCTCATATTATTTAAGTAGGGGCAAAAAATTTAGAGATAAATTAGAGAGAAGACTACTTAAAGGCATATATGAGAAAATAGTCTTTAACATGGACACAAGAAAAGGACATCTAAAAAAGAAAAGTATTTATAAGAGACACATTTAGGAAAAAAAATATTTTAGAAGGTTACAAAAAAAACCATGTTTAAGCAAGATAAGTATTCTTAAGGGACATATTTAATAAAAACAACCAAATAAATTAGAGGATTGCAAAATAAAATATTTAAGTGCGGGACACAAGTTAAAAAAGTTGCTTGGTAAAGTATATTTGGAAAAAATGCTATCTTCTAATGAAGGCTTACTCCACATATATAGAACCCATAGCTCTTTAGTTAGAGTTAATATTAGAAAAATTATGCTAAATAATATACTTTCAATTCTCAATGTAAGTAAATAATATACTTTCAAAAATATTTAAGTACATAACATTTTTAGAATCACGTGTTCTTTTTAAATATTTGAATTCTTAATTTTACTTCTTCCTTTTTCTTTTTTTTCTTCTTTTCTTTTTTTTTTTTGTTTTTGTTTTTCCTTATCTCGTTGTTGCTTCATGTCTTTTTCTATGTTATTTTATTACAAAATAAACTTTGTTTTAATTTAAGTGGGCTACTTCCTTTTAGTCTATTTATTTTTATTCCCAACATATGATGGTTGATTCCCTCCTTCGCCTTTAATATTATCCTTTGAAAGGTATTATACAAGAAAAATATTAGTTTGACAACTATAACATATGATAACTTTATCCTATAGTAATTTTTTATCTTTTTACTATAGTTGTTAAGACTTTATTGTTAGTTTCAACCGAGATATCAAACTGAAGGTTCATTGGCAGCGGTCACATAGGATTTAAAAAATGAAAAATATATGTAGAGAGATAGTCGTTGTTGAGAGATCAACATCTAACATGGAATTAGCAAAAGTACACTCACATGAAGTGGTACTATTATGGTCTTATTGTTCAACATATTAAGCCAATTTTTTAAACTTCGAGTCCATAGAATCTTTTAAATATATATTTGTTTTTCTCAACATTTAAATCAAATAAAACTTTTGAATATAAGTTTTTAGAGTTCTACTTCTATTTAAATTTTTTGGACTCGGATAGTTTGTTACAGTAAAATCTTATATTCTTTCTTCTATATTTGTAAAAAAAAAAAAACATAACTTCTTTATTTGATATTCAATTGGGATGATTCTTTTTTTTATTGTTTTCCTAATGAAGAGATGAATAAATCAAGATCCATATTACATATTTTTTAATATTATGAATATTAAGATTTTGTAGATTTGTTAATAAATCAAAAACTTTTTAAATTATTTATCTAAACATAAATTCTAATTTTATTCCTTATTTAGATTGAAACTTTAAATGTACATTCATGCATCAATTTAAATAGCAATTCAAATTATATAATTTAAGTCACATAACTCATATAAAAATAATCTAAATAAATACCATTTGAATTTATTTACTAAAAAGACCCCCAAACTACCACTAATACCACTACTGGCTAATCGGGCTGTACCAGTGCCACCACCACATGCGCATAGCACACGGCATATTACGGCAATAGCATCGTATGTTCATTTCTTTGTCTTACGTAAGCGGCTGCAAAAAATGAAGAACAAAGGAAGTGAAAAAAGAAAAGAAAAGAGGGTGATTTAATATACCATGTGTAGTCCCATCGCAGAGGTTGTGATGCTTGTGAAGCTCAAAAAGGCCAACAAAATAAAATAAAACAATTAAAAAACCTGACCCTTTTTTTTTTGGTGACTAAGAAGCTGACCCCCCTTGTTCGAAAGATCATGTTGAACCCACAATGCGACGCGCCGTTTTGACCAGTGTGGGTCAGTTTCCTTGTCGTGGGGTTTTGTGAAAAAGTACAAGTTGGGAAAGTGCAGGCCACTTTCTTTCTTTTGATGGGGCTTGATGATTGAGATTATTAGTAAAAAAAAAAAAAGTTGTACGTGTTGTGATGACCAGTGTGGTCTTGGCGTGTAGTTTGACACGTACTGGAATAATTACTCCTTTCTTCCACGACTAGTACACCGGTGAAGCAACAACTCATGCCTCACAGACACAAACCCTAGCTAGTAATTACTAAAGCTAAAGCTCAACATATTCAGACCACACACACACACACACACGTATATACATTACTCTGCTCTGCAAACACACAAAAATTATTATGAAGTTATGGTGGGAAAGAGCTAGGTGCAGGGAACGAAGATATATATTAGGAGGAGAAGATTACTATATATAATAATATTTATCCATATATATGGTCGCTTTAAATATTCGCGCAAAGTTGTTGCGTTTTTGTGTGTGTATGTGTTTATTTTTTTTTGCTCAAATAAAAAAACTCTTACCTTATAATGAACCAGATGATTTTCTTTGGCAGTCTATCGGTTCAACATTGGACGCTGTCTTACGATGATGCTGTATTGTATCTATCGCTTAAATATATTTTTGCATGAGACGAAACTAGACACGATAATATCCAAGCACTACTCTTTGTCAATCGGGTTTTGCTTGTTTACGATGTGGGGTTTAGACCAATCAGGAAAAGTTTCTACTCATGGACCAGCTAGATAGTAATTACCCCATTTCCTAGATTTTCTTTATCTCTTTACGTTCCTACGTAAGTTTTCTATATATTTGTTTTATTTTATATTTTTTAATCTTAATCAGTTTCAAACAGTTGTGAATTAGTTTTCCTTTGTCCCATTGTCCTTTTTGCTTGAAATGCACGACTGAAATGTCATTTTCGAACAAATTTTCAACACAAAACTTGAAAGGCATAAACCGTAAAGGAATGCTTAAGACCCATGTGTTTTCCTGCTTCACAATTAATCAATGCAGAAAATGTTCAAGTATAGTCCTTATCATCATTCATTATAACAAACCAGCAATTGTACCCAATTCGTAGTTCTGAATAGATAATGAGCGGATATTGTGGATCATAATAGAGTTAATTTTGTATGCAAATAACAAGGTTAAAGAATTTATATTTTGTTGTAGAATACTACTCTAGTCAAGGAAGTACTCCATTTTCGTGAAAGAATAATCTATATAAAATGTTAAGCCTCCTTTCAGTCAACTACAAATTGCTACGTAACTTGATAAAAAAATCGCTATGTAAGCTTCTTTCACACGATTTACTACTTTGAATTTCTTTTACCCTTTCTAAATCACAGATATATATATATATATGAGACAAATATTGGGGAGAATTAAGTGATAAGAAAAAGTATATTTTCATAAAGTTTGAATTGTTACGAATTAAAAGCTTTAATTTTATATCAAAAGCTAAAAGAGTAAAAAAAATAAGCTAAAAATAAATACATAAAATTTATAATAATTTACCTTACTGTAAGAGTTATGTTCATTTTAAGAAGCTATAAAATAATTTTACTATAATAAAAAAAAACTTGTTAGAGAAAATTACACACCCTAAAGTGCTTTTAATGAAATTGTGGCTCGCTGGCTCCAGCTTGTACTCTTGGGAGGGGGGCCTCCCTCCCCTCTTTCAACTTTTACAATGATTTTACCAAGAATATTGATTCTTGTAATCCTCTCCCCAAAAACTAATTTGTTAAAGCATTAAATTAGGCTTCATAACTTAATATAAATCATACAGTTCAACGCTTTTGTTGCAAATTTTGAGTTTCTATTTAATTAATTTTTTTGGTCAAATTTAGAAACCAAACATGCCAACAATTTTTAACTGGTAACTAAATCAGAATCATATCAAATAAAACAGAAATGCTATTTTTTTGCTCTAAAAATATTTATGCTAATTTGATGGAACTTGTTGAAGATTTGTATGTTTAAGTTATTTTTTCATATCATTTTAAAAATTCTCCTTATCAATTTTGGCTATGATCGTAGTTTCCTGGGTTAAATTACGGAAAAAATTAAAGAAGGTCCTTAAAAAAAAAAAAAGAATTATCGTCATTGTACCAAGCACCAACAACCTGTTGCGTCTTCACCCTTTCATCTTCAATAAAATCTTGACAGAAAATGAAAAGTATCTGTCAAAAGAAAAAAAAAATGTCCATGCTTCTTATTCCTTCGCATTTACGTGACTGAGAGGGCAAAAGATGTGAGACAGATGAGAGAGTCAGAGCGAGGATGGTTAAGTCACATTACACACACTGCTTTCGTTCTGTACTTTCCCCTCCAATACCTTGTCTCCAATCAGTCACAACTTAACTATCTCACACATGCCACATTCAAATATACTGAGTAGAATTATTTTTATTGTAATGTATGTAAATTTTATTTTATAATAATTTTTTTATTATTATTGTAACATATGAAAAATTTATAGTGTTTATAATTAATGTTATAGTTAAAACCAAACATGTTAAATAGATAATAAAATATATATATAAATGAATATATATATATATATATATATATATATGTATAGAGAGAGAGATAGAGAGATAGGTTGATTCTACACTATGCCCTTGTAGCCTTCTTGGTTTTCGGGGTCCTCCAAAGTCCAATCCGATTCCTCTCCTTTTTACTAAACTCTTTTTCTGTGAACCAAACACATATTTGGGAATGTCAGAAGACTTTTCTGTTGCTCTCATTTATTTATCCCTGGCTAGCTCCTGTTTTCATTTTCACTTATATATATTTATACATGTATATATGTATATATATATGACCTCTACTATCTCTTCATTTCACCAATTTATATCACTTCATAGCACGTCTTCAAACCGTTGCTTCCTCAAAGTTTCTCAATGTTGTCTTTTCTTAATCCTCATCAACAACAATTTGTTCATTCATTTGACTATTGGAGCCGAACTTGCTCTAGTTCTGCTCATCACAATGCAGTCTATTTAGAAGAAAAATTAAGCACTTGGGCAACTTTCACATCGCAGATGGATTGTGAAGGAAAAAACTAATTTTTAAGGGTGCTGTCTTATCTGAGCTTATTTGTGTAATATTTTTAATAGTTTAAGTTTATTTTTTTTCTTGACCTTGCAAGACTTATTTAGTATTGTATTTTTATTATGATTGTCTCTATTTTTGTCTTTATTTATGTTTTCTTTTTTTATTTTAATCAATACTTTTATATTTTCTATCCTTGCTTATTCCTCCTGAGCTTTTTTTTTTTTTTTTTTTACGTAATCTTGAAAGAAAACTCTTTCTTTAGCTTATAGGATTACTACTGGTAGGATATTTGTTTTCTTTTTTATGAGAATTAATGTAGTTGTACTTATTTTCGCTTAATTGGCTCGGCATAATTACAATGCAATATTTATGCTTGCATCAGATCTCATGGTGTACTTATAAGTGCAAAACATTCTTAAATTATTCGCTTTGCCATTTATCCAGTAAGCTCTTTGAAGCTCCACAAGAAGCGGAAAACAAGACTTTTCATTATCTTTCATACCTGGTATTTTCAAAGGTTTCCATGAGGAATCGAATTATAAAACAACAAATTAGCTAGGTTACTCGAAAGAGAGAAGAAATTTGGTTTTTCAAAAAAAAAAAAAAAAAAGAGAAGAAACACTTGAGATCCAGAAGATTTCAGCCTTTGTTCAAAAGTTGAAGCTGTGCATAAAACGCATTTCTTTGAAGGAGAAAAGTGTAACGCCTCTGGTGGGACTTAGGTATAGTCGAGTCTTATATTTGTTACTCATATATATTGTTCTCTCTAGGCACTTAGTAGCTTTCGGGGATTTCATTCGTCCACCAACACTTAAATTCAAGACCTTTCTGCTTATAAGTTTTTAAGTCAAAATGTTGGTACCTTTAATTGTTACCAAAACATATAAGTAATAAGTATAAGACTTAACTATGCAGGAGTCTCGTCAGGTGGATCCATGGGGTTGAAGTGTTACAACAAGTGTAGTGCATTAAGAAATAGTTATAAGATCCAAAATGACAAAGTTGAACAAAAGACACCAACAACGAAGCTAGGATTTATTAGTAACGATGTTATTTTTTTTAATCAAAATTACACTGCCTACCTACCTGAGTCCATCACTGAATGACACAAATAAGTTTGTAAAAGCTAGAATTAACTACATGTGCTAGCCTAATGTTGGACATGCAGTCCTTAATTTATAATTATTATTATGTTTTAATTTTTGCTTAACCGTCAAGTTTTATTTATTTATCATTCTCATTACTATTATTATTTAAGAGCTTTTTTTATTTAATAAATTCGAGTAATCTGTTGGCATACTTGCTTTCAGCAGGTGTCAACTTAATTAAGATGTGTCAATAATCTTTTTTCTTTATGGAAAAAAAAAAAGAAAAAAATGGTGTTTTACTATGTTGAGCTCTAAAGTAATAATATAGGATCTATTTCGTTTCGTACCAGAAGCAATTAAACAACCAAATTTAGTCCTACAAAGTCCTATTAGTTAGATCTCACCGTTCAAAGCCACTCAACATTTGTTTATAGTAATCCACCATGCTTGGCCCAAATTTGCAGCAGTCCACATTAAGGCATTATTCGCGTTGATTCCCCGGTAGCCCTCTTCCTCTTTCGCAGCCTCATCAGATTATCAGTTTTGACATTTTGATAGACTTTACCAATGCATCTTTATTTATCCTACAATGCAATATGATTTGAATTCGAGACGTGGTGGAATGGCTCTGATATCACTTGTTAAAAACCCATTAAGTAGAATTCATTCATATAAAACTAGCTAGCAAGGTGAGGGAAGCAAAGGCTTTTAGCCCACTATTTATTTTATAATAAATCCCTTTAGTATCTAATAAGTTCTAGCATGATAGAAATGTACATTAGCTTTGAGACGACAATTGATAATCATCTTGGTGCACAGCACTTTCTCTGGGGTGATGAAAGGAAGGACCTCTAATACATATTAATTGGAGGAGAAACCACATATTGTCACATGTTATATATCAAATGATGTCTAAAATTTGGTATGAGCAGTGCAGGACATATCTCTTTTTGTTCTCCACAATTTCACCGTCTCCAAAAGGAACAAGGTTTCAATTACCTTTTTCCTCTTCGCACGAAATAATCAGGCAGTCACTTCTTTATTCACCTACAAAATTACTGTTTTTTTTTTTTGTTTTGGGTTGAAAAGAAAAAGCAATTCAAAACCACTCCCAAGTCTTGTAAGGGTACGCCACGTCACCATTCTTTGCTGCTAGAACGAGCAGCTGAACTTTAAAAAGATTTCATGGATTAGTGTTGCTGTCCTGATATCAGTGGAGTTTCATGACAGTCACTGCATTAGTTTACTGACACTACGAATAATATACACTGAAAAAAAGTCAATGAAGAAAACAAGTTGCTGTTCCTTTTGAATTTAGACCTTTTTCTAGCAAGAATAAAAGGTAAAAGAGCCCATCATTCTCATGGTTAAATTTTCATGAGAAAAAGGTCATCCTTTGTGCAGGGAAGCATCAAGCATATACATGTTGGAGGCTGCAACGCATCATAAATGAAGCAGAAATCAAACTTCATAAAATGCAAGAGATGAAGCCCAAATCTTAGTTGATTTCTCCATATAATGGCAGGAATTCATTTATAATGAATCCCAAATTACGAATACGGGCAGTCCCAAAACAGTTTGTGATCCCCTTTTTTTTTTTTTTTTTTATGGTCGGAGTTGCTGGTTCCTCCTATTCATTCCTAAGTCTATACCAGTTTTTGATCTTGTCCATATATTTACACAAAAAATAGTCCTTATTAATAGAAGAATGCTTTGATCTAGGATGATCAAAGAATCATTGATGTATAAGAAGAAAATACATCAAAGAAATTGTCGTGATAAAGAAAAATGATATGCTTCTTAGCATCCGCCACCAGTTGCTACATACTGATTAAGAGCTGAGAACCATGACCTTCTGCCCTCAGTGTGAGAAGTGGATCGTCTAAAACCAGCTCTCGAACACGTAGCCAAGTGGCTTCGCAAGTTTCTATCAACACCGCAAGGAATTAATGAACGACTAACGTCCGGAGCTCCCATGCAAAGGCTTGAATTTATTTTCATTGATGGAAACCTTTGGCAGCTAATGGATCGGAAAGAGGATCCCAGAGGGGAAATTCGCGAGCAACAAAACTCTGGCTTGCAAAATGGCGTTGTTAGTGAGGTGGACTCTATTGGAGCTTCACCAGAACAGGTGCAAAATGTTAGGGACAAACTAGTTCTTGCGATCTCCTTGACCACTGGCTTTGTGCCGGGAAGCATGGCAAATGAGACTATGCCATTCCGACAAAGAGGACATGCGATTGAGCCTGGTGGCCCATGAGAAATTGACGTGCAATTTGTAGAACAAAGGTACAAGGCACACCGTATGCAAAACTCGTGATCGCAACCTGCAGTATGAGACGTGTCATGGTATTTGTCTCAAAGAAATATATGCATTTCGATGGAAATAAATGCATGATAAGGAAATTTCTATGGCAGGGCTTGAAAAATTGAACTACTTTCAGCTGTCAGAACTATAGGCACTTAATTTGAAAAGTAAGTGAAAACTTCAAGTTAGAAATTAGACACTATAACATGTGAGAGCTTTACACTGTAGCAAACTACTCTAACCTATGAGAGCTTTACATTGTAACAAATTAGAACTTTTATTTTCTGTTTACTTTTATTTTATTTTGGTACGATTTTGATTTTGACAAAACCCAACAGTGAGAACTATGCACTACCCTTGTGACGTATTACTGTAGGACCTTAATAGAAGACAATTCTGTTTTCGACTATTGAGAATTTTTTAAGCAACACATGTCTAGATTAGGGTCTTTGATTTTCGTGACAATTGTCGATGGTTAATAGGTTTGTTATGCACATGAAATAAGAAAACAGGGTATGATTAACCTAAATGACCCGTGATTAAGTACAAGGACTCTGATAACTGAGAAAATGGTTAATTCTTATCATTACTACACATTCAACTAAGATTAAAGAAAAAGTTTCACTTAAAAAAAAAAAAAGCATCTAACTGGCTCCTAATGGTTTGCATCAAAGCAGATTGTAAGTATAATCATATACTACGAGCTTCCATAACTTTGAGGCCTAGAAGACATGCAAGTCATTTGGAAGAAGAGTTGGAACCGATAGTTTTGTTTGAGAACTGTAGCATGTGAGAGCTTTATACCCTAATAACTTTGTCTTTTATTGTAGCATGTGAGAGCTTTACACCGTTCGTAGTTGTAACTAATGGTCCCAACTTGTTTTTATACGGCCTATAAGGGTGGTATATTGTATTATGAATTACAAGAAAATTGTATTCTTATGAAATACTATAAAAGTACGATATCAAAAAAAGAATTACCTTTTGCAGCAACTCTGCACTCTCTTTCTAAGCAAACAACACATGGATCATGGCACGTAGGCAATGAATCAAAATTCCTCCATCCCAATTCTCTGATAAAGGGAAAAAACCAAAAAGAGTTTAATTTACTTAAACAATATGTACCATAGAACTGGCAATAAAAAATTTAATGAGTAATAAAACACCAAGGATAATGACAAAAAAAAGGACAAAATTATTATTGGATAACAATAGGAAATTTTCTAAAATGATTGAGCTGAAATAATTTCTCAACACTAGAAAGTTAGCGTAAACAAAGGAGCTTATGTAGGAGCCCTCTCTGGTAAACTTGTCAAGATCGATGAAAATCCAAAAGAAACATGATATATCTTTGTATATATTTCATAGAAGCATTTGGTTCAATCGACACATTGATCCTTACAATTTATTACGAAAAGTTAACTTAATAATGCTTGCAGTTAATGACACACTATTGGGTCAAATTGAATTGTTCAGCCCCTTTAAAAAATTTTCTAGATTCATTAATGAGAGTAACTCCCCTTAATATGCTTATGAGAAGTAAAGAATTCTTATATGATGATTTTATGAGCGAGACATCCAAGTGGTACCATTTTTCATGACTTTTCACTTTCTTTTCTCTATCTATCAGATTTAGAGGGAAAATAGAAAACTATAAGAATCGAGATAAATGAAATACTTGGAAAATAGGATGGTTCAACTTTACTGACCTAGCGATTTTGACAATGCTCATAAGGGGAAGAGATAGGTAAGGTGAAAGAAAAATGTTAGATCGGCCTACTGGCTGCGTGCTTAGGATCTCCTCGAGCCAATTTCTATGCCATGATCGAGCAACCATCAAGGGAGTCCATCTTCAAGGAAACAGAAGAAAAACATGGGTAACTAGAAAGCTTGTCATTGATCAAGATCAAAAACATATATATAATTGTGTGATGATTAATCAGATAAAACTTCTGGTTTTTAGTACAGGAAATAATCAGCTTTAGTTTAGAACTTGTAGATATATCCACCTTGTAGAACGCAGATGTCACTAATCTTTCTTTTTTTTTTGGTAAGAAATGTAGAAAATTTTATCGAACTAAGAAAGAAAATTGACACAACTAAGTTTCCAGTGGACGAGAAATCCATCAAAAACAGAAGAGAAAAACATTTTCTATCATTTCGAAACTCCAAGTTCATACATATTCAGAGGCAATCAGAAGCTGATGATGCATACAGATCCCTTACAACCATAAACCTGCTGCTATCTACACACTCTTGTAAGAACAAGCAACAAAGGTTGTGGCACCTTTAAGTCTACTTGATCTGGAAAACTTAAGCTGAAAAGAAATAAGCCTAACAATATATATCATCAAAGCCGGTGGACTACACTTAAGAAATTGATATGGGATATCAACCTTTCTCAACCACAAATAGTTGGAAAGTCAGTTCATGAGGAGATTGTAAGATGTTGTTCTCTCAAGAGAAGCTGTCTATGATCGAGAGAAGGGCATATTTTGTTTTCTTTTCTAACAAAATTAATAGAAAATTTTGTAGTACCGCGAAAAGGTAAGAGTATGAAATAATTCAGCATACAGTCAATGTTGTATAGACTATCATAAGAAACACTAAATATAGCAGATGATAGTGCAAAAGGAAAAGGATTTTTATGTAGAACCAAGAAGAGAAAGAATTGAGATGGCGAATTAGAACACATTGAGATTGTAGAGACAAAGGAAGTGCAAAGAAAGAATAAGACCTGAAGATGAGGGAATTCTGAAATCTCAATATTTGTTCATCAACCACATTTAAAGTGGAAATAAAATATTCACAGAGAAATATTTTGATATGTAAACATTATCATAAATTCCTAATAATCTATATCTTGTTTTGCATCTGATTTCTTTCAGCAAACAAAATTCGGGGGACCGAAAATGCATACCCATTCGCATTTTCAGCAGTCAGACTGGCACCCCTGGCAATCAAAATCTGCACAACAATGTATATGAAAAACGTAAAATATACAGAAAAAATGCAAGGGAAATTTAAAATCGCATAAGTTTAAATAATAATATTTAAAAAAACATACTTGACAAGATTGTGCATTTCCACCACATGCAGCATAATGGAGGGCTGTGCTTCCAGCACCTGCAGAGTGACGACGGGAGTTAAGCTTTTATGGGATGTAAGGTAAACTCTTCCCAGGTTAGTACAACATCATAAAATAGCATTTTCATCTCTAACTCTGACTCTGTCTGTCTCTCTCTTCCCTCTTTATTATTAACATTGTTAATGAAAGAAAGGATAAACATTAGACTTGGCACTTCAGATTTTAAGAGTCTGTAACTCTTAGTTCTGCTATAGACACAAAAGACTTAGGAACAAACAGGAAAGAAGAGCACATCCACAAAAAAATAAAATAAAATTATTCGAAGTCTTATGGTCAAGTTCGAACATCCTTTTCCATGATTCTTAGGAGACAGAAAACACTTTTCTCTATGGAATTCAAGGAATCAAAATTTTAGAATTAATCAAAAGTAGCATCGCGAAACACCAAAAAGATTCCACTGGAAGAATCTATGTTCAAACAAAAATGTATCACTCTGCCATTTTATGCTCACTTTATGTAATAAAAGAACTCTTACAGTTATCATTCAATTATGAGCATGAGTATATCTAATGGCAAGTAAGGACAATCATAAGTTGTCAATAAAAGGATAAAGTTACCGATGAGGTCGATTGTAGTTCCATCTTCTACAGTAACCTCGGAAACAGAAGCCCCCAAATCCAGAAGTAAATGTACACTTTCAACATGACCATTCAATGCAGCCATATGCAGAGCGGTTACTCCTCCATCAGACGGCCTATTAACTACCTGAACCAAAACACTGGCATGCACAAAATGAAACAAGAAAGCAAGTCAATAGAACATTCCAAGCAAAGGAAGAGAAAAAAAAAAAAAAAAACAACAACAACAACGAACACAAGGAAAGCACATTGGAAAAGATTAAAGAGAACAAGAGTTTTAGATGAACTTACTTGTAGTCAAAGTCTGATATCGATTCTTTATTGTCCAACTTTTTCCTTAACATTTTGCAAAAATCTGGGGAGCTTGGAATGTAGTCGGCCAGGAGGAGCCGAATACACCGAGAATGACCATTCAAAGCAGCCAAATGAAGTGCCGTGCCCCCATTTAGATAATCAGCTCGATGGATCTGTAATGCAGTTGGCAAGAAATTCGTCATAATCTTATACCATGAAATCTTTGAATTAATAGCTACACTTTGAAGGAATATAACAAATAGCTTGATAATAAAATCTTACATTGGATATAACAAATAGCTTGATAATAAAATCTTACATTGGCTTTAAAAAGAATGAGAATCTGAACAACCTCCCAGTGACCATGTTGACAAGCTTGCATCAAAGCAGTCTATTCACCAAAATGCAGAACACAATTCCATAATTCTATAATCTTAATAAGATAAAAATCTAACTTTGACATAAAAGTAAATGATTTTGGAAGGGAAAAAATCATGAATCTCAAAAGATAGAATCCAATTAATATTACCTGCCCACGATAATTCCTCAGATTAATATCTACACCAGACTCAAGCAAGAGGGAGACAATCTAAAACCATGAAAAGATACAATAACCATCATATCATCTTTACAAACATGTTACAGCGAATTGGAGAAATCCCTTAAGAATATATATATATATATATATAGGATTCAATAAAATACCTCATGGTGGCCCTGAGCTGCAGAGTAATGAAGAGGGGAATTTCGAACACCAAAAGTAGAATACCTCACAAGCCTTGGATTACATTCCAACAAGGCCTTGGCTTCTTGAAGGTCTCCATCTCTGGCTGCTGAGACTAAACGTTCCCCAGATGCTGAACATCCAAAGGAATTCCCCACTAAGCTTAGAAACTTCATTGACCCTCAAAAGGATTTGCAGCAACTTTTCCAAAAACGAAAGATTTTTTTTCTTAATTATAATTAAAAAACACCCCTGCTGTTTTTGCTGAGAAAAGTTGCTTATGTCTCACAATTGGTACATTATAGGGAAGATCAAAACATTCTTAATCCATCCCAAAGATTTAGAGACATGGATAAAGTAATCTTTTTGTTTACAAACCTAGTAACAACTCTTCACACAACAGATTTTCTTGTTTTGGTTGTAACGGTCAGAAAAAGGAGAACAGACAAGTCTTGAAGAACAGGAAGGAAAAGGATTTAATAACAATGTCAATGGAATAATTAAAAACATCGTCAACTTCGAGAAGCCGAACAAAAGAAATAACAGAGAAAATCCAAATATCTTTAACAATGAAAAGTTTTAAAACAAACTCATATGTTCTCTTCTATTCTCTTATCCCCTAAGAATCATATAATCTCTTGCGCCGCTTCCCATATATTATTCCCTGGAAAAAGCTAAAAATCTTTCAATGCCCACTTCAAAATTCTCACCCACAGGCAAGAATTTCCAATACCCATTTGCAGATTCAACTTGAGGAATCAAAATTTTTCATCACCCGGATTGGAAAAGAGAGAAGAAAAAAAATCACCTTTTCTTTGGACTTTTTCCGATCCAGAAATTGAGAAGGATAAAAGAAAATATAATACAAAAGAAAGATGGGACTTCCACGATGAAATTGACAAGAGGAAAATAACAACAATACAGCATTCTCTTGAAATGTGGAAAAAATAGGCCAAAAATGAGACAGGAGATAAAAAAAGTAAATGAAAGGGAAAGAGAAGAAGTGGTGGGTTATGTTTATTATATGGGACTGCAACCTTTTTACAGCATCGGCAACCTCAACCAACAACACACACAGCAAGAAAAGCGTGTCTCCATGATTGGATATAATTAGGCAGTCAACTCGGTTGTTAGGTTGTTCTTTTCTTTTCTCTCCTTGGTTTCCTCTCCTTAAAGAGCAAAATTTACATTCCACACACACTTAAGGGTCAGCTGAATCAGCACCTCCTTCTTTCCTCGGGGGTTCAATTGTGCCCGCAAAGACGCAAAGTTTTTGCCTTTTTCTTATTTATATTTATTTATTACTTTTTACCGTTGATGTTACTTGTCCCGCAGACATTACGTGTACCTTTTGCGTGTATATCTAAAATTTCTTCGGCGCATTTGATGCGTTCGATAAAATAATATTAGAATAGTATTAAAAGATTTGATTAGGTTATATTAAAATAGATAGAATTAAATTTTAGCTAATTTAATTTTATGTTTAGTGTAGTGTTACTAAGTTAAGGGTCTTTTTGTAAGAAAAAATTCAAATTTTGGGTCAAATTGTAATTTTTAAAATTTGAGAGACAAAAATATAATTATTAAAAGTTATGTTTTGAGTCTTTTTTTTTTAATTATAATTTGACCCTAATTTTTATAAATTTTTGTAAATAGGTTCTTAGAAACTTTCTCAATATACTGAGGTTATGTTTAATCTCATACTTTAGCAAAGGATTGCCTAATCCTCTTCCAATGGGTTTCAATCATGGATTGCATAAGCTCTTATGTAATTCAATCCTTTAAAGTTTTCATTAAACAAAGTGTTAAAATTTAATCCAATTTAATTCTCTCTAATCCTGCGCACCAAATATGCCCATCCATAGATGTTTAGCACATTAATTTGAACTAAAATTTTTAGTTCAAACATTATTGCATGTGAGAGTTTATATTGCAGTTTTTTTTTGCTTACATTGTAACATTGAGAGCTTTATACTGTTTTTGATTCAAACCAATTGGTCTAAACTGCCAAACATCCTGTTATTCTCCTAATAGTTTAGTTTTGTAAAAACAAAAAAAAGTTTAATAGAGCACATTTTAAAAAGAAAAATTTTGTATGAAAAATTAGATAGAAAATTAGTTATGAGATACATATAAAAAAGCATTTGAGAGGATTGTATAATAAAACTGTCTAGTCAAGAACACATTTGGGAAGAAATTATTTAAGAAGAATAATTAGAAAAAAAATTATGAGAGTCATAATTTAGATAAAAATTTGCTACAAAAAATTTAGATAATCTTGTATTTGAGAGAAATTATGAAAATTATTTTAATAAAAGTAGATTAGGAAGGAAAAACTTGCCTAGAAAGAAATGAACAAGAACAAAACTTAGAGATAATACTTGATAAAAAATTATTTTAGAAAGTGTAAAAGAATATTGCAATAAGGTAACTTCAAAAAAAAATTATTTTGATTATAGACATTAAGAAAAATTATTTAAACAAAAAATGATCCATTGACGATGCAAATAAAAAAAGGTAGGATAAAAAAAACAAAGGGAAGAAAAATAAAAAAAAATAAGGACGAAAAAAGGGAAAAAAAAGATGAGAAAAGTAGAGAGAGGGGGATGAAAAAGAAAAAAAGAAAAGAAAAGCAACAAAAAAAGAATAAAAAGGGGTTGGGAGGATGAAATGTTCCTCCAAAATTATCGGAAAGAAAAAAGAGGGGAACGTTTCATCCATGCGTCAAGCTTTGACAAAAAGCCTATTGAGACTTTTATAATAGTAATAATATGATAAAATGTAAGTAAAGGCGTTAATTTTAAATTTGACATCAAACAATGTGATTGTCTCACTTTATCTCGTACAACTCAAAATGTGTAAAAATCCCCTTTATTATTATTAGGTGCAATTTTGGTACAATTTTTGTTATTGGATCAATTTTCTTATGTATGCTTCTCACAAATGATTAAAGCCAATCGAAAATTACCCTTTACAAATCAGTTACATGACTCACATGTGATTAAGCTATTAGAAACTTGACCTATTAGTGATCATACCAAGATTACAACTTATGATAAGCTTGAGAGGGGTGGATAAGTTTTGTTTCATTTTGACTTGTAGAAGGCAAAATGAGACAAATACTATCCTTTGGAGACCAAATTTAACACAAACTCTAAGTAATATACTTGTCAAATTGACGGAGGAATAATCCGAACACCAATTGTACCTCGTTGCCTCCGTGCTTCCTCTTGCGCGGGCCCCTACCTAAGAAGGGAATTCTAATACTCAAGTCAATAAAATATTTAGGAAGTGCAGTAATAGAGTGCAATGTGCATGTGAAGCGGTAAGACATGTCATATTCAGAGTCGGAATGAGTTGTAAGATGCAAAATCCTAGGCCGACTTCCGATTCGACTTGGGTTGTACTTCAAGGAAAGTTATACTTGTTCACTTATTTTGGTGTCCAATGGTAGTCTCTTGAAACTTTGAGCCGTACATTAACGTGTTGGGCCACCTTTGTGATGACCAGGAGTGCCATTTTGTTTGCATTCGTTCATTCTCAAGTATGGGGGAGGTGATGCATCCAACGCCGGCCTCCACCTCGAGTGTAAGGCGGTGGTGGCCTCCACTTTGAGGGTAAGAAGACATAGTCCACCTTAAACGTAAGGTGGCAACGATGTTTACCTCAAGCATAAGCCATGCTCTACCCCATAATCTTATTCTGTCAACTATTATGGTTAAAAAAAAAAAGGGGAGTGACTGCGAATCATATAATTGGCCCAACATCAAAAGAAAAAATATTCTAAAAAAAAATTTTCCTACTTATTTGAGGATTTGTATACTGTTTAATTCGGATTTAATACGATGGTTGTAAACTATCTCAAACCAAAATGTTAATTTTTCTTAATATTATATTTAGAAATATTTAAAATTTCTTTTTTATTATCGCATTTTATGTCTAATTGGTTGTCACTCCAACTGAAATTTGACATTTACTTGGTTGCTCTAGCATTTTTAGCATTTTTAGCATTTAATTCCTATTTGTATGAAACGATGAGTACCCGATAAATAACTAATTTAATAGAAAAATGGAACTGGAACAGGACGTTTCTTGAGGGTGGTCAAATGTCCAAAAATCGCAATGGTTTTTACGCTTTGTTTTATCGTTATTGTGCGTGTATATATAGCAAAAATATCTTTATAGAATATTATTAAATTGCATGCTCTTGGATTCGGATTTAATATCGATTTTGAAATGTTCAATTTCATTAGGTGTTTTTCATGCAGATGTCCTACAACTAGATATATTGTTGCTAATTATTTCAGCCAAAAAAGAAGAAGAAGAAGATATATTGTTGCTAATTAGGTTTTATGGGATTTTGCTCTGGCATACCAATTAATTAATTTCCATATAAAGAATCGTATAAAATGATTTTTTAAAAATAATAACAGATTATGTGTTGTTCAATTTTTTATTATGATTTTATCTAGAAAATAAGCCGAAAAATTGGGTCAATTTTATAAATACATTTATATGGTTTTTTTTTTTTTTGTAATTTTAGCACTTTATAAAAAAAACATTAAAATATATCACTTTTTAAAAATATAAAGACATCATTGATTGTAGGTATTTTGGATTAGGGTTAAGATAACATGTGTTATCTAAAGGTATTTTCGTCTTTTTGGTTAGCAGAAATAACATAAATTAAAAGAAAAAAATAAACTAAGGGTCTGTTTGGTAAATAGATTCAAATTAGTGATTTGATTTGAGTTGTGTGATTTGAATTAGGATTTAAATTAGTGATTTGAATTGTTATCCGAATTAATATTTTGATGTGCATTTAAGTTTTAATTTGAATGTGGAATAAAATTGAAATTTGTGTTTAAAGAGGTAGTGAAAAAAATTTTGATTTATTAAAAATCTAATAAAATCTTAATGTTAATGATTCTAAAAAAGATGCAATATGAATCTTAATTTATTCCTCTCTTTATTAGGAACACAATAAAAAAAAGAATCATCTCAACTGGATATCAAATGAAGAAGTTATGATTTTTTTTCTAAATATTTGAGAAAGAATTTCAGCTTTTACTGTAACAAAAATATCCGAATATCAAGAATTTAAGGGGGTTGAACTCTAAAAACTTAGATTCTTGATACTTATTTGATTCGGATTTAAAGGAAACAAATATATATTCAAAAGATTATTGATACTCGACTCTAAATTTGAGTCCAATGAATCTAAAGAATATATGAAACAAATATACCTTAATAAAACACAATAGTGGAAGTGAAAAAGTGGCACACCAACTACCTTACTCAAATGTATTTGATCCAACACACAACAAGCCCAAAAATTTTGTTCTGTTTTGTTTTAATGAGAAAGAAATTGTTTGGGTCATTTGAATACTTTGATCTTTTCAAAGATGACGTTCATAAATTCTAGTGAAGTTTTTAAAAGTCTTTCGGCTATAAAATACTCCTTTTTCTTCTTCAAGTCAACAAAAACTCAATTACTGATATATATCTCTGAAGTAAACACAACTGCTAGGTCATTCATTAATATATTATGATTTGATCTTAATTATAAAGTTGAAATAGTGCTTATTTAATTTGTGATGTGTACTCCCTGTATACTTGCAAAGAAAAGTGCTATAATCACTCTTTTTGTCACTCTTCATCTTCTATAAAAATGTGTCAGTTTGCTTCTTTGGTTTCATGTCTTTTTTTATTCTTTTTTACAAGCCATGATCATATATTTATGCTTGCTATGCCTATAACTTAATTGTTGGAATTGTTCAAGTTTAAATATAAAGTGTTGATACAACTCATATCTATAGTCCTACATGAGAAACTTATAAGACTCTACTTTTTTGAAAGGTTTAATGACTTGTACACCTAAGCCTCACTTAAATCTTACACATGTGTAGGTAGTGAAGCTGTAGAGGTGCACTTGGCACTTAGCCCGGAAGCATGGGTGCATGAGTGTGTGACATGTGACACCTATAAAAAATAATATTTTTTTTTATTTAATTAAATTTAGATTTAATTTTTATTTTATCTTTGAATTTAATTCATTATTTTAAAATAATTCGAATTCATTATGAAAGGTTATCACTTTTTAGAAGTAATGTGAAATTCAAGTTTTGACTAATCAGAAAGGTTACAATCTTTTTGAACATGTGGCAATTATTTGCAAATGGTATAATCAATGGTTGTCTTTGACAATAAAAATTTAAAAAAAAAAAAACGTGATCAGAGATAAATTGCTTTGTTTTTCACATTTTCTTTCTCTCAGAAAAAAATGTTCACATTTTCTTTCTCTCAGAAAAAAATGTTCACATTCTCGGTGTTTTTTCATCATTGGTTAGTGCAGAAACACATTCATAAGCTTGTCATATCCTAGAAGCGATTTGCAAAGTGATTCCTTTAAGCAATCTCAATAGAGAGGGGCAAATAACACTTTAAGGAAAGCGTGTTTCATTACGTGTTTCAAGTCTTCATACTGGATTTTCAATACTAATTATTTTAAGAAAAAAATAGCTATAGACAGAAAATAATCGAAGCTATAATGGTCATTAGTCAAGCCCTCACTTGATTTTAGTTATTTTCCTTAGCCTAATTGATTGATCACAACAAATATTAGGAAAAGTAGACAGCGTAACATGTAAGATAGATGCAAATGAGAATGCATGCCGGGCGAAAAAACAAATGAAGGCATGCCTAAGTAATCTTTTCTGCACTTTACCATCTCTCGAATAATTAATCACGTCACCCGCAAAAGGAATTAAAGACAGACAATCAAATTTACATTTAACCTCACATGCTAAAGGTAAAAATGATGAGCTTAATAATATGCTTTTCTTTTTCTAGGCCTATAAAGCGTAATGTGCTAAGCACTAAAATGGAATATCCATTTCTAACAAACGATGTACTTTTTTTTTTTGTTTAACTAAATTGTGACGTCATTTTGTTTAATCAAATTATGGGCAGTCCAATATACAAGATTAAAACTAGAGATGCTAAATAGACTGGCCTGGCCCAACCCATTTAATTTACGTCTAAGTGTGCTTCGTATCGGATTTAATTTTTATTTTATTTTTGAATTTAATTCATTATTTTAAAATAATTTGAATTTATTCTGAAAGGTTATCACATTTCAGAAACAATGTGAAATTCAAATTTTGATTGATCATAAAGGTTACAATATTTTTGAACAGGTGGTAGTTAATTGCAAATGGTATAATCAATTGTTGTCTTTGACTATAAAAATTAAAAAAACATGGTCGAGATAAATTGCTTTGTTTTTCACGTTTTTTTTTTCTCTCAGAAAAATTGTTCACATTTTCAGTGTTTCTTAATCATTGCTTAGTGTAAAAACACATTCATAGACTTGTCATATCCTGAAAACGATTTGCAAAGTGATTCCTCTAAGCAATCTCAATAGAGAGAGGGCAAATTACGCTTTAAGGAAAGCATATTTTATTACATGTTTCAAGTCTTCATACTGGATTTTCAATACTAATTATTTTAAGAAAAATATAGATATAGAACTATAATGGTCATTAGTCAAGCCTTCACTTGATTTTAGTTATTTTCCTTAGCCTAATTGATTGATCACAACAAATATTAGGAAAAGTAGACAGCGTAACATGTAAGATAGATGCAAATAAGAATGCATACCGGGGAAAAAAAAAATGAATGCATGCCTAAGTAATCTTTTCTGCACCTTACCATCTCTCGAATAATTAATCACGTCATCCGCAAAAGGAATTAAAGACAGACAATCAAATTTACATTTAACCTCACATGCTAAATGTAAAAATGATGAGCTTAATAATATGCTTTTCTTTTTCAAGGCCTATAAAGCGTAATGTGCTAAGCACTAAGATGGAATATCCATTTCTGACAAACAATGTACTTTTTTTTTTGTTTAACTAAATCGTGATGTCATTTTATTTAATCAAATTATGGGCACTCGAATATTTACGATTAAAACTAGAGATGTTAAATAGGCTGGGGCGGGCCTATTTAATTTAAGCCTAAGTATGCCTCGTGTCGTGCCTAAGCTTAGCCATTTATTTATCATGTTGTGTTAGGCCCAACCAAATTAATTTTTATGGTGTCAAACCCAACCCATGACCCATTTATTCATAGGCCATGCCCATAAAGTGCCTGAGTCGTGCTTATGCCCATATTGATGTTTGTGCTTTTTGTTGTACTTTTAGCTTTTAATGTCTTTTTCTCTTATCTAATGTTAACTTTTTTTAAAAAATGAAAACACTAAATTGTAACAAAAGAAAGTGCATTATTGATTAAAAAAATCTTTTTCTGAAGACAACAACATTGTAGAATCTTGTACGACGTGGTTTCTATTATTTTGTTTTTCATATATATCCAAGTGGGTAAGTATATATTGACAATTGACAATTTACCAACAACAAAGAATCTATTTGATCTTTTTTCTTTTTAAATCAAATCTATTAGAAATTTAGAATTTCTTTATAAAAAATATTTATAAAATATAAAATATATTAGTAAAATTAGTTTTAAATTGTATATTTTAATTGTGCTTATAATTAGACCTCAATTGTGCTTTTAACTTGCTTATGCTCGTACTCGTGCTGGGCCCTTACCGTGTCACACCTTTAACATGCTTCGTGTTCAAAAGTTGAACCAAGCTTAGCCCATTTAATAAGCGAGATGGGCTAGGCCCATTTAATAATCGTGTCGTGCCATGCCATGCATACTTTTTAACATGCCGAACTTGTACAAACCTACTAAGCTAGCCCATTTTGACATCTCTTATTAAAACCCACTATATTCTAACAAGTACATCACCTTACTAGATTAAGGTTCACCACACTTTGAGTAGTTAGAGTTTAGCCCAGTGAGAATAGAAAAAGATTTTGTAAGGTTATACATCTTGAAGAATTATCTAGTTTAATAGAGGAAAAAGATTTTTTTTCGTGCTGTTTTTAATTCGTGTGCACATAACTCCAAAAAACAAATAGATAAAATTGAACTTCAAAAGGAATATCGGGCTCTTTCAAAACGTCTGGCATGTTTACTATTATTTTTCATATTTATGTAGTAATAAGAGTAAAATGCAATGTTGCACTCTAACCTGTCAGTTTTTTTTTTTTTTTACATATAATGTTGTTGGAAAAATAGTACGCAGTAAAATTTTAAAATTTTTTTATATCAGAATATTTTCAAAACACAAGTTTGACATGCTATATGCATAAATTAACCGGATCTTACTAACCTCTGTGTGTCGAAAAGCTCCTACAATCAGTGAAGAGAAGTAAAGTTCCAAAAGGACCTCAACCATCTGGCCTTCTTTGCTATTCTCTATTCAAGATCGGAGTGAGTGTGGGTTCACACATATAGCTCTTCCACCAGGTGACTCTCCTTCCAACTAATTGAGAGAACCCAAAGTTAGTGTTCGTGATTTGTGAACAAGAGCTCTCAGGGAGTTTCAGAATCTCACCAGTAGAGTATCACTCTTAATCTCTCAATTGATGTAAATAATAATGAGATTCACTCCATTTATATAGAGGTTGGGCTCAAGAGTCAGTCCTTAATAGATAATGCCTCAAAATTTGAATCAGAAGCAAAATCGGATCAATATCTGATGAAATCCGTCTGAAAACGTGTGATCTTTTTATCGCGCAATCGACATGCCGAACTTGCCCCATTGACAGGCTGAACCAGAGGATTGGCATGCCAAACTATTGATAAAAATCTCAGCAAATATTTTATTTTCCACTCGAGATTCTATAAGATAAAGTCTCAGTTTTAATTCAAATAACCTAATAGAAAAGTTATCTAATTAAAAACAACTTTATCTAGATAATTTCTAGGAAAATAAATGAATTCCTAATGATTCAACAAGTTTATCTTGAATTAATTTAAAATTAATCCAACTGATAAATAGACATGAATTATCTAATCCCGATAATTCAACAAGTTTACCTTGAATCAATTTTGTCACAAAATTAATTCAACCGATAAATAGACATGAATTATTTGATTCTTCTAAATTTTAGCTAATCTGATAAATCTGACATAGGTCACCAATTATTAGAAAAGCATGCCGTATCGTTACAGGATTTTTGTGAGCTAACAAAGGGGTCCAAATGGACTAATGTAGTTCAAGCTCCCGATAATTATGAAACCTAATATCCTAGATATACATTTCATAATGATCATCTCCAACGCTAGTCCACTAAAAGCTTGGAGCTGCAATCTCGAACTATATAGAATTATGAAACTCGTATAGCTAAGTCTCCATGACATATCATAGTGTATCGTATCCCTATAGGATTATCCATAATCGGCTTAAGGACAAGTTCTGTCTTACCTTCTCAATTATTTTTATTTTATGTTCCATTATCTCACTATCGAAAAACTTACCATTTAAAGACGGTATACCATTCGGTTACACATATGTATCCAAATGGTTGAGCGCTCTAATTTTCCAATTACAAGATAACACATAGAAGAGGATATCACTACTCCTAAAGAGGAGCTATGGATTCCAAATCTATGAATAACAGGTCTACGCTATCAAGAGTCATGCCTCTAATGTACCGGCATGCATACCACTATTAAAATGTAGATGTCACCCTTTGGTACATCAAAAGACACAAGTCAAGACAATAGGCCCACTATTCATCTCAAGATTAAGATACAATACAAATGATTGTCTAAAGTGAATCGATTTGCCAAGACAGAATTATTAATCCAAATAAATTCACTTTATATTCCAATCCAACACATCGTCGCCTATGACAATGTGTCAATGTTTCTATTCACGGAGTCCTCCTCGATGGCTAAGACAAACCATCTCCTAATAGGGATATAAACAACATAACAATATTTACATGAATAAAGCGCACAACCTTATTCCCTTGATTGCGGATCTTATGATTTAGACCGCTACCTTAAGTATCATGTCTTCTACATAATCTGTCTATCATATGTCCAATTCTTAAAGGTTTAGACCGACGGTCTTAGACTATTGTTTGCTTAACATGCATTTAACAAATATGAATGTAAAGAGAATAAGATTTGGTATATAAATAATAAATGAATTCTTTATTGATAAAAATGTCTCCAAAAACAGATTACATTTTTACTCCTTAGGGCATACACATCTAACCATCTCCCACTTGCACTAAGTGAGTAAATATGATAAATCTCGCATCCTCATAGTCTCCACATGTCTCTCGAAGACTCTCCCAATAAGTGTCTTTGTGAATGGATCAGTTAAATTGTCCTCTGACGTGATATTGCACACCGTGACATGCCCGCCCTCGATGAAGTCCTTTATCACATGATACTTTCGATCAATATGCTTACTCTTCTTATGAAATCTTGGTTCCTTAGCATTAGCTACCGCTGTACAGTTATCACAGTATAGTGATACCGCCTTATCCATACCAGGAACTACCTCAAGATCCCTAAGGAATTTACAGAGCCACACTGCTTCTTCGAAGCATCACTAGCTGCCACATACTTAGCCTCCATTGTTGAATCTAAAGTACAATCTTACTTCACACTTCTCCAACTGATGGCACCACCGCCTAGAGTAAACACAAAACCCAAAGTCAATCTCCTAGAATCCAGATAAGATTAAAAATCTGAGTCAGTATATCCAAAAGGAATCAAGTCCTCACCTGAATACACAAGCATATACCCTCAAGTCCTTCTCAAGTACTTGAAAATATGCTTTACTGCAACCCAGTGGTTTGGTCCTAGATTCGCCTAAAATTGACTTACAATCCCGACCGCATAATAAATATCTAGTCGTGTGCAAAGCATGGCATACATGAGACTACCCACTGCCAAAGCATAAGGTACATTCTTCATGTATTCTCTTTTTTCCTCAAACTTTGGAGAGTCTTTGTTAGAAAGAGTAATTCCAAACCTAGATGGTTGCTCACCTTTCTTGGAATCCTGCATTGCAAACCTCTTGAGAATTTTATCTATGTAGCCGGCCTAAGACAAAGCTATCATTTTGTTCTTCCTGTCCCAAAAGATCTGGATACTAAGAACAAAATTATTCTCACCCAAGTCCTTCATGTCAAACTGCTCGGTCAACCATAATTTGACTGATGACAATGCCCCAACATCATTGTCAATTAGTAGAATGTCATCTACATGGAGCAGTAGAAAAACTACCTTCCCATCCTTAATGTGTTTGTAAACACATGGCTCATCCATATTTTGTGAGAACCCATAAGTCTTGATCACCTGATCAAATCTTATGTTCCAAGAATGGGAAGCCTGCTTAAGTCCATAAATTGACTTTAGCAGCTTACAAACATTACCTCTTCACCCTTGACCTTGAACTCTTCTGGTTGTTCCATATAAATGGACTCATCAAGATAGCCATTTAGAAAAGCCATCTTGACATCCATATGCCAAATCTTGTAGTCAAGAGCGGCAGCTATGGACAAGAGAATCCGGATAGACTTAAGCATGGCCGTAGGCAAAAAGGATTCCTCGTAATCGATTCATTCCTTTTGCGCGTAACCCTTAGCTACTAGTCTAGCCTTAAAGGTTTTAACCTTGCCATCTATTCCTCTTTTCCTCTTGTAGATCCACTTACACCCTATGGGTTTTAGCCCTTCGGGAAGATCCACAAGCTCCCAGACCTAATTAGTCTCCATAGACTTCATCTCTGTGTTCATGGCCTTTGTCTAGATTTTCAAATCAACATCCTCCATAGCCTCTACGTAAGTATAAGGATCTCTGTCATGTTCATCCAGTTCAGCCAAGAAGGCCTCCCCATTGAACATATACCTCTTGGGTTGACGTCCGATCCTCCCACTACACCGAAGCCCCTTAGGTTATTGTTCGGGTTCGTTTGGTCTTTCTACACTGATTGGAACGGTTTCATTTCGAACCTCCAGAATGATTGGATCACTCCTTAACTCCTCAAGCATCACTTTGCTTCGAGGCTTAAAGTCGTCCATGTAACTTTCCTTTGGGTTATAGAAATAACCCTCTTTAGTCCCTTTTGGATATCTTACAAACACACAAACTTTCAAACGTGCTTCCAACTTATTCACATTCTTAAACAAGATATAAGCCAGACATCTCCATATGCGAATATGGTTTAAGGATGTCTTCCTGTCTGTCCACAACTCATAAGGAGTTTTAAGGACCAATTTTGAAGGCATATTGTTCAAAAGATAACATGCGATTTGTAGTGCATATCCCCAAAAGGATAAAGGCAATGATGACTAACTCGTCATGGACCTTACCATGTCTAATAAAGTCCTATTCCTTCTCTCTACTGTGCCATTTTGCTGTGAAGTGCCCAGCGCAGTCAAATGTGATAAAATCTCATTCTCTAATAAGTGTCCTAGAAACTCATTAGAAAGGTATTCTCTACCTAGATCGGATCGAAGTGCCTTTATGGGTCTACCCAATTACTTTTTCACTTCAGCCCAAAACTCCCTGAACTTGTCAAAAGTTTTGCTTTTGTGGTGCATTAGGTACACATACCCATACCTTGAGTAATCATCAATAAAAGTGACAAAATACTCAAACCCTCCTTATGCCCGGATGTTCATCGGTCCGCAAACATCACTATGCACGAGTTCTAGAACCCCTTCAGCCTTATTGCCCTTAGATCCGAATGGTCTTTTAATCATTTTACCCTCCAAACAAGATTCACATTGAGGCATAGATTCCACCTTTAAGTGACTTAAAGGTCCATCCCTTATCAACCTTTGATCCTATTCAGGTTAATATGACCAAGGCGCAAATGCTAAAGATAAGTCTTGTTAGAGTGAGAAGTTTTAAATCTTTTAGAGTTATTATCATTTATCTTAGCATTAAGCAGTAAGTCCATTTTAGGTTTGATAAAATATAGATTTTTTGCATCCATCCAAAATAGATAAAAGATTTATTTTTACAAATCACCACTTTATTATTAAAAGAAACCAAATAGGAGTCTTTAAATAAACAAGCTATAGAAATTAAATTCCTTTTAAATTTAGGAACATAAAAACAATCTCACAAAATTAAATTCCTATAATTATCAAAATAAAGATGGACGTCTCTCACTGCTTCTGCTAAGACCAAGGATCCATTGCCCATCCGAAGCGTGAAGTCTTCATGAAGCAGACTTCTTGTTTCTTTGAACCCTTGCAGACAAGCACAAACATATTAGTTACACCAGAATCTATGACCCAAATGTCACTAGATTCTGCAACTAAACAAGTTTCTAAATACAGAAGATCACACCTACCTCCTTTGGAAAGGATGTCCTTGCAATGCTTCTTTATCTACCCGACCTTCTCGCAGAAGAAGCACTTAAGCTTCTTTGGGTTTTTCTTCTTCTTCTTCTTGCTCTTGGTGTTAGCAAGAATAAAAGGCTTTCAGTTCTTGGCCTGTTGTTTCTTTCCATTCCTAGAGTTAGGATTAAAACTAGAAGCAGCTACCAAATTGGCCTTGCCAAGAGCAGGGGACTCCCTAATCAGCAGTTTGAACTCTTGTAACTATTTCATTAATTTTGTTAAGGTCATATCCCATCTATTGCTCAAATTAAATATAGTTCTAAATAGAATAAATTCCTTTGATAGAGTCTCAAAGACCATAGTCATCTAAGTTTCATCATCGATATCGGCTCCATTGGTTTGTGCCTCAGCGAGGTAACCCATGACCAACATCATGTGCTCCTTTACATATGTCCTCGGCCTCTACTTATAGTTTAAGAGTTTCTGAAGTGCTCCTTGCCACTTTGTTAGGGCCTGGCCTCCAAACATGTCTTCAAGATTATCCAAGATCTGCTTCACAGTCTCATAATCTTCATATTGAGCCTACAACACGTTATTCATGACGGCCATAACATAGCAGCGGGCTTGATTGTTTGCATCTTTCCAGTGATCATATGCTTGGAATTGCTCATTAGTAGAGTCTCCCGTAGGCTCGGGAGGACAAAGGGTTGTCAGCGCAAATTTTAGTTTCTCAAAGGAGAGGACAATATCCAGGTTTCGTTTCCAATCATTATAATTCTCTCCGGTTAATTGGTTTTTGTCCAGTATCGAAGATAAAGCATTTTTAGACATTTTTAATCTACAATAAAGAATCATATACCAAACATAAGCAAACATATCATAATAATTTAGTAAGATATCACAATCATATGAAGATGTTTATGTGTCAAAACCTTGAAAATATCACAACTTTACAACGATAATTTCCAACTCATAATTCAACAAGCTCCTGTGGGAGTCATGCCAAATTCAATCAGGAACACAGATCTTCTCCTGATTAATGTATGCCATCTAGGACCCGTATGATCCAACATATATTAATAATCGTTTATGTGGCCATTAATTTTATTAACAGAGCTCTTAGGGGAGGTTAATAATAAAATTAACATAAGTGCATAACCATCATTTTAATATTTTATCCATGATTTATAATCACCACCTAGGGGTGTGCAACCATAAATCATACTAAAATACCTTATCCTCTCGGAGATCCAATCTGGTACATGATAGAAATCCCTTCCTAGGGGTCGAGACCACCATGTTCTCTCTATGGACCAATAATGGAGGCCTTAGGTCTTTTCTTTGAAAACCTTCTCCCACTCAGTCTTTTGAAATCAAGGTTTTATTTTAAAAAGACATGCATGAACAATTTTAATATGAGCGGCACTCCTTATTCTGTATGACATGTTATTAATATACATAGCAAATCATATTATAATGCAGACAAGCAAAGCTACAAGCAAAATAATAACCGTAATATTATGGTTCAACCCTAGAAAATAGAAAACAAAGGTTATAAGAAAATAATCGAAACATATTATTGATTCTTCATCCTTGAATCCTCAAGCTGTTTCCTTCTTCATGTAAAGCCCATCTTCAAGTCTTCAATCCCATATGAATCGAATGCTTCATATTTTTTGTCATATCCAAATTTAATGTTTCTCAAAATTGCCCCAAAAAATAAAATTAAAACTACATCAAAAACTGTATCTTTTCTGAAAAAAATTTCAACTCTCTACCGACAAGCTGATCTGGGTGATCGGCCAGCCTATTATGACCCACCAGCCAGCCGATTCATGACAAATCGGCCTATCGAACTAGAAGTTCGGCCTGCTGCTAGAGCCACTTGATTTCTGTCCCGCTGACGGCCTATTGAACCCAAAGTTTGGCCTGCTAATCTTGCGACCATCGACCTGTCCAAATAGAGGGTTCTACATGCCGACCGAGCAGAGATCACCCTTTTTAGAAAATACATTTCTAATGCAATTTATCAATTTTATTCTCAACAATTCAAAAACATAAAATCAAAGACTCTGGAAATACCTGGGGATGCCATCATCCATCTTCTAGATTCGCTTCTAGGTCTGTCTTCTCTGAATGATTATTTAATTAAAAAATTCTTACAAATTTAAAATTAAATAATAATTCCTAGACAAAGATGATAGTCTGCCTCTAATTTCGTAAAAAACGTAAATACACATTCTAACCTCTAGGGAACCATAACCGATATAAATAAATAAATTAATAATTAATTAAATAATAATTTAATCAACCATAATTAATTAATAAACATTCACCATATAATCCATGACAACATATAAAATATATAGAAACCTAGAGTGTCAACTCTCTATAAAATTAAATTCAAGCATCGGAGAGATCAAGATTACATAATTTATACATATAACATGATCACAAACTTGTAAATTTACGTAAAAACCAAGCTTTGATACCAATTGTTAGAAAAATAGTACGCAGTGAAATTTTAAAATATTTTTTATATCAGAGTATTTTTTAAAACACAAGTTTGACATGTTATATGCATAAATTAATTGGATCTTACTAACCTCTGTGTGCTGAAAAGCTTCTATAATTAGTGAAGAGAAGTAACGTTCTAAAAGGACCTCAACCAACTAGCCTTATTTGCAATTCTCTATCCACGATCGGAGTGAGTGTAGGCTCACACATACAGCTCTTCCACTAGGTGACTCTCCTTCCAACCAATTGAGAGAACCCAAAGCTAGTGTTCGTGATTTATGAACAAGAGCTCTCAGGGAGTTTTAGAATCTCACCAGTAAAGTATCACTCTTAATCTCTCAATTGATCTAAATAATAATGAGATTCACTCCCTTTACATAGAGGTTGGGCTCAGGAGCCAGTCCTTATGAGATAATGCCTTAAAATTTGAATTAGAACCAAATTCGGATCAATATCTGATGAAATTCGTGTGAAAACGCATGATCTTTTTATCGCGTGATCGGCATGCTGAACTTGCCCCATCGGCAGGCCGAACTTGAGGATCAGCATGCCAAACTATCGATAAAAATCTCAGCGAATCTTTTATTTTTTGCCCAAGATTCTATAGGATAAAGTCTCAGTTTTAATTCAAATAACCTAATAAAAAAGTTATCTAATTAAAACAACTTTATCTAGATAATCTCTAGGAAAATAAAAGAATTCCTGATAATTCAACAAGTTTACCTTGAATTAATTTAAAATTAATCCAACCGATAAATAGATATGAATTATCTGATCCCGATAATTCACCAAGTTTATCTTGAATCAATTTTGTCACAAAATTAATTCAACCGATAAATAGACATAAATTATTTGATTCTTCTAAATTTTAGCCAATTTGATAAATTTGACATAGGTCACCAATTATTGGAAAAACACACCGTATCATTACAGGATTTTTGTGAGCTAACAAAAGGGGCCAAAAGGACCTATATAGTTCAATCTCCCTATAATTATGAAACCTAATATCCTAGATATATATTTCATAATTATCAACTCCAATGCTACTCCACTAAAAGCTTAGAGCTGCACTCTCAAACTATATAGAATTACGAAGCCCGTATAGCTAAGTCTCCATGACATATCGTAGTATATCGTATCCCTATAGGATTATCCATAATCGGCTTAAGGACAAGTTTTGTCTTATCTTCCTGATTATTTTTATCTTACGTTCCATTATCTCACCATAAAAAAACTTACCATTCAAAGACGGTATACTATTCGGTTACACCTATATGTATTCAAATGGTTGAGAGCTCCAGTTTTTCAATTACAAGATAACACATATAAGAGGATAGCACTACTCCTAAAGAGGAGCTATGGATTCCATATCTATGAATAACAGGTCTACGCTATCAAGAGTCATGCCTCCAACGTACCGGCATGCATACCACTATTAAAATGTGGGCGTCACCCTTTGGTACATTAAAAGACATAAGTCAAGACAATAAGCCCACTATTCATCTCAGGATTAAGATACAATATAAATGATTGTCTAAAGTGAATCGATTTGCCAAGATAGAATTATTAATCCAAATCAATTCACTTTATGTCCCAATCCAACACATCCTCACTTATAATAATGTGCCAATGTTCTGATTCATGGAGTCCTCCTCCGATGGCCATGGCAAACCATCTCCCAATAGGGATATTGTAACGCCTTGAAAATTTATTTAATGTTATGGTAATATAAATGATGAATTAGTATGCCATAATTAATGTTTCAACATTAATTTGATTACTTGGTTGGATTTTGAATTTTTGGTTGTTTTGTTAATTCGATGAATTCAAATGATTTCATATTGATTTAAAATGATGTTTTAAGTTTTAAAAACACAACAATTTGTAAAATGTTAAAAATATTCCGTTTTACAAAACCGTGGGCGGCACATGGTTTTCGCACAGTAAAACCGCCCATCGTTTCTCTCTCTTTATTTCCTCTCTCTCACCCTCTTTCTCTCACTCTCTCTGATCACTCTCTCTCCTCTTTTTCTCTCCCGTGACCCATCTCTCTCTCTCTCAATTTCTCTTTGAAATTTTTGAATCAAAATTCAAATCCAAGCTTCGGGTTAGCAAGGAGGAAGCTCGGGGACGTGATTTGGCAACCGAGAACGCGGATTGAAGCTTCGATTCGAGGTTAGTTTTGAAATTTCTAAACTTTTTACAAAATTTTTAATTTTGTGCATTTTTGAAATCTAAGTTTGTTTGAGCTTAGAAAACCTTGGATTTAAGTTAAATGAACTTAGAACAACTAGAATATAAGCTTAGATTGAAGAAAAATGGATTGGATTCAAGATTTTCCATTTTTCTCCCTATTTTCCCAATTTCAGATTTTTGAGTTTAAATCTTGTTTAAATGAGTTCAAATGTGATCTACTATGTTTTTCTATCAACTATGATTGTTTTCCATGCCTAGGATTTGAGAAAAACAGGTTAAAATCAAGATTTGGGTTTTGGGGATCGAAAAACCCGTGGCTAGATTTCTGGGTTTTCTCAGTTCGGCAGGCCAACTGTGTGTTCGGCAGGCCGAACTGTGTGTTCGGCAGGCCGGTGTTCTTCCGTCCGGTAGGCCAAAGCTGGGAAAATGACTGGCCGATCGGACCTGGTTTCCGGCAGGCCGAACTGTGCAGTTCGGCCGGCCGAAGCATGGAGTTCGGCAGGCCGGCCGAAGCATGGAAAATTTTGTGATTTTCACCCATTTTCACTGTTTTGGACCTCGATTTAAATTCCAACCTTATAGAATGATTTTAAAGATATAAATGGCACACTAGGACATCATGAAACGGTTTAGTAACATAGAATGTCTCAAACTAGATAATGATCGACTTGGTTTGTATTTAGGATCGTTCATGGTTCTACGAAGCTAACGTATAGCGGACCGGGATTTCGGTGTAGGGCACCGGCACGAGTATCGAGGTAGGACTTCTACCCCATTTTCTTGGTAGCCTAGTTTCAAAATGATTTGGCTTTGAAAATGGTTTCTATTAAAAATATTTTCAACGGTTGTTTGAAAATGAATTTATCGGTTATATTTTAAACTGAAATGAACTTCATAATGAATGTAAATGACAACACTCGGTAATTGGGTTTTGAATGATGATGATAATAAACACATAGGCATGATGCCATATCAGAGATCGGGTCGTGTAACGATCGACCTTGGGGGCAGGTCCCGAAACCCAACTAGGCCATTACGATGGTGATATTATTATGGTTTGCCTAGGGAAGGAAAATGATATTACTGGTTGTACGAGTAAACTGTTTTGGGTAAGAACGGTTTTACTCAAATTTATTTATTTATTTATTCATTTAAGGTTTCTTTTAAATAATTCCTGAATAATGAAATGTTTCTTTAAATTAAATTATTTTATAAAACATAGTCCTACTGAGCCTTTCGCTCACGTTTTATTTGTTTTAAATTTCCCCCCTTCTAGGTGGTTTTTCCATTTAGGTTTGGAGAAGATTCAACAGACAGGACCCGGGAGCAATAGAGGGATTAGTAAATTTATTTGTATTGTTTAAATTAACGCATGTAAGATTTTAACTTTATTTGTACTTGGACTGTGATCGTATTTATGATATTGTCATTACCACGTGTGTGCACAAGTTGTGGGTCTGTGGGACCCATGCTCGCGACTTTATTGATTTATTTTTATTCGTTTAATGATTTTAATTGCTTAATGTGTATAAACTCTTTTATAAGGTGTTGTTTGAAACCTTCATATTTTATTACTTAATTCAACCCTTAAACTCTTGATTTTTAATTAAATTTTCCTTTAATTAATTTAAATAATCCACCACGTCACCTCCCGTACTCCGGGGCGTGACAGAATGGTATCAGAGCTCAAGGTTATGAACCTTGGGAATTGTGCACACATAGGTTTGACAATGAAATACCTCTGACAGTCTAAATTTTGTTTTCAGAAGTGAGAGAATGGCACCTAGACGTCGTTCGACAGCTGACGCCGAGTTTGGAAATGATGAGGGCATGATGAGGTCTATGTTTGTGGCTTTTCGACAGATGGCAGCCAGGGCTAGACCGAAAGATTCTGATGTTGGTAGTCGGCATGCGTACTTTAAGGAATTTTGGCGTGCGTCTGTTTCAACTTTTGATGGTAATGGGGATCCGTAGTTAGCAGACTATTGGCTGAATTTGGTCTTGAAGCATTTGGATACCCTTGGTGTACCTGAGGAGTATCGTGCTGAGTTTGCTACGTATAAGCTCGAGGGTGGCGCTAACACTTGGTGGAAACAAGCTAAGCGTTTGGAGCACGGTGGTGATATCAGTTGGGACAGGTTCGAGGAGCTGTTCTATGATCGATATTTTTCGTAGGGGTATAGAGATCAGAAGGCAGCTGAGTTCTATAGGTTGCAGCAGGGTGATCTGTCAGTTCGGGAATATGAGGCAAGGTTTAATGAGTTGGCTAGGTTTGCTCTATCAGCGGTGGCATCAGAGCGTGAAAAGTGTATTAAGTTTCAAGAAGGGCTCAAGGCTCCTATTCGGCGACAGTTGGTTGCTCTACGGCTTAGGAGTTTCGGAGAGCTTGTGTCGTCGGTGATATCCGTGAAGAATGACTATGTGCAGTATTGTGAGGACCGAGCCAAGGCTTCAGGAGGACCGCAGAGGAGCAGTAGGAAAAGCACCAGTAGCCATCTGACTCCAGGGAAGAGCAAGCAAGGTGGCACAAACAGTGGTAGCAACAGTTCGTCTGGCAACGGGCGCAGCAATCCCTACAGCTTCCATTGTCATTTCTGTCAGCAGCCCAGACACATCAAGAGGAATTGCCCGATCAGGAGTGCCTGTCTTGGATCTCAGACCGGGGAGGATGCCAGTCGTCAGTCTTAGCCTCAGACCCTACCTCCACCTCAGCAGTACCCGTAGTTGCAGTATCCCCAGTTCTCTCCTTCGTAGTTCTCATATCCGGCACGGGGGTAGCAGCCGTAGCATTTCCAGCGCAGTGTCCCTCAGTATCGAGCACCGAGTACAGGTAGTGTACAGTCATCCTCATCCTAGCAACATCGGCAAAATAATCCTGGACCCAACAATGTTGGTAGAGGAAAAGGAAAGGCTCTGGTGCAGGTTCATGCAATGGCATCTGGAGGTTCAGATTCTCATGTTGGTAACGTGGTTGTTGATGGTACGATCTTGGTTTCTAGATCTTTAGCTCGCATTTTATTTGATACTGGTGCCTCTCATTCTCTCATTTCGAGTTCTTTTGTACATGCCTTGGGATTAGAGATAGAAGAGTTTAATGAACCCCTAGTCATAACTTCTCCCTTGGGGCGGGTGTGTGTAAATTGTATGTGTAAATCTTGTAAAATAAAGATTGGGGATGAGATTTGAAAAGTGATTTGATTGTACTCCCTATGAGCTCCTATGATGTAATTCTAGGGATGGATTGGTTGTCCAGGTATAATGTAGTTGTGGACTGCCAACTTAGAAAGGTGACCCTAGTGTCTGATAGGGGGACGATGATCACTTACCAGGGTGGTGGTGATTGGTTAATGAGTGAGCGTCTCATGAAGTCGTGTCTAGGAGGGCGAAGGAATCTAAGTTGTTGTGCTTTTCTTGCCAATCTAGATTGCGAGCCCTATGCTTTGAGTGGCAGTGTAGCGATTTCGGTGGTTGATGAGTTCGAGGATGTCTTCCCCGACGAGTTGCCAGGATTACCACCGCATCGAAAAATTGAGTTTGGTATCGAGTTGTTTTCAGGGATAGCACCGATTTCTATGGCACCTTATCGGATGGCGCCGGTAGAAATGAAGGAATTGAGGAAGCAACTTCAGGAGCTTGCTGATAAAGGGTATATTCAGAATAGCACATCTCCATGGGGAGCACCGGTTTTGTTTGCTAAGAAGCATGATGGGACTCTCAGGTTGTGTGTGGATTATCGACAGTTGAATCGTGTCACGGTGAAGAACAAGTATCCCTTGCCTAGGATTGATGAGTTGTTTGATTAGTTGGGAGGTTCGCGGTACTTCTCAAAGATTGATTTGCGGTCAGGTTATCATCAGCTCAGGATTAAGGAAGAGGATATTCCCAAGACAGCTTTTAGGACTCGGTATGGGCACTTTGAGTTTCTGGTTATGTCTTTTGGGTTGACGAATGCTTCGGCAGCTTTCATGGATTTGATGAACAAGATATTTAGGCCGTATCTGGATCAGTTCGTGATCGTGTTCATTGATGATATTCTTGTGTATTCTAAGACTTGGGAGAAGCATGAGCAGCATCTTCGGATTGTGCTTCAGACTCTACGGGAGCACCAGTTGTATGCTAAGAGGGAAAAGTGCGAGTTTTGGTTGACAGAGGTCAAGTTTCTAGGTCATGTCATCTTGGAGCATGGTATTTCTATGGATCCGTCCGAGATTGAAGCCATAGTGGATTGGGAACGACCAAGGAATGTAGCGGAGATTTGCAGCTTCTTAGGTCTTGCAGGTTATTACAGTAAATTTGTAAAGGATTTTTTGAAGATTGCAGCTCTGTTGACAAGATTGATCAAGAAAAATGTCAGGTTTGAGTGGAATGAAGATTGTGAGCTTGCTTTTCAGGAATTGAAGAACCGGTTGACTTCAGCTCCAGTGTTAGTTATTCCTAGCAGTGACGAGCCATATGAGGTTTATGCGGATGCTTCAGGGCGCGGACTTGGGTGCGTGTTGATGCAGCATGGACGTGTGGTTGCGTACGGATCGAGACAGCTACGACTTCACGAGCAGAATTATCCTACTCACGATTTGGAGCTCGCGGTGTTGATTCACGCGTTGAAGATTTGGAGGTGTTACTTGTATGGAGCGTCGTTTCAGGTCTTCTCCGATCACAAGAGTTTGAGATATTTGTTCACTCAGAGGGATCTTAATTTGAGACAGCGTAGATGGGTAGAGTATATGGAGGATTATGATTTTGCGTTGTAGTATCATCCCGGGAAAGCTAATATGGTCACGGACGCGCTTAGCAGGAAATCTTCAAGGATTCTTGCTTGTTTGGCTTTTGAGGACTGGAGCAGGGATGCGACAGTGAGTGAGTATAGGCTATGGTATCATGAAGACTGTGATCGAGTTTCGGTATATCATGTGGAAGCGACTCCAGCTCTTGTTCGGATGGTGAAGCAAAGTCAGTGGCAAGATCAACATTTGCAGGGGATTTGGTCACGGATTCAGAATGAGGAGCAGTTTGAAGAATGGAGCATGCATGTAGATGGATCGTTGTATTTCTGGGAGCATCTTGCAGTTCCAGCTATCGCCGAGGTGACGAAAGCCGTTTTAGATGAAGCTCATAGGTCTCAGTTCGCTATTCATCCAGGGAGCACAAAGATGTATCGCGATTTGAAGAGGCAATATTGGTGGAGAGGCATGAAGAAAGATGTTCAAGAGTATGTGGCCAAGTGTTCGACGTGTCTTTAGGTGAAAGCCGAGCATCAGAATCCTGCAGGTCAGCTTCAGCCGCTTCCTATTCCAGGGTGGAAATGGGAGCATGTGACGATGGATTTTCTCACAGGTTTGTCGAGGACGGAGCAGCGGCATGATCTAGTTTGGGTCGTGGTCGACAGGTTGACAAAATTGGCGCATTTCATTCCATTTAGGTCGACATGTTCGAGGAAGATTCTCGAGGATTTGTATCTGTAGAATATTGTGAGGTTTCATGGAGTTCCTTTGTCCATCACCTCTGATCGAGACACCAGGTTTAATGCTAAGTACTAGAGGAGTTTTCAGGAGGCTTTGGGTACAGATTTGAACTTCAGTACGGCATTTCATCCTCAGACTGATGGGCAGTCTGAGCGGGTTATTCAGATTCTCAAGGATATGTTGCATGCCTGTGCGTTGGACTTCGGCGGGAATTGGAAGCAATGTTTGCATCTGGCGGAGTTCGCATACAACAATAGCTATCAGGCGAGTATTGGTATGGCACCGTTTGAGGCGTTGTATGGGCGACCGTGTCGGTCACCTGTGTGTTGGGCCGAGCCAGAAGATAGGGTTATTCTTGGGTCGGATGAGATCCGTGATAGTAACGAGAAAGTCGCGGTGATTCGAGATCGGTTGAGGGCAGCTCAGAGTCGACAGAAGAGTTACGCGGATAGGAGACGTAAACCCTTAGAGTTCGCGGTTGGAGATTTTGTTCTCTTGAGGGTATCGCCTCGTAAGGGAACTATGCGGTTCGGGGTGAGTGGGAAGCTCGCGCCGAGGTATATTGTGCAGTTCGAGATCACTTAGCGTGTTGGTGTGGTCGCTTATCGGCTTGATCTTTTGCCTGAACTTTCTCATGTTCACGATGTGTTTCATGTGTCGATGCTTAGGAAGTGTCCGCCTGAGCAGGGTAAGATAGTTTCATTTCGCGATGTGCGGGTTCAGGAAGATACGACGTATGAAGAAGTGCCGATTCAGATCATCGATCGGAAAGTAATTAGTTTGCGTCGTCGTAAGATACCGTTGGTAAAGGTCGTGTGGCGGCATCATGGGGTTGATGAAGCCACTTGGGAACTAGAGTCGAGTATGTGGGAATTGTATCCGCATTTGTTTTGTTTCTGAAATGAGATATAAATTTCGAGGGAGAAATTTCTTTTAGGAGTGGAGAGTTGTAACGCCCCAAAAATTTATTTAATGTTATGGTAATATAAATGATGAATTAGTGTGCCATAATTAATGTTTTAACATTAATTTGATTACTTGGTTGGATTTTGAATTTTTGGTTGTTTTGTTAATTCGATGAATTTAAATGATTTCATATTGATTTAAAATGATGTTTTGAGTTTTAAAAACACAACAATTAGTAAAATGTTAAAAATATTCCGTTTTACAAAACCGTGGGCGGCACATGGTTTTCGCAAAGTAAAACCGTCCACCGTTTCTCTCTATTTATTTCCTCTCCCTCACCCTCTTTCTCTCACTCTCTCTGATCACTCTCTCTCCTCTCTTTCTCTCCCGTGAGCCATCTCTCTCTCTCTCTCAATTTCTCTTTGAAATTTTTGAATCAAAATTTGAATCCAAGCTTTGGGTTAGCA
This sequence comes from Artocarpus heterophyllus, assembly GCA_025403435.1. Lineage (NCBI taxonomy): Eukaryota > Viridiplantae > Streptophyta > Magnoliopsida > Rosales > Moraceae > Artocarpus > Artocarpus heterophyllus. The sequence continues at coordinate 13,027,961 of CM046331.1, forward strand.
AGGAGGAAGCTCGGGGACGTGATTTGGCAACCGAGAACGCGGATTGAAGCTTCTATTCGAGGTTAGTTTTGAAATTTCTAAACTTTTTCCAAAATTTTCAATTTTGTGCATTTTTGAAATCTAGGTTTGTTTGAGCTTAGAAAACCTTGGATTTAAGTTAAATGAACTTAGAACAACTAGAATCTAAGCTTAGATTGAAGAAAAATGGATTGGATTCAAGATTTTCCATTTTTCTCCCTATTTTCCCAATTTTGGATTTTTGAGATTTTTGAGTTTAAATCTTGTTTAAATGAGTTCAAATGTGATCTACTATGTTTTTCTATCAACTATGATTGTTTTCCATGCCTGGGATTTGAGAAAAACAGGTTAAAATCAAGATTTGGGTTTTGGGGATCGAAAAACCCGTGGCTGGATTTCTGGGTTTTCTCAGTTCGGCAGGCCGGTGTTCTTCCGTCCGGCAGGCCGAACCTGGGGAAATGACCGGCCGACCGAACCTAGTTTTTGGCACAGTTTGGCCGGCCGAAGCAGGGAGTCCGGCAGGCCGGCCGAAGCATGGAAAATTTTGTGATTTTCACCCGTTTTCACTGTTTTGGACCTCGATTTAAATTCCAACCTTATAGAATGATTTTAAAGATATAAATGGCACACTAGGACATCATGAAACGGTTTAGTAACATAGAATGTCTCGAACTAGATAATGATCGACTTAGTTTGTATTTAGAATCATTCGTAGTTCCGTGGAGCTAACGTATAGCAGACCAGGATTTTGGTGTGGGGCACCGGCACGAGTATCGAGATAGGACTTCTACCCCATTTCCTTGGTAGCCTAGTTTCAAAATGATTTGGCTTTGAAAAGGGTTTCTATTAAAAATGTTTTCAACGGTTGTTTGAAAGTGAATTTATCGGTTATATTTTAAACTGAAATGAACTTCATAATGAATGTAAATGACAACACTCGGTAATTGAGTTTTGAATGATGATGATAATAAACATATAGGCATGATGCCATATCAGAGATCGGGTCGTGTAGCGATCGACCTTGGGGGCAGGTCCCGAAACCCAGCTGGGCCACTACGGTGGTGATATTATTATGGTTTGCCTAGGGAAGGAAAATGATATTACTGGTTGTACGAGTAAACTGTTCTGGGTAAGAACGGTTTTACTCAAATTTATTTATTTATTTATTCATTTAAGGTTTCTTTTAAATAATTCCTGAATAATGAAATGTTTCTTTAAATTAAATTATTTTATAAAACATAGTCCTACTGAGCCTTTCGCTCACGTTTTATTTGTTTTAAATTTCCCCCCTTCTAGGTGGTTTTTCCATTTAGGTTTGGAGAAGATTCAACGGACAGGACCCGGGAGCAATAGAGGGATTAGTAAATTTATTTGTATTGTTTAAATCAAGGCATGTAAGATTTTAACATTATTTGTACTTAGACTGTGATCGTATTTATGATATTGTCATTACCACGTGTGTGCACAAGTTGTGGGTCTGTGGGACCCATGCTCGTGACTTTATTGATTTATTTTTATTCATTTAATGATTTTAATTGCTTAATGTGTATGAACTCTTTTATAAGGTGTTGTTTGAATCCTTCATATTTTATTACTTAATTCAACCCTTAAACTCTTGATTTTTAATTAAATTTTCCTTTAATTAATTTAAATAATCCACCACATCACCTCCCGTACTCCGGGGCGTGACAGATATAGACAACATAACAATCTTTACATGAATAAAGTGCACAACTTTATTTGCTCAATTGCGGATCTTATGATTTAGACCGTCACCTTAAGAATCGTGTCTTCTGCATAATCTGTCTATCATATGCCTAATTCTTAAAGGTTTAGACCGACAGTCTCAGACTATTGTTTGCTTAACATGCATTCAACAAATATGAATGTAAAGTGGACAAGATTTGGCATATAAATAATAAATGAATTCTTTATTGACAAAAAGTTCTCTAAAAACATATTACATTTTTACTCCTTAAGGCATACACGTCTAACAAATGTACCATGAACTTTCAATTTTAGCATAATACACCCTAAACTTTGAAATTATTAGAAATTGAGGTTTAACAACTAACAAGTGTCAAAAAGCATGGATAATTTTGGTCACATAATTCGTACGTGAGTTTTCTTAAGGGTAGTGCTTGCTATTTTAAGAAAAAAATTGAGACTCAATAGGTGAAAAAGCATAGATAACAAAAATTAAATGTAGCAATTTGATTGCCCATGATCTCAATGTTCATGGTGCATTGTGTCAAGATTGAAAGTTCGTGAGATATTATACAAAAAATGAACAGTTCAAGATGCAATAGTGTAATTTACTCTAGATAAATTAATTCTTATTATCATTTTACTAGTTAAAAAAAAGGACAACTTTTTGATCTTTGAAATTTGTTATGGTCCCCCTTCTAAATTTATGGGAAAAATCTTCCTCAATTAAATTTTTTGTGACATTTGTTGTCCTTTTCGTTAATCGCTTTTAAAACTCAGATGGAAAAATCGTATCGCACACACAAGGGTGCCAATTTGTATAAGTGGGTTGTATCAATGTTGAGTTAGGGGTCAATTTTTTTCATTTATAAATAATCCTAAACTCATTACATTCAGTGACACGAATGAGATAAGAAATCTGAACCCTAACATGACCTGGCCTAATAAAGGTAGCAAGGATTGACATCTACATGACTTGTATGAACCCGTTATCTTTGTGACTTATGATCGACAATAAACTCACAATACGCTCAACCCAAAATCAACCCGCAACCCGCCAATAACCTGTGAATTGTTGTGTTGTTGTTTTCTCTTAAAAACATGAAATCTATAATTTATCCACTTAATTACATAAATACAACATAAAATATATATGTTGTTAAAATCAAATCAATTCCATACTACAATATTTAATTAAGTCCTAACAATTTAAAAACACATCTAATCAAAAGGAGGGAAAAATATTTAAAAACAATAGAGTAATAAGCGGGTCAATTCAGTATCGCACATGTTGACACGAACATGACCTGTATTTTGATAGGTCAATTTTAGATTGACATTAGAGTGGCTGGTAACTATTTTTCTGACACTAACCTGTAAAAGATAATGTCTTATTGTGTCATAACTTGTAGTACCAGCCTACATAGATATGACTTTTTTTAAAGTAATTTAAAAATATTCATAAATCTATCAAAAATAAAAATTAAGAAAAAAATATTAACATTTTTCCAGAATAATCTAAAAGATTAGATCTTATTGTGCTTCAATCTTCACCTTTAATTATTTCTCCCAACTCTTAACATATTACCAGTTAGCACACAAGCAACCAATCCTTCCCAACAGTAGTCTAGCTATACCAACTAGTACCGTAAGGATAGTAGGATCAGTGTCTTAAGGAATAAATACTTTATATGTATTTATAACATTTTTTGTTAAATAAATAATAATACAAAAATTTCATGCATTAATAAGGTAACTCACAATACTTTTATTAATAATTGTATATTATGCAAACATGTGATTTGTTACTGTTAGTACCAAATATTGGAATTAGGCATATATGCATATAGATCTGATTCGAAGATTATTAGTCTAAATTATATAATAAGTAGACTAGGAATATAGTTGGACACTTTATACATTATATGACTATAATAAGGGATTTACGTCTATTTAGGAAGGCGGTCAGCATTGACCATTGGCGGGTTGACTCCATGGTAGACACAATGTTGTGATAGACTTAATGGTGGTCGCATGCCAGACTGGAGCTAAAGTGATTGATTTAATAATAATTCCATTTCACTTAAATCAATTCACTTTGACGATCATCTATGCGTCATCTTAATCTTGCAGTGAATTCATCACTTCATGTTTGTAGCTTGAATCTTTTGGTACGTCAAAGGTAGAAGTTCCAATGAATGAAGGCTTTTGTCAATATATTGGAAAATGCAACGTATATTCGATGAGAGTATACTCCACAGGTACGGAATTTATAGCTCTCTAACAAAGAGTCAATGTTATTTTTTTAAAGGTCTTATTTGGATATTGAAAATTATAATGAGGCCACAGTCATCTGGATACATATAGTAGCTAAATAATATTCCATTATATGTGTTATAGAAGGAATGAGTTTTTCAAAAGTGAAATAATGGTACTTTGAAATAAATTATTGGAAGATAAAATAGAATTAAGTCTTTTATCCGATTATAGATAACTTATGGGGATACACATAATATAAGGGATCATGGACAAGACTAAAATATTTAAAGTCTCATAATGTGGTATATTGTCAAGAGTGTAGCTTTGTGTCTTTAGTGGATTGACATTAAGGTTAATAAATAGAATAATTAATTAGAGATTAATTAATCTATTGCTATTGAAGCTAGATATTAATATATGCTCTTCAGGTCCCAATTCTAGCTTGTTACTTCTTTTATGACAAATCGGACATGTATAGATTACCACTAGTGAGACAAAAGTATACATGAATCATGTCAACGGGCTTGATGGGATGTGTAGGCCGTAGTCTTGTCATGCCCCGAAGTACGGGAGGTGACATGACAGGTTATTTAAGTTAATTAAATGAAAATTAAATTAAAACATGAGCCTAAGTTTTCAAATTAATTATGAAAATGTGGAAAATTTTTAAGTCCTTTTTGAAACAAGCATTTATAATCATTAAACAGATAAGAACATTGAGGTAAACATTAAGAAAGTAATAAAGCAATAAAAAGACGCGAATATGGGTCCCACTGACCCATAACTTGTGCACACACATAGTACTGACAGTATAATAATACAACCACAGTCCAAGTAAAGAAAAAGTTAAAATGTTATATGCCTTGATATTATAATTTGAACAACCTACTAGGTCCTTCTACTGCTCCTGCGTTCTGTCTGTGAAATCCTCTCTGAACCAAAGCTAAAATCCACCTAGAGGGGGAAAATGGTTTAAAACAGATAAAATGTGAACGAAAGGCTTAGTAGGACTATATTTTAAGAAACATTAAATTTAAAAGAAAATATCATTATTCAAGAAATTATTTAAGAGAATACTTGAATAAATAAGTTTAAACAAAATCAATCTTATCCAAAACAGTTTATTGGTCAACCAGAAAGAACATTATTTCCTTTTCTTGGGCAAACCATATGTGTAACACCACCGTAGTGGCCCAGTTGGGTTTCAGGACCTGCCCCAAGGTCGCGCGCTACACGACCCGATCTTTGTTATGGCATCATGCCCTTATATTCCTTTCTATCATTATTTAAAACTCATTTAACAGGTATTTTTATTTACATTCGTCATGGAGTTCATTATGAAATTTCACCTCAATTCACGGTTTATAAAATAATCGATAAAATTTTCTTTTTCTAACAACCATTGAAAACACTTTGATAAAATCCCTTTTTAAGGCCAAAATTATTTGAAACTGGGTTACCAAAGAAAATAGGTAGAAGTCCTACCTCAATACTCGTGCCGGTGTCTCACATCATAATCCCGGTTCGCTATACGTTAACTAGGTCTATCAGTATCTAGTTTAAGATATTCTACGTTGTTAAACTAGTTCATGGTGTCCTAGTGTGCCATTTGTATTCATAAAATCATTTTATAAAGTTGAAATTTCAATCGGGGTTCAAAACAATAAAAACGGATGAAAAATCACAAAATCTCACCATGCTCGGTCGGCTTGCCAATCACCCTGGTTCGGCCGACATGCTTGGCCGGCAGGCCGAACTACCTGCCGGAGAACAGGTCTGGTCAGCCGAACTTTTTCCAGGTTCGGCCTGCCAGACGTATGAGTCCGGTATGCCGAACCCATGAATCCGCCCTGCCGAACACAAAGTTTGGCCTGCCGAACTAGAAAATTTTAGAATTTTTCAAGCACGGGTTCTCGGCCTCCTGAGCCCAAATCTCCATTTCAACCTGTTTTTCTCAGTTCTCAGGCATGGAAATCAATTATAGATGATAAAAAAACATAAGAGGACACTTTTAAACTCATTTAAACAAGATTTGCACACAAAATCCAAGAAAATCCAAAAATGGAGAAAAATAAAAAATCTTGATTCAAATTTGTTTTTGTTCAAACAAAGCTTAGATTCTAGTTGTTCTAAGTTTCCCTAACTTAGATCAAAGGTTTTCTAAGTTCAAATAAGCTTAAATTTCAAAATACAAGAAAAATTAAAAAATTGAAAAAGTTTTAAAATTCAAAAACTAACCTTGAATCGAAGCTTTAAATCATGTTTTCGGTTGTTGAATCACATTCCCGAGCCTCCAATCCACTAAACTGGAGCTTGGGGCTCGATTAAGTCTCAAAATTTTGAGAGAAAAATGAGAGAGAAAGGAAGAGGTAGAGTGAGAGAGGGAAGCAGGGGAGAGAGAGAGAGAGAGAGAGAGAGAGAGAGAGAGAGAGAGAGAGAGAGAGAGAGAGAGAGAGAGAGAGAGAGAGAGAGAGAGAGAGAGAGAGAGAGAGAGCTAGGAGTGAGTGAGGAGAGAGGGAGAGAATGAGAGATTAAATAAAGGGAGGGGAAGCCAAAACCGGTAAGATAAATCATGTACCGCCCACGGTTTGGAAAAAGGACGGGTTTAGTATTTGACAAATTGTTTTGTTTTAAAAATTCAAAATAACAATTTAAAACAATTAGAAAATAATTAGAAATCATTAAAATAATAAAAACAACTTTAAATTTAAAATTTCACCAAATGATCAAATTAAGTTTAAAATAGTTATTACGGCACACTAATCCACCATTTTACATTATAACATTACTTAATTAATTTTGGGGCGTTATAAGTCTGGGTTGGATCGATAGCAGGTGTAGGCTACCATGGGTGGCGCCTCACATGCTATGTTATTTTCAGGTGAATTAATCATTTAATTCTAAAAAATAATAATTATTCAAATTAGTAATTAGGATTTTGGATAATCAATTATTTAAAATTGGTATTTGAATAATTAATTTAATTAATTATAGTTAATTTTGAATTATAAATAATTATCTTACAATTATTTAAATTAAATTATTAATTTAAATAATAAAATTTCAATTTAAATTGAAATCATTTGAATTAGAATTATTCTGAATGATGCAAAAAATAACAGGTTTTCCTACACTATGATTGGCCAAATTTTGTAAAGGATTGTCCTCCAGGCTTTGCCAACTTCAAGGATAGCATGTTACTGTTTTATTTTTAAACGTTTAGTGGGGAACTGTGTTCGTCGCGAAACACAAATTAATCATACGCTTGTATATGGGAAGGCAATCATATCTTATCCCTGGTGCTTTCTCAAGACAAGTGCCGGACAACATGGTTAAAGCAAGAACATGATTGGCTTATTCATAATACGCACATTACATATATATACATATATGTATGTGTGTGTGCGCGCGCGTGTATGTGTCTTTTATGTCTGTACCACTTATAATATACATGAATAATATATATGATAGAAAGAAGCTTCGCTCTGTGTAGACCTGCCCATTTGAGTTCCAAAAACGTGTGAGAAAGTCAATTCAAGAAGCAAACAATGATGATCTGCCATATCGCAATTCTTACAAAAGAAAAGGAATAAAAAAAAAAAATACAACATTGCTTCACTGTACCAATCATTGAAATTCAGTCTGCAGAAGAGACCCAATTGCCTCCAGCTATATTAAAAAACATGAAAAATTGCTAACATTGCTTCACTGTACCAATCATTGAAATTCAGTCTGCAGAAGAGACCCAATTGCCTCCGGCTATATTAAAAAACATGAAAAATTGCTAACAAACACAACAAAAAACTAAACTTTTAGTTATGACAATTTTTAGTGACAACAAAATGTTATGATTAATATGTAATTAGTCATAAATTTTAGTTTAATTTTTGTTGTGGCTAAAACTTTTAGTTGCAAGATTTTTATTCACAAAATGCTCTCATGACAAAAAATCCAGTGACTAAAAGTTTTAGTTATAATAAAAATTAAACTAAAGTTTGTAATTAAATACATATTAGTCACAATAAATATTATGACTAAAAATTTTGCTAAAAATTATTGTAGCTAAAATTCAAATTTTTTGTAGTAAGGGTCCCAGAGACAGCATTTGCGCGGCCGCAGTTCCGAATATTAATATTGTGTCTGTAGAATATGTGTGAGATTATTATTGTTGTTGTTGTGAGTGGTATTATAATGTTGGAAATACAGCTTGTCTGTTGCGTTTTAAGTCCTGTAAAATTTCACAAAGGTGCCATGTGCCCTGTCTTTTAAAATAGCACTCCACTAATGTTATCGATTTTCCTTTTACGATCATTTTTCTTTTTAAACGAAAGTACTAGAAAACTATCACTGTACGTAGAAATATGTATGAATTCATCACTGATATTAAACAACACAGCCAAATAAAAAGTATGTCCTATATTTAGTATTGTTCCTTTCCCTCCTCTCTCTACCTATACATATATACATATATATATATATTAAGAGTCACATAGAATATAATATATATATATATTATCTTGAAGACTATGTACAGGTGGAGCATATCTGTGAGATAAGAAACCTTGGTGGGAAACATAGAGAGAGTTAGTATGATGCATATATGTAAAAATTAGTTGCTGAAAGAGCTGCATGAAAAGAAAATGCTTAATTAATAACTTCAACATGAACGATTATAGAAAACATATTTATTAAAAATTGAAAGGGCTGTGTAAGTATGGACATATTTAAGAAAATTTTTTTTATTGGAGCAATTAAATAAAAGACAACTCTAAATATATTAAGAAGTAGATGGAAAAAAATAGTTTTACGTAGAGACACATTTAAGGAAAAAAGAAGAAGACAAATGATATATATTTCAGAGCAAGGAAAAAGCAAAAAAAAAAAAATCCCTTAAAAAGCATGTGCCATAGTGATTAGATCAAAATAAATAGTGTCAGTTGGTGGCATTTCTATATACGCATGTATATTAGTTATCACGTGCATATATTTAGTTTATTGAACTTTTTTGTATAGAAATTTAAATAAATATGTATGGATCACTACAATATATTTTGAAACAAAGATTTTAAATAGACAAAATTTATAAAAAGTTATTTGGGAATACATATGAAAAGGAAAATGATATTTAAATAGGACACATTTTTGGGAAAATTATGTTCTAATAAAGTAATTAATAAGGAGAACAAAAATAGCCTCGACAAAATATTTAAACAAAGAAATGTTTGAGGATTTCAGAAAAAAGTAAACGAGGCTGTAAAAAAAAAAAGCAGAAAAAGCAAAAAGCCAAAAAAAATGTAGTATTTCAAAACAAAACAAACAAATTGTAAAAGAAAAAAAGGCAAAAGAAACAACAAAAGATATATGAATGTAAAAGGAAAAAAAAATAGAGAAAAAAAAAGTAAAAAAAAGTTGAAAAAGTTAAAAAAAAAAAAAGGAGGACTAAGCAAAGCAAACAAAAAAAAAAAAAAAAAAAGGGACAAAAGAGGTGAGAAAGGAGACAAAACGTCTCGTACGAATAGAGAGTGGATGGATGATTTCACGCAAAATTAGGGGGGACAAAGCATATGTCCTCGACTCCTCGCTCCTCCAGGGATGAAATGTCTTGTCCCTTATACTGATGAAACAGTCATCTGTATTGGCCACATTCATTTGCACATTGAAACTTTTCCATATTATAATATCATATAACAAGTGTATGTCTATACATGTTTATAGTCATCACATATTGCATCATATAACAACTTGTTTGGCTCATAAGTTTTCACCCAAGTCATATGTACCTCCTCCTAAATTCTCCTAATCGAGGTTGTAAAACTTTTACTTTCTTTGTTTCTATCTATCCTCATGATTCAAACCACTGCTTTCAAACTATCCAAATACATATTCAGATTTTATTCTCTGTTTAGATGCACTTTAGTAATATTCAAACGCAAGTCTGAATCAATTCAAACTATATTCTTCAAATTCTACAATTCAAATAAGAAAGTTTTAAATCACCACATTATATATAGAAATAGAAGAGTTCAATAAGTAATATAATATTTAAAGTGCACGATGTAACGCAACTTGTGTTTGGTATAATTTTAATTTTTCATTCCTTTTCTTTGTTCCTATTGTTGGTGTATATTTTGGGGCTTTGTTTGGAATAGAGGAGTGAAACAGAGTTAGAGGTGGTTAATAAGGAAAAATGGTGCACTGGGGCTTCAAAGTACTCTAAGAGGCAGGAAGCCCTTTTCTACTTCTTTATTGTTACAAACCGAATTGGTATTAAGAGAGGATGAGTCTTCAATATTTTGTCCTAAGGTGGCTTTAGATTTTGGTGATCCTTGGGTGTTAGGAGGGGATTTAAATGAATGTCTTAGACGTATAGAACCTTCTGGTAGCACCAATACAGTAGGAAAGTGGCCCCAAAATTTTCTAAGGGGCTGGGGACGTGGATTTGGATGGTGGAGGTATTCTCTTTACTTGGTCAGTAAAAGGGATCCTGTAGACCTTATTGGTCAGATTGTGGTAGGTAGTGAGTTGATCACACTCTTTCTTAAAGCGAAGGTCGCTGATCTGCCTAATGCATCTTTAAACCATGGGCATGTTTTTCCTAACACAGAGAAGAGAGGTCAGTTTTTGGCAGCCTAGACCCGACACAGTAGTAGCCAAGAGTGGCTTAGAAAGCTTGGGATTAAGGACCGGAAGTCCACACAAATTCATATTTATTGTAAAAATTAAGAAAACTGAGCGACCTTTGCCATTGCGTTTGCAATCTATTTGGTTGGTGCTAGATCAGAATTAAGGTTTTGGAAACAAAACTATGGATAGTCTAGTACGACCTTCATTTGAGAGGAAGAAATATTTGTAGTCGGCTTTAGAAAAAAGTTGCAAGAGCAGTGGTAGACGATGAAATCAATTTGAGGAAAAAAAAAAAAAAAGTGGAATTGTTGTTGCTTGAGGGAGACCAAAATACTAAATTTTTCAATGCTTCTATTGTGGTTAGAAGGCAAAGAAATTTTGTAAACACTATCGATAGAGGTGTTGGCTCCTGTAATTTAAGGGGAAAGAAATTGGTGATTATTTTGTTAAAGAGTTGGAAGAATTCTATTCTTCTTCTTATCTGAATTTGGGGGAGAACTTTGAAGGTGAATTGAGATTTGTTCAGCCAGATGGTGAATGGAGTAAATAATGATCTCTTATGTAATTTTCTTTTGAATGAAGAAAATTAGAAAAACTTTGGATCTTATTCATCCTTTTAAAGTGTTGGGACCGAATGAGACGCTAGAGCTATTTTTCAAGCATTATTGTAACACACTGGGGATGAATTTTTATTACTTGGTTTTGAACCGTAAAGAGGAGGAGGCTGGAGAATTTAATTAGTTTCCTCCTATTAACATGTATAGCGTGGCTTATAAAATTATCTCTGGGCTCCTAGATAGAAAGTTTAAGGCTGTTGTTGAAGCATATTAGTTTCTCCCTCCTAATTTGCCTTTATGCCTAGGAGTAGTATCGCCGATAATGCTATCACAGCTCATGTGGTGGTGCATTGCTCGAAATAGACGATATTGAGATTGGTTCTTGTTGGTGTGAAATTAGATCAACAATTTCTTTACGAATCACACATGATGATTGATGTAAATAAGAGAAATAGAAGCATACAAAAAATAAATGACCCAAGAAATTGTAGTGGTTCACACAATATGAATTACGTCTACTCTAAAATTCTCTTTTTTATTTTTTTTGAATACACAAGTGTGAGAAGGCCAAAAGAGAAGAAATCCCTTCTCTGGGGTTTTCCAACCCTATTTATAGCTATAAATTCAAGTACAAAATGATAAAATTATAATAATTTAAAGATAAAATCAAGAATATTCCTTTCTTGATTTTATTCCTACTTTCTTCGTGTTTGACCTTCATAACTGTCATGTGGATCATTTTAATCCCTAGTTTGGTGGGGATTTGATTTCCTATATTTGTGATTTAAATATGTGCCTTTGGGTTTAGTGAACTTAGACATTTCCTCAACTAGGCCTCTTGCTTTTCTTGAGATATCTCGACACTTAGGAAGACCCTACAACTTGTCCTCCTATAGAGATCCTTTCTGAGACTTGGGCCTTTATTGCGCTTTTCTCAATCTCGACACTGGGCCATGGGCCATTGAGATTATCAATAACAATTGCCTCTGCATGGAGTGACTCTTCGAGTTACTTCGCACTTCTTGAGGTCGAGGCTTTAATAAGTCTCCCATCACCTAGCGGTCGAGCTTGTGTCGATTTGAGGGTTACTTTTTGGTAAAGCTTTGACCGTTACCATTATTATTGCCTACCACTTTGACTCCTCAGATGGCCAAATAGTAGTGTCGACTGTTATAACCATCACTTCATTGTGTCAGATGTTGTTTCAGATTCAAGGGATTTCAATATGGGCCGTTGGATGGTTTTGAAAATTTATCGCCTAAAATCTAAGCAGTAGGATGGCGATCTTTGGTTGCATTAACATATAGCCCTTGGATTAATGGCTTTCTGATCTGACGGTTAAGATTTTAACCATTGAAGCAAATACAAAAATAAGTTCCAGGTTCAGTTTTGCCATTTCAATCTGAGTTCTTCTTGTTACTCTACCAAAAACAATCTAGCCCTCTCAAAAATTTGGAATGCCCTCCTAATTGCTCTTTTCAGGCTCTTTACGTCATTGCATGGGTACTTTTCCCCCTCCTAAGTGAATCCGCCAACTCTAAAGATCTCAACACGAAGCTTTGCAAGCTAGTAAGTTTTCTTGCACTTCTAGTTCTTATCTCACTCCTTTTTTTTTTTGTTTTATGTTAATTCCCTGCAAAAATAGGCTAGATTTTAAAAATAGAGCATTAATAATAGTTGGAAAAAGCCTCATTCAGCTATTTTAATAGCATTTCTGTGGTTTTAAATATGGAAACAACACTATCGCTATCGCTTTTCTGGAGTTCCACAATAAGCCATCCTTCATGTGCATAGATGTTTAGGTCGGTTATTTGCCTCAAAGCTTGAATCTTTAGAAGTTACCTTTAGGTTGACCTCTCGATATAGGTTAAGTCTTCAATGCCTTTTTTTTTATCAAGTCATTTATTCTCCTAGAAATCCTTGAGAGGTCAAGTCTTTATCTTACATCTGCCCAAATCCTGTAGAGCTCATTGAGGATTCGCAGCGCAGCGATGATCTTAACCCTAAGGATGATCCAATCTTTAAGGATATAGACAATTTCAACACTGCCCTTCAACAGATAGTGTCGATAAGCTTATGGGCAGCATGCCTATTCCTATTACTACTGCAGTTGCAGGCCCTCAGTATCCTCGACCAGTACAAACACCTTAGGATTTTCAAAAGGGGGATCTTCTGGTATAGCCACCGACAAGTAAGATCCTTTAGCTACGATTAGAGGTGAAACCTTATCAAAAAAGTCCAGGACAACCAAATGCATTGTTGTCCTTATGACATTCATAGAGTCTTCGCTAAAGATCACACCGACAGTCGATATTTCGAGTTTGTTATTCTACCAAATATCAATGTTTCGATGTTGCACCACTAGGACAACTCGCCATCTACAATTGGTGCATGATGGTGTGGTAGACCTTTCCTCTCTATTCATTCATTAAAAGGCTCTACTGCATGCTGGAAATGTCACCCACGCAGATCTCTCCCAACTTTTGGTTCATCTTGTTGGGGATGTGGATTTTGTTATGGCTTCACTTCGGAGCTTTTCTTCAACTATATAAGTTCTTGTACTACTATTGCGTTAGTAAATATGCATCCAAGGGTTTTATTAAGCTGAAGCCTACAACTGGGCTAAAGATAAGGTTCCCCTTCATCCCAGATCTTCCTACTTCGAGCCACGATTGGAAAAGGATTTTTTTTTTTTATGCTGAAGGGAGACTTCAACACCCATCCTGTCATGCCCTGAAATATGGGTAGTGACGTGGTGGATTAATTAAGTTAATTAAAGCAAATTTTTTATTAAAAACACCAATTAAATGATTTTGGTTATTTTTAAAAATACGTGATAAATTAAAACTTTTTTAAAGCTATGATAATTAATTTGAAAACAATTAATCATAAAATAAAATAACAAGGATAGTTAAACATAAGCCGGGCCCCACCAGGCCCATATTAGTGTATACATATGGTATCGACAATAAAATATTACAATCACAATCCAATATGAGAGAATAAAACTTTAAATAATGCATGCCTTGATTAAAATAAAAAAACAACCTAAACAGAATTCCTACAACTCATGTGTTTGCCCTGTTGCCTTCCAGTCGGTTCTAAGCTGCAATCCACCCAGGAGAAAAGTTTTAAAATAGATAAAGAAAATGTGGGTGGAAGGCTTAGTAGGACTAGGTTAGAAAACATTAATTCTAGACATAAATTCTCATATTTTAAAATAAGTCACAAAATTCATATAGATAAATAAAACATATTTAAATCTATCCTTACCTTTCGAATTCCTATTAATTTGGAATTATTTTTTATTAAATAGCTCTTTAGCAAAGCCATACTATTACCACCGTAGAGGCCCAGTTGGGTTTTGGGGCCTACCCGAAGGTCGCGCTCCCTATGACCCGATCTTTGTATATGGCATCATACTCTATTTTATCATTCCAGATGATACTAACCGACACGTCTGGTGTCATATCATTATCATGTCTCATTTATCAAATATTCTCATTACGTTTATTATTTAATTCATTATGATCATTCATTTTGCAGCAAGTAATGAAAAATACTAAGAAGTTCATTCTAATCGTTCCTTAAAATCAATTTGAAAGAAATCATTTGGCAATAAGTCTTTTTGTGGCCAAGGCCCTTTTTGAGAATATTTAAAACAATTTGTCATTTATTGAAAACATTTTGAAAGAATCTTTAAGGCCAAAACCATTTAAAAACCTGGCTACCAAAAAATGAGTAGAAGTCCTACCTCGATAATTTGCATTATGATTCAACACTGCAGTCCCGACCTGCTATACGTTAGCTTCACGGAACTACAATCAACCTCAAATCTGAACTTTAAATCAGGTTTATGGAGACCAAATCTTGCTTCTTGAACTTCCAATCCAACTGAGGTTCAAAGCTTTTGCTCAAATTTTTGAATAAAAATCAAAAGGGAAAGGAGAAAGGGAGAGAGAGCGTGAAAGTGGAAGAGAGAGAGCAGGGGAAAGAAAGAGAGAAAAATGAAGGGAAAAGAAAAGAGGGGGAGGGGATTAAATAGAGAAAAATGTGATTCTACGGAATAAAAATCATGTTCCAACACATGGTTTTCCAAAGGGGACATATTGGACATTTAATAAATTGTTTTGTTTCAAAATTCAAAATAACAAATAAAAATAACTAAAAGTGAGATGAATTTAAAATATACCGCAAAATGTTTAAATTAAATTTAAATCACATTAGGACATATTAATCCACCATTTACATGCTAACCTTACTTAATTAAATTCGGGGTGTTATACATCCCTTGGATGGGCAACCAGGTTACGACGTAGAGAAATATAAAGTCGATACTACTTGGAGGACTGCCAGTAAGCTTCCCATGCAAGACTGTCAACCTCCTCTTTCATGTCATTTTCCTTCTTTCTTTTTTTTTTTTTTTAACTGAGTCTTATTTTTCCCTTCGTAGAGCTTGTTGAATGTCCCATACTTTCAGTAGCAAGACAAGTTAGGCTTAGGCAAAACGTCGAGCCTCTTGAAGAGGAGAGAAGGATCGAAAATTTCCTCACGGAAGAGAATAAA
The DNA here is from genome assembly GCA_025403435.1 of Artocarpus heterophyllus. Taxonomy (NCBI): domain Eukaryota; kingdom Viridiplantae; phylum Streptophyta; class Magnoliopsida; order Rosales; family Moraceae; genus Artocarpus; species Artocarpus heterophyllus. The sequence continues at coordinate 13,043,692 of CM046331.1, forward strand.
AGGTTATCAGGTCTCATTATCGAACTTCCTAAGCCTTCTGACGTTATCCTAGAGCAACTTCCCCAAAAGGCAAGCGTAGAGCGTAGAGATTTTAACGTCGAGCTATTTTGAATGCATACATATATATAAATATATATATTTACGAATAACTCGATTTTTTTTTGCCGACATGTTGAACTTGAAAGTCCCAGACCTCAGCAAGAAGGGCCAGTCCTCTACTGGTGGAACCTTATCTAGATGTGGATCTACGCCTAAGAGGGTCTATTCAAAGAAAGACAAGAGGTAGCATTTTCAAGAGAGCTGTCAGTCTAAGAAGCAGAAGACTGAAGAGAACGTGTTGGCTCTAGAGCGTCGATTTAGGAAAACGCCCGTGATCGAGGTCACGAATTTGCCTACTCCTTCACCAGAAAAGCCTTTCCGCCTACTTTCTAGAGGTCAAGTGAGTGATCCTAATTTCATCGTGGGCAACGTGTCCAATGCCTAAGTGGAAAATATGCTCAACCTCCTCCTCAATTTGGGCTCACCTTCTAGGCAATATGCGAGTTCTTTTTCGAGAAGGACTGGTTTACCATAGAGAAGTGTCCTCTCTTTTCACGCCATATAGAGCAAATTTACAGCCAATTTAGGGTAAGAGCACTATATGAGTTTTTCATTTTTCACCATTTTATGTATGTGTTGACTCTTTTGACATCTCTTTTCTTTCAGGCTTTCATGATGGCTTTAATTTTATATGGCAAGATTGAGCAACTAGTGAACAACACCAAAGGTCCTTGCCAAGAGATTAAGTCTCTGAAAACTTTCCTTTAGAATGAAAACATGGCAGTTGAGGAAGCCAAGGACAAGGAGGTGAAAGTTCAAGATTTCCTTTGCATTGAGCAAAACAATAACTCCAAGCTCTTCAAGCAAGTCTACGACCTAAGAACTAAGGTCAAATGGTAGAAGTAGAAATTGCTCAATGTTGAGGAAAGCTTTAAAGCTGCTGCCCTTGATGCAAAGAAGAAGAAAGGATAGGACATGGCCAAAGCTGTCTTTGTTGCAGTTGAAACGGAGGTCAAAAAATACCAAGCTTCTGAGGAATTTGCACAAATTCAAAAGGCTATTCTCATGTTGGCAGGCAAGCAAATTGTAGAGTAAATTCGCATGGTTCATCTCGAATGGGACTTGTTATTTTTGTATTTCTCGGACACTTTAACCTCGGCCGATGAGTTGACTATAGTGGAGAAAAAGGTTGAAAAAGAGAATCCAGCAGGGAAAAACCAGTAGAGATTTTTTTTTCTTTTTTTTAAGCCTTTGGCTGCCCATGCAATGAATGTATGGCTTTGGCCCTTTTCAAGTTTTAATAAATATATATCTTTTCTTTTATGAGTATTTTCTTTAGTGAACAGACAGTAGACTTTACAGTTTCATTTCATCACTTGTGTTAAAACATTATACTTTATAGACTTCTTTAAAGTCTGCGATTGCACAAGATATCAAGGGGATATTATGCCTCCATGTCAAACATTGAATCTTTAATTCAATACTTAGTAGAATTCTTTAAAGTCTACGATCGCACATTATATCAAGGGGATAGACTAGGGTTTTTAACCTCGCCTGCCTTATACCCCCTATGTCAAACATAGAATCTTGATTTAAGTTTTTGACAACTTTGATGTAGTAGACATAACAAAAGTAGAGGAAAAAGGTAGAAAGTAGAATAAAAGAAAAACCAGACAAAACTGGAGATGAATAACTCCTTTGGAGTTTTATTTAATATTTTGGAATCAATCATCATAAAGGTAGACATAACAAAAGCAAGTAGGGCACAAATGCTCTGCACTTTAGGATGCTTGATATGTCAACCTACCATCGATTCCAATGTATAATTTCTAGGCTTGATAACATCTCGAACCTTATAAGGACTCTCCCAGTTGGACTAAGAGGACCCGTATTCTTCGACTTTGTTCTTAGAGTTACTTTTCTAAGGACCAAGTCCCTGATGGCGAGTCTTTTTTCTTTAACTTTCTTCTTATAGTGTCTCGTCATTCTCTATTGATAAGCACTGAGGTGTATTTGTGAATCAATTCTTTACTCTTCAAGCGAGTCGAGCTCTACATTCATCAACCGTGTATTCAACCTTCATCGAAACTAACAAGTCGACTAGTGGGCATGGTAATCTCCATTGGTAGAATTGCTTCAGCTCTATAGGTCAGGGAAGTTTTTTTTCCCACCTACCCTTTAGGTCATCAAGGCACTTCTTAAGCGTATTCTTAATAATCTTATTGACTACTTCCACTTGACTATTTGACTATGGGTATATTATGGCTGAGAAATTCTTATGGATGACAAGATCATTAAAAAAACTTTCTAGTCTGTGTGTTGTCGAACTGTTTTCATTATCAAAGACAAGTGAATGTGTTACTCCAAAGTGATAGACAATGTAAAACTAGATAAAACTTCTGTAGTTTGCTTCCATAATGGTGGTAAAAGCTTTTATTTCGGCCCACATTGTGTAGTAGTCGACTGCCACTATGGCGAAATGAAAATCTCCTAGTGCTGTGACAAATGGACTAATTATATTGATTCCATTCTTTGCGAAGGGCCAGGAGCTTAAAATCCACGTTAGATTTTTTGGATGAAATTTCCGCACCATGGCATAATGCTGGCACTTGTCATGTCTTCGGCCATATTCAATGGTGTCCTTTTTTAAGATTAGCCAATAATACCCCTGTCTTAGCATTTTGTGGGCCAAGGATTGCCCTCCTAGTGGTTTCCATGTAGGCCCTCATGAATTTCCTTCAACACCTTCAATCCCTCATTCTTATTAAGACAACAGAGAAAAGGAGGTGACTTACTTCGACAATAGAGCATACCCTCATGCAATAGTTATCTCGCTAACCTATAACAAGTCTTCTTAGCCTCTACTAGGTCAGCAGGTAATTCCCTGTTAGTAGGTACCCTATAATAAGAGCCATCCAACTATCCTGCCAATTAATAGGCTTTGCTTCTTCTATCTCTTCTTGCTGTATGGTCGGGATTTCCAATATCTCGACTAGGATCACTATCAACAAGTCCAAGTCCTTTGATGTAGCAAGGCTAACCAAGGCATCTACATTATTGTCTTCATATGAGATAACCAAGGCATCTACTTTATATGATTGAAACTTGGAAGCTCTTCTTTCACCTTTTGTAACTATTGGAGTATTTTCTCATCTTTAGCTTTATAAATCTTCTAAGATCTTATTTACAATGAGCTAGGACTCATTAAAAATCTCTAATGGGTCATTTTTAGATGGTGTGTGAGCCTTAATCCTGCTAGCAACGCCTCATATTCAGCCTCATTGTTTAATGCCTTGAACTTGAATCTTATCACCATCATAATTTTATGGTTTTCCAGGTTACCAATATAACCCTTGCCCCCGCTCCATTCTCGTTTGACTAGTCGTCGATGTAATGCTTCCATTTAGGCTATTCCACCTTTGCCTCTACATCACTACCCCCTAGTCGAGCTATAAACTTAGCAACAAAGCTAGCCAGGGCCTACCCTTTAATTGCTATTTAAGGCTTATACTTGATGTCATACTAGCTTAACTGGACTGGCCATTCTAGTAGTAGACCCGAAGTCTCTAATTTCTATAAGGCCTATTCATAGGGAGTTTAACAAGAGTATGATTTTATGCTTCAAAAAAATACCTTTTTAACTTCTTTGTCGACATAATCAGGGCCAAGGCGAGCTTCTCCACTTCTGAGTACTTTGTCTCTGCATCATGCAAATGCTTGCTCACATAATGAACTAGAAATTAGAATTTCCTCTCATCTCTGACTAGGACAGAGCTTAAAGCATAAGGTAAGATAGCTAAATAAATTTGTAGGGTCTCCCTTGACAAAGCTTTTCAAAACAAAAAAGGCTTCCTAAGATACTCTTTTAGACATTTGAATGTCTCATCACGTTCCTCTGTCTACTTGAACAGCTTTCTTCCTTTTAGGATATTAAAAAATGACACACATTTAATAGTCGCCCTTGAGATAAAGTGGTTGAGTTTTGCTACAAAACCTATCAGTTTTGCCCTTCTTTGAGCTTCTGTTGTGCCTCCATATTTAACAACACTTGGATCTTGGCCGGATTCACTTCTATGCCTCGATGGCTAGCCATAAATCTTATGAACATTCCTAATGCCACCCTAAAAGCATACTTCAAAGGGTTGAGCTTCATCTTATACTTCCTTAAGATTTGGAACATCTCTTTAAGATGTACAATGTGTAAGCTCTCCTTTATCGACTTTACCAACATATCGTTGATATATACCTCTATTGTCTTTCCGATTTGCTTAGTGAACAAAAAGGTGCTGGTATGTGGCTCTTGCATTCTTCAATCCAAAGGACATATCGAGATAATAATACAATCCTCTATCTGTGATAAAAGAGGTATGCTCTTGATCTCGCAGGTGCATTGAGATCTAGTTGTCTTTTGAGTTGGTGCCCATAAAGCTCAATAATTCATGCCCTATGGTGGCGTCGACCACTTGATCTATCCATGGGAAAGGAAAGCTGTCCTCTAGACAAGCCTTATTTAAATCACTAAAATCGATACATGTTCTCTACTTCCTGTTTGGATTGCAGACAAGTACTGGGTTTGAGATCCAGTTGAGGTAATGTGATTCCCTAATGAAGCCATTTTTCTCTAATTTATTGACCTCTTTATGGAGTGCTTCGTACCTCTCTGGGTTCATTATCGTCTCTTTTACCTCTTCAGGGGAAAGGTCGCGTTGATGTTTAGGTGATGGCAGGCAACTTTGGGGTCAATCTCTGCTATATCCTTGTGAGTCTAAGCAAAAAAATCAAGGTTTTTGCTTAAGAATTCCTTCAATTCCTCTGCCTACTTCTTGCCTAACTTTGACCCTATTTTTCATACACTCTTCCCTCTACAAGGTCCTTAGCTAGTTCTATCCCGGTGATCTCTGCTTCCAATTATGGATCTATGTCTTCCTCCATGGGCCCTTAATATACCATCCTTATTTCCATCTTTGGTGGGTTTGCAGACATATACACAATGTCAGGATAAGTCAGCCTTGACTCATAATGGTCTTTTCTCTCATCTTGTCTACTCCTTCTAGCGTAAGAAACTTCACTTTTTGATGGCATATGTAATTGCCTTTAAAGCCTTTAGGGTCGGCCTACCAATCACCACATTATATTGGTCCCCTCCTTTGACCAACAGAAAGTTGGAAAGTACGGTCGTCGTCTTAGGCATCTTTCCCATTGTTATTGGCAACTCTATATTTCCTTCGAGAATTATACTATCTTCTATAAATCCACACACCAGTCTCACGTTCGGCATCATCTAGTCCAATGTGATCCCCATCTTTGTAAGGCAATTTGTATAAGTGATGTCGATAGAGCTACCATTGTCGACCAAAATAGGGCACACGGTATAGTTTCCAATCATCGCTTCAACCATTAAGGTGTCATTCTGGGGAAAGTGGATTCCATGTGCATTTTCTTTGGAAAAAGTTATCTCTATTCCCTCATACCTCTGCGCCTTGGCAGGTTTGCTTGCTGACATGTTCATGCATCTCTGCATCGTCTTTTCTCTTGCCTCGCAGGCGTAATTTTTTTGGGACATCCTAGAGTCACCTCCGCAGTATGGTCCACCAAAAATGGTACAAATCACCAAAGTAGGTGTTCGTGGCCTTAAGGAGGGTATGTTGTTATGAGCATGTGATAACGAACATGGCCTTTCACTCATGTTAAGCAAAGACGTATTGAAGAGGAGCATAGCTTCATTGGCATGTGAGGAAGGAAATGATCTTGCTCTCATTTTGAAGTGGGACATAGCTTCTTTGTATGTTGAGGAGCAATGTGGCTTTACTATCATGCTGAGAATGAACACGATATTGTTCTCATGTTGAAGAGGGAAATGACTTTGCTCTCAGGTTGAAGGAAAGCATGGTCTTGCTAGCATGTTGAGAAGGGATATGACTTTACTAGAACGTGTCTAGATTCCATCTTGTTCAACCTTGAGCTCATCCTTTCCCCCAAAAAGTTCAAAATTAAAATCCTCAACTTTAATACGTACTTAGCGGTATGATGACCTTTAAGGATGTTTGGATTTCATTAAAGCCAGTTTAAGATATCTTAGAAAAGAGATGGATTTAATTTCTTTGTTTCTATCTTAATGAGATGGAGAGTAGACCTTAACTATTATATTGGAAAAGAGAGTTGTTCAGCGTACCCATATTGTTCAAGAATCTAAATACAATGTCATGATTCATGAATATCTTTCCCGATGAAATTTTTGACCAAATAATAATTGTTTCTACTCGTGTTCCCAATACTTAATTTTCGTAACATATGCATGTATAGAAAATTCTAGTATATGGCATCATAGTGGCTAAGATCTTAAATACTGTTGTTGGAGTATTGTCAACAATCACGTTTGATAAAGAAGCCCTTAAATATTGTTAAGGGAGCTTTAGTCGAAGCTTTGCATAATCTTGATTTGATTTTGGGATTTCCTGAAAGCATAGGACTTCTTTGTCAACCTTGCTGGCCAAGATACGACATCTCCATGATTATAATTTATCAGTTTATGATTTTTATTTTTTTTTTTCAACATAGTGTTTTTGGTATGAATTTTTGTTTCTTTTTTTCTTTGTTTTCTTTTCTTTTATTTTTGGTGTGGTAATTTGATGTTTTGGGATGGAGTTTTGTGTCTTTTTTTTGTTGGTAATCTAGTGTTTTTTTTGGTCTTTTTTTTTTTTTTTCCAATGAGTTTGGGAGTTAATTTGGTAGACTACTAGTGATCGATATTGATTTTGGGAATTAAAATTGTAGATTACAAGAGTGAATCTACCTAATTCTTCTAGCAAACAACTTTTTAGCGTTGGAGATGATAAGAGTTGGGGGTATTCTCTGGTGGACATACTGAGGACCCCCTGGAGAGTTGTGCTGAGCAACTCCTCGTTCAAGATGAGTTAAACCAACCATTCTAGCAGTGGCTAGAATAATAAGCGGATTAGGTGCTCGCCCAATCACTCCCATGGTGACATGTCGACCAAGCCAATCAGTAGTAAATCATGCGCTGCTCTATTGGTGGTCTGACTGGTTGAGCAATATCCAAAAAGACTTCCATTGGCACCATCTCAGTCCTCCAATAGGCGATCCTTCTTATCTAGAGGTTGTAACACCTATCACTAGCCACCTAAACTCCGTAGCACTACCTGCCTAGGTCATGGGGCGGACCCGCCTCACACCCGGTCCAATTTAAACTCTATAAATAGGAGCATTAGCTCCACTCGAAGGTGAGTGGACTCTCTTGCCTTAACCATGCCTCTCTCCACTTAGCTCACCTTGAATAGATACTTGACTTAATCGTCGAAGTGCCCTTGGTAGGCACCAGATCGGTGTCCCCCTTTTACTCGAAAGTGTTCTCTTGTGTTGCAGGTCCAAGCTGAACAGATAAACTAGAGGCTAGAAGGGTAGTCTGACCATCGTGCACAGTCGAATGTGTGTTGAGCCGCTCAAGATCAGCAACAAAAGGTGATAGGTGATATATGTTGAAAAGGTACATCAAGTGGTAAGAGTACTAGTATCAAGCTAGTAAATTACTCCGATGTTAACTTTTGCTAATAAGGCAATATAACCTGATTGATTATCTTCAGAAAACTAGTAGATTACTTTGGCAGCGATCTGCAATTTGTACTAAAAGGCAATACAATCTGTAGAATACTTGTGGTAAGGTAGTAGATTATCCAATGTTAGGCACATCGGACGATGAGCGTGATTTCAACAAAAACACAAATCATTGACATTTGACTGCTCCTTTAATGTGGTGGAATTCTTAATTATTAAAGCTTCTCCTTCCAACAAAATATCAGGAAAAGAAAATTCTTTCAAGGCCGAATAATATTCATGTTTCTTTGAGGTCAGTTGGGATCCTACTCATAAGTTTATTTCAAAAGAAAGAGAAAGCGTATGAAAATTAAACGCAAAAAAGGGAAACAATCGCCTCGTTTGGTATTATTTCTACATGTTTTTAAAAATATTTTTGCACAACTTTGAAGGCAAAAACTTTAAAAAAACTCTCAGCATAATTCTTTAAAAATTTTCATTTTCAAAAACAAAATCATTTTGCAAACGCTACCAAATGAGAAATATGTTAGATCTCATGATCACATGAATTTGGAAGTTTTAGAAAAAGTCTAACCATACACACACATATATGTATAAATATTAGAGTAGGTTATTCTTAGGAATCATCTTAGCTAGTTTTTCTAAACTTCCAAACCGTTGGCAGATTCCAAAATTCAACAAAAGATGAAAGGTTGACGTACATACTTTACTAATATCTATATAGCTACACATATATTTCGGCAAAACATTAGGATTGGTGAGTGGGACATGAACAACATGATCTTCTTCACATGCACATGGGCAATTATCCTAATGTTAATTGATGTTCCTATTGCAACGTCTACATTTTCTCCATTTTATTTGCCATATAGCAGCGCATTTACATTTTTTTTTAAACTTGTATCGCCCATATATATGATTTGGGACGATTTGGTGGAAACTAATCTTTGACAATAAATTTAGAAGGGACAAAAAAAGTGGTTAACATTGAGGAAATAGAAGTGAATTAATTGTGTTTTTTTCTTCTTTTCTTTTTTGCTTTTAGGATTCTCTTTCTCACGTGTCATTGAGTTCTACCTAATCTTCACTTGTCCAAGGAAATTTATAGATGGGCCTTTTAAGGGTGGAAACTATGTTTGAACAATGAAGGGGAAAAAACACAAAAAGTGAATCAAGTCAATATATATGCCTATGAGACGGTATTTATATGGTTTGAAGTCCTGGCTTAGCTTAATGTGAATCAGCTTCGGTTTTGCATGTTTTGTTTCGTTGTTTATAAATAATAATAATAATAATAATAATAATAAAGTTTTGGCTTAATTTAATGATAAATCCACACTATTTCTATTTAGGATTTTATATCATACGTCTCTATACTTTATAACTTTTGACACTTAGATTTTTATTTTATAAATTTGGACACTTAGGGGTCCAAACTCTTATCTCTTGGCACTGTTTAGTCTGCATCTTCTTTTCATTATTAAATTATATAACAAAAATAATAATATTTTGAGGCTTTTTTTGCTCTTTAGGTCCCAAAAACATATTTTTAATAAAAAGGTCTTCAAAAGTTAGTCTTTATTTTTTTGAGCATCACTCATTATTTCCCGTCAAAAAATAATGTCTAAATACAATAACATAGAGTTGGTTATGATAATTATTGACAACAAATCGATTGATCATAAACCAAAAAAAATTATAAATACCCATTCTTTTTACTTTTGGTAAGTTGGTACCAAATTGCAATGGTTAACTAACTATAACACAACAATTAGTTATTCAATTACACACTTTCATTTCATAAAAATCTTTATTATATATAATTGTGGATAATAAAAACTATGTAATCATACAATATTTAATTGGATAATTATTGTTGTGTTTGTCTATAACTTTAGTTATATCGTTGTAATTTAAACAAACTTATATAATGAAATAGATAGCTAATTTTCTCAATGATATTTGTGAATGTTTTTGGGTTTATAATCAATCATTTTGTTGTTAATAATAATTATAATTATCATTATTTTAGGGCATTTAAACATTATTTTACATAAAAAATTATAAGTTATATATATTTCCAAAAAAAATTAAAGAACCAAAAAACAAAAGAATCTCAAAATATAGACATGTTTTATGTCATTTGACAATAAAAAGAATATACGCACTAACGGTGTTAATAAATTAATAATCTGGGGACTTGAATGTCTAAATTTTTGAAATAAGGATTGATAGTACCAAGAAATTAAAAGTTTGGAGACTAAAGTGTTTAGATTCTTAAATAAAGACTAAGGCGTTAACAAATTAAGAGTTCGGGGACCTAAATGTCTAAATTCTTTAAATGTATATCTAAGTGTCAAAAATTGCATAATTTGAGAACCTATGTTACAAAAATACCTTTCTATTTTCGATGCAGTCTACAGTAAAAACCACCACGCTATTAAGATTAAAAAAATACTTGCCTTAGCTATATGACTAATTGTCGATTAGTTCGCAAACCATTCAAATTTAACCTCATACCAAATTCAACTATACTATTATTTTGTTTTGCATGTTAAAGTATCATTCTTGAACTTCAGATACGAGTTACAATGATGTGCCAAACAAAGTCCGTGAACCAACGGTGAGGCCATAGTAGTTAGACTTCTTATAATGTTACTAGCGTATGTGTGTGTGTGTGTGTGTATATATATGTATGTATATATATATATGTATGTATGTGTCACGCCCCGGAGTACGGGAGGTGACGTGGCGGAATATTTAGATTAATTAAAAGAGGATTTAATTGAAATTAAGGGTTTAAAAATCAAATTAAGCAAGAAATAAAGAGATTTTTCCACCACATTTGATAAAGAATTTAAAATCGTTAAACAAATAACAATAATTGAATAAAAACCACGAATATGGGTTCCACAACCCACAACTTGTGCACACACATGAATATGACAATATCACAAATACAATTACAGTCCAAGTACAAATAAAGTTGAGTCTTACATGCCTTGATTAATAAATACAAAATGTAAATAAATTCTCCTATTGCTCCTGAGTTCGGTCCGAAGAATCTTCTCCAAACCTAAATGGGAAACCACCTAGAGGGGGGAATTTAAAACAATAAAACGTGAGCGAAAGGCTCAGTAGGACTAAGTTTTATAAAATAATTTAATACAAAGAAACATAACATTATCAGGATTATACAAAAAAAGGAACTTGAATAAATAAATAAATAAATTGAGTAGAACCGTTCTGACACAGAACAGTCTACTCGTCAAATCCAAACACCAGTTTACTTTTACCTAGGCAAACCATGATATCACCACCGTAGTGGCCCAGCTGGGTTTCGGGACCTGCCCCCAAGGTCGATCACGACCCGATCTCTGATATGGCATCATGCCTTAGTGTTCATTATCATTATCATTCAAAACCCAATTACCGAGTGTTGTCAATTACATTCATTATGAAATTCATTTCATGTCACGGTATATAAAAATATAACCGATAAAACCATTTTCAAACATCCATTGAAAACATTTTGGATAGAAATCCTTTTCAAAGCCAAATCATTTCAAAACCAGGCTACCAAAGAAATAGGATAGAAGTCCTACCTCAGTACTCGTGCCGGTACCCCACACCGTAATCCCGGTCCGCTATACGTTAGCTCCACGGAACCACGAACAATCCTAGATACAAACTAAGTCGATCAATATCTAGTTCGAAACATTCTATGTTACTAAATCATTTCATGATGTCCTAGTGTGCCATTTGTATCATTAAAATCATCCTATAAGGTTGGGATTTAAATCAGGGTTCAAAACAGTAAAATCGGGTAAAAATCACAAAATTTTCCATGCCTCGGTCGGCCTGCCGGACGCCCTGCTTCGGCCTGCCGAACTGTACAGTTCGGCCTGCCGGAAGCAAAGTTCGGCCTGCCGAACATTTCCCCAGATTCGGCCTGCCGGTCGGAAGAACACCGGCCTGCCGATCATCACTCCGGCCTGCCGAACATGAACTTCGGCCTGCCGAACTGGGAAGATCCAGAAATCCCAGCCACGGGTTTCTCGATCCCCAAAATCCAAATCTTGTTTCTAACCTGTTTTTCTCAAATCCCAGGCATGAAAAACAACTATAATTGATAGAAAAACATTCTAGAACATGTTTGGGATCATTTAAACAACATTTAAACTCAAAATCTTCAAAAATCCGAAAATGAGAAAAAGAGGAGAAAAATGAAAAACTTGAATCCAATCTGTTTTTCTTGAATCTAGGCTTAGATTCTAGTTGTTCTAAGCTCATTTAACACAAATCCACGGTTTTCTAAGCTAAAACAAACTTAGATTTCAAAAACACACAAAATCAAAAATTTTGTAAAAAGTTTAGAAATTTCAAATCTAACCTCGAATCGAAGCTTCAATCCGCGTTCTCGGTCGCCGAATCACGTCCCCGAGCTTCCTCCTTGCTGTTCGGAAGCTTGGATTCGAATGGGAATCAAATTTTTTTTGAAGAAATTGAGAGAGAGAGAGGGACTGCCGAGAGAGAGAAGAGAGAGAGAGAGAACTCGTGAATGAGGAGAGAGAGAGAGAAGAGAGAAATAAATAGAAAAGATCGGTGGGCGGTTTTACTGTGCGAAAACCATGTGCCGCCCACGGTTTTGCAAAACGGAGTATTTTTAACATTTTACAAATTGTCGTGTTTTAAAACTCAAAACATCATTTTAAATCAACAAGGAATCTTTTGAACACATGAATTTAACAAAACAACCAAAAACTAAAAATCCAACCAAATAATCTAATTAAAGTTAAAACTTTAATTATGGCACACTAATTCATCATTTTCATTACATTAATGTTAAATAAATTTCGGGACGTTACAGCTCTCCACCCCTTAAAGAAATTTCGTCCTCGAAATTTACAACTCATCTCAAAAGCAAAACAAATGCGGATATGACTCCCGCATACCCGACTCTAGTTCCCAAGTGGCTTCATCAACACCGTGATGCTGCCACACGACCTTTACCAACGGTATCTCACGACGACGCAAGCTGATCACTTTCCGGTCGATGATCTGAATCGGCACTTCTTCGTACGTCGTATCCTCCTGAACCTGCACATCGCGAAACGATACTATCTTACCCTGCTCAGGTGGACACTTCCTAAGCATAGACACATGAAACACATCGTGCACATGAGAAAGTTCGGGCGGAAGATCAAGCCGATAAGCGACCACACCAACACGCTGAGTGATCTCGAACGGCCCAATATACCTCGGCGCGAGCTTCCCACTCACTCCGAACCGCATAGTTCCCTTACGAGGTGACACCCTCAAGAGAACAAAATCTCCAACTGCGAACTCTAAAGGTCTACGTCTCCTATCCGCGTAGCTCTTCTGCCGACTCTGAGCTGCTCTCAATCGATCCCGAATCACCACGACTTTTTCGTTGCTGTCACGAATCTCATCCGGCCCAAGAATAACTCTATCTTCCGGTTCGGCCCAACACACAGGTGACCGACACGGTCGCCCATACAACGCCTCAAATGGTGCCATACCGATACTCGCCTGATAACTGTTGTTGTACGCGAACTCTGCCAAATGCAAACATTGCTTCCAATTCCCGCCGAAGTCCAACGCACAAGCACGCAACATATCCTCGAGAACCTGAATAACCTGCTCAGACTGCCCATCAGTCTGAGGATGAAACGCCGTACTGAAGTTCAAATCCGTACCCAAAGCCTCCTGAAAACTCCTCCAATACTTAGCATTAAACCTGGTGTCTCGATCAGAGGTGATGGACAAAGGAACCCCATGCAACCTCACAATGTTCTGCATATACAGCTCCCCAAGAATCTTCCTGGAACACGTCGACCTAAACGGAATGAAATGCGCCGATTTCGTCAACCTGTCGACTACAACCCAAACTGCATCATGCCGCTGCTCCGTCCTCGGCAAACCTGTGAGGAAATCCATCGTCACATGCTCCCATTTCCACCCTGGAATAGGAAGCGGCTGAAGCTGACCTGCAGGCTTCTGATGCTCGGCTTTCACCTGAAGACACGTCGAACACTTGGCCACGTACTCGCGAACATCTTTCTTCATGCCTCTCCACCAATAGTGCCTCTTCAAATCACGATACATCTTGGTGCTCCCTGGATGAATAGCAAACTGAGACCTATGAGCTTCATCTAGAACGGCTTTCGTCACCTCGACGATAACTGGAACTGCAAGACGCTCCCGGAAGTACAACGATCCATCTGCATGCATGCTCCATTCCTCGAACTGCTCCCCGTTCTGAATCCGCGACCAAATCCCCTGCAAATGTCGATCCTGCCACTGACCTTGCTTCACCATCCAAACAAGAGCTGGAGTCGCTTCCACATGCTATAACGAAACTCGATCACCGTCGTCACGATACTGTAGCCGATACTCACTCACTGTCGCATCCCTGCTCCAGTCCTCAAAAATCAAACAAGCGAGAATCCCTGAAGACTTTCTGCTAAGCGCGTCCGCTACCACATTAGCTTTTCCGGGATGATACTGCAACGCGAAATCATAATCCTCCATGTACTCCACCCATCTGCGCTGCCTCAGATTGAGATCCCTCTGAGTGAACAAATGCCTCAAACTCTTGTGATCGGAGAAGACCTGAAACGATGCTCCATACAAGTAACATCTCCAAATCTTCAGCGCGTAGATCACCGCTGCAAGCTCTAAATCGTGAGTAGGATAATTCCGCTCGTGAGGTCGTAGCTGTCTCGATCCGTACGCAACCACACGTCCATGCTGCATCAACACGCATCCAAGTCTGCGCCCTGAAGCATCAGCATAAACCTCATACGGCTCGTCACTACTAGGAATAACTAATACTGGAGCTGAAGTCAACCGGTTCTTCAATTCCTGAAAAGCAGACTCACAGTCTTCATCCCACTCAAACCTGACATTTTTCTTGGTCAATCTCGTCAACGGAGCTGCAATCTTCGAAAAGTCCTTTACAAATTTCCTGTAATATCCAGCAAGACCTAAGAAGCTGCGAATCTCCGCTACATTCCTTGGTCGTTCCCATTCCAATATAGCTTCAATCTTGGACGGATCCACTAAAATACCATGCTCCGAAATGACATGACCCAGAAATTTGACCTCAGTCAACCAGAACTCACACTTTTCCCTCTTAGCATACAACTGGTGCTCCCGCAGAGTCTGAAGTACGATCCGAAGATGCTGCTCATGCTCCTCCCAAGTCTTAGAATACACAAGAATATCATCGATGAACACGATCACAAACTGATCCAGATACGGCCTAAATATCCTGTTCATCAAATCCATAAAAGCTGCTGGAGCATTCGTCAACCCGAAAGAGATAACCAGAAACTCGAAGTGCCCATACCGAGTCCTAAAAGCTGTCTTGGGAATATCCTCTTCCTTGATTCTGAGCTGATGATAACCTGACCGCAAATCAATCTTCGAGAAGTATCGCGAACCTCCCAACTGATCAAATAGCTCATCAATCCTAGGCAAAGGATACTTGTTCTTTACCGTAACATGATTCAGCTGCCGATAATCCACACATAACCTGAGAGTCCCATCGTGCTTCTTAGCAAACAAAACCGGTGCTCCCCACGGAGATGTGCTATTCCGAATATATCCTTTATCAGCAAGCTCCTGAAGTTGCTTCCTTAATTCCTTCATTTCTGCCGGCGCCATCCGATAAGGTGCCATAGAAATCGGTGATGTCCCTGGAAACAACTCGATACCAAACTCAATCTCCCGATGCGGTGGTAATCCTGATAACTCGTCGGGGAAGACATCCTCGAACTCACCAACCACCGAAATCGCTACACTACTACTCGAAACATAGGGCTCGCAATCTAGATTGGCAAGAAAAGCAAAACAATCTAGATTCCTTCGCCCTCCTAAACACGACTTCATGAGACGCTCACTCATTAGCCAATCACCACCACCCTGGTAAGTGATTACCGTCCCCCTATCAGACACTAGGGTCACTTTTCTAAGTTGGCAGTCCACAACTGCACTATACCTGGACAACCAGTCCATCCCTAAAATCACATCATAGGAACTCATGGGGAGTATAATCAAATCACTTTTCAAGATCTCATCCCCAATCTTTATTTTACAAGATTTACACATACAATTCACACACACCCGCCCCAAGGGAGAAGTTATAACTAGGGGTTCCTTAAACTCTTCTACTTCTAATCCCAAGGCATGTACAAAGGAACTCGAAATGAGAGAATGAGAGGCACCGGTATCAAATAAAACGCGAGCTAAAGATCTGGAAACCAAAACCATACCATCGACAACCGCGTTACCAATCTGAGAATCTGACCCTCCAGATGCCATTGCATGAACCTGTACTGGCGCTTTTCCTTTTCCTCTACCGACATTGCTGGGTCCTGCATTACTCGGCCGATGCTGCTGAGATGGAGACGACTGCACACTACCTGTACTCGGAGCTCTATACTGAGGAACATTGCGCTGAAAATACTACGGTTGCTGTCCCCGTGCCGGATATGAGAATTGCTGAGGAGAAAACTGCGGATACTGCAACTGCGGGTACTGCGGAGGCGGAGGTAGGGGCTGAGGCTGAGGCTGAGACGAACGACTGGCATCCTCCCCGGTCTGCGATCCAAGACGAGCACTCCTGATCGGGCAATTCCTCTTGATGTGTCCGGGCTGCTGACAGAAATGACAATGAAAGCTGTAGGGATTGCTGCGCCCGCTGCCAGACGAACTGCTGCTGCCACTGGTCGCACCGCCTTGCTTGCCTTTCCCCGGAGCTGGACGACTACTGGTGCTCTTCCTGCCACTCCTCTGCGGTCCTCCTGAAGCCTTGGCTCGGTCCTCACAATACTGCACGTAATCATTCTCCACGGAGATCGCCGACGACACAAGCTCTCCGAAACCCCTAAGCCGTAGAGCAACCAACTGCCGCCGAATAGGAGCCTTGAGTCCTTCCTGAAACTTGATGCATTTCTCGCGCTCCGATGCCACAGCTGATGGAGCAAACCTAGCCAACTCGCTAAACTTTGCCTCATACTCCCGAACTGAAAGATCACCCTGCTGCAGTCTATAAAACTCAGCTGCCTTCTGATCTCTATATCCCTGCGGAAAATACCGATCATAGAACAGATCCTCGAACTTGTCCCAACCGATATCGCCACCGCGCTCCAGACGCTTAGTTTGTTTCCACCAGGTGTTAGCGCCACCCTCGAGCTTATACGCCACGAATTCCACACGATACTCCTCAGGCACACCAAGGGTATCAAGATGCTTCAAGATCGAATCCAACCAATACTCTGCTAACTGCGGATCCCCATTGCCATCAAAAGTCGGAATAGACGCCCGCCGAAATTCCTTAAAGAAAGCATGCCGACTACCAACACTGGAGTCTTCCGGTCTAGTCCTGGCTGCCATCTGCCGGAAAGCCGCAATCATAGACCTCATCAGGCCCTCATCATTTCCGAACTCGGCGTCAGCTGTCGAACGACGTCTAGGTGCCATTCTCTCACTTCTGAAAACAAAATTTGGACTGTCAGAGGTATTTCATTGTCAAACCTATGTGTGCACAATTCCCAAGGTTCATAACCTTGAGCTCTGATACCATTCTGTCACGCCCCGGAGTACGGGAGGTGACGTGGCGGAATATTTAGATTAATTAAAAGAGGATTTAATTGAAATTAAGGGTTTAAAAATCCAATTAAGCAAGAAATAAAGAGATTTTTCCACCACATTTGATAAAGAATTTAAAATCGTTAAACAAATAACAATAATTGAATAAAAACCACGAATATGGGTTCCACAACCCACAACTTGTGCACACACATGAATCTGATAATATCACAAATACAATTACAGTCCAAGTACAAATAAAGTTGAGTCTTACATGCCTTGATTAATAAATACAAAATGTAAATAAATTCTCCTATTGCTCCTGAGTTCGGTCCGAAGAATCTTCTCCAAACCTAAATGGGAAACCACCTAGAGGGGGGAATTTAAAACAATAAAACGTGAGCGAAAGGCTCAGTAGGACTAAGTTTTATAAAATAATTTAATACAAAGAAACATAACATTATCAGGATTATACAAAAAAAGGAACTTGAATAAATAAATAAATAAATTGAGTAGAACCGTTCTGACACAGAACAGTCTACTCGTCAAATCCAAACACCAGTTTACTTTTACCTAGGCAAACCATGATATCACCACCGTAGTGGCCCAGCTGGGTTTCGGGACCTGCCCCCAAGGTCGATCACGACCCGATCTCTGATATGGCATCATGCCTTAGTGTTCATTATCATTATCATTCAAAATCCAATTACCGAGTGTTGTCAATTACATTCATTATGAAATTCATTTCATGTCACGGTATATAAAAATATAACCGATAAAACCATTTTCAAACATCCATTGAAAACATTTTGGATAGAAATCCTTTTCAAAGCCAAATCATTTCAAAACCAGGCTACCAAAGAAATAGGATAGAAGTCCTACCTCAGTACTCGTGCCGGTACCCCACACCGTAATCCCGGTCCGCTATACGTTAGCTCCACGGAACCACGAACAATCCTAGATACAAACTAAGTCGATCAATATCTAGTTCGAAACATTCTATGTTACTAAATCATTTCATGATGTCCTAGTGTGCCATTTGTATCATTAAAATCATCCTATAAGGTTGGGATTTAAATCAGGGTTCAAAACAGTAAAATCGGGTAAAAATCACAAAATTTTCCATGCCTCGGTCGGCCTGCCGGACGCCCTGCTTCGGCCTGCCGAACTGTACAGTTCGGCCTGCCGGAAGCAAAGTTCGGCCTGCCGAACATTTCCCCAGATTCGGCCTGCCGGTCGGAAGAACACCGGCCTGCCGATCATCACTCCGGCCTGCCGAACATGAACTTCGGCCTGCCGAACTGGGAAGATCCAGAAATCCCAGCCACGGGTTTCTCGATCCCCAAAATCCAAATCTTGTTTCTAACCTGTTTTTCTCAAATCCCAGGCATGAAAAACAACTATAATTGATAGAAAAACATTCTAGAACATGTTTGGGATCATTTAAACAACATTTAAACTCAAAATCTTCAAAAATCCGAAAATGAGAAAAAGAGGAGAAAAATGAAAAACTTGAATCCAATCCGTTTTTCTTCAATCTAGGCTTAGATTCTAGTTGTTCTAAGCTCATTTAACACAAATCCACGGTTTTCTAAGCTAAAACAAACTTAGATTTCAAAAACACACAAAATCAAAAATTTTGTAAAAAGTTTAGAAATTTCGAATCTAACCTCGAATCGAAGCTTCAATCCGCGTTCTCGGTCGCCAAATCACGTCCCCGAGCTTCCTCCTTGCTGTTTCGAAGCTTGGATTCGAATGGGAATCAAAATTTTTTTGAAGAAATTGAGAGAGAGAGAGGGACTGCCGAGAGAGAGAAGAGAGAGAGAGAGAACTCGTGAATGAGGAGAGAGAGAGAAAAGAGAGAAATAAATAGAAAAGATCGGTGGGCGGTTTTACTGTGCGAAAACCATGTGCCGCCCACGGTTTTGCAAAACGGAGTATTTTTAACATTTTACAAATTGTCGTGTTTTAAAACTCAAAACATCATTTTAAATCAACAAGGAATCTTTTGAACACATGAATTTAACAAAACAACCAAAAACTAAAAATCCAACCAAATAATCTAATTAAAGTTAAAACTTTAATTATGGCACACTAATTCATCATTTTCATTACATTAATGTTAAATAAATTTCGAGACGTTACAGTATGTATGTATGCAGTTACGGACTCACGTTAAGCCGTTTAGAGGTATGCTGACAATATTTATGATTTAAGTTCAATATTAAATTTTTTATACTTTTTTTAATTTTGCTCCACTGAAATATATTCTTGACACTATTTATATTAAAATTTTTAAAAAGGTTTCAACTGTGCCTCTGAATTTTTTCTTTTGAATTTTTAGGGAGTCTAGAAACATTGGTTTAAACCGTTAGTTTGAAACAAAAATACTATAACAATTTAAATTTTATAAGAAATAATGCTATTATAACTTTAGTTTGAACAAAAAGTTTTAGGCTAAACTAAGGACCCTAAACAACCTATTAAATTTTAATTTTAAAATACAAATAAATAACAACTCAATTACTTTATGAATTTATAATTTTATAAATTGTCAATTTTAAAAATTAAATCCAACTCAATTATTAATGTGTTTCAGTTACAAATATAAGTTTAATTCATGCCCTCACTAGAAAAATTTTATGGCTCTGCCATTGTATGTATATGTAAGTATAATTGATGTTGACTTACAGAGAAACATCAAAGAAAAATAGATGGCCAATAACGTCTTCAACATAGAAAAAAAAATCTATACATATTTGGTATGCCTTAAGGCTTCGTTAAAACATTATAAATAGGAAGTTAGAATTATGCTTTTCATAAATGTCTAAAACTACATATTGAGAGTTAGTGTTTGGAATTTCATCTCCGATTTTCCACCAAAAGAAAAGGAAAGCGAAGAATTAACTCGCATAAGAAAAAGAAAATGATAGTTCATCTACTAGCCATTTACTAATATTCCACACCAAGCCCCCGACTTAATGCTAACAAAATAAAATAAGGACGAACAAATAAAATAGTATATTTGAGTTAAAAATTAGCAAATAATGTCATATATTTTCAATATATATAATAAATAACATATCATGAGAGATTGAGAGTTATCTTATGAAAAATTGAAAACAAAAACCTCAAAATATCCTTGTATCTTTGTCCTCTCAATCTCTTACTCTCCCGATGGTCACTTCACCCATTATATGGGCCTTAACTACAGCGTTCCAGCCAGAGGAGCTTGGCCCACTCATCGCGGCTGTCAAGCGAGCATGGTCTCGATTAGTTACTCATGACGTGCCTGTAGTGACAGCCCTGACATAAGGGTCCTTACCCCTACATGGCCTGATAGGGACTATGCCTTGAAGCAGATCTAGAGATTCCCTCTTGGGGGCCAGCACTCACCCTAAGCTGAGCATCTGGGCCAACCAAGATGGCTTTTCTAGATCGGCCGTCGTCCTTGTGCTTTCCCTATCCTCAGACCCTGCACAGTCGATCTCAGTGCCCTTATCCGAGCAGGAAATGTTTAATGACTGATTTTGGGAATCACTTAAGTCACTCATGTTCATGTTAAGGAATTACATGTTCAAGATTGATTCGTCGAGTCAAAAAATTCCTCCAAATGACTAGCTTTCCTACTCTGTAGCTAAATGCAAACTTAGAAATTCAGATGCAATATGCACTAAAAGGGGGAAGTTGACTGCTATTTATAGCTAAAAATTAGGCATGAAATCAAAAAGATGCAATGATTGCTCCAGTCAGGGAAATGGCCAATCATGTTTGACATGTGTCAACCGAGCTTGACTAATTCACCTCTTAGATTCCAAAAACCCAAAAACAAACCTGAAAACCATCTTCAGCCACCAACTCTAGGGCAGAGTGCACCCAGGCCGAGCGTCGACCAAGTACATTAGGGGCTACTCTTGGGGGTGTGCTTGGCGCTCTTTTCTAGAGACTACTCTTCAATTCTTCGACCACCCAAATCAGACATAGCTGTTTCTAATACATCCAAAACTCTCCTCTGATTGGTACTTCCTTTCGTGGTGCTCCCTAGGACCTCCATTGGCTACCACACAAAACATCGCCTCCTTGGGAAGAACATGTGCTCAGAATGGACATATATGGCCTACACCCAAACAGTAACTCATCCTCAAAGCTTGACACATGTCCTCATATCAACCCTCGGGTAGAGGACTAACCTTTCTCTAGAATCATGACACCTATAACCTACCACTTGAAGCCTTCTGATGAGACACCTAGATAATAGGTCAAACCCACCAAACACTCAGCCTAGGTGGTGGCCTATAATTTGAAAGCATTTACTTCACCTGAGAGGTAACGTGTACTTCTTCATGTAACCTTACTCTTGATCTCGGCCGAATAGGTTCCTAACTTAAGCATCGAAGAGCCTTTAGCTGGTACTATACCAGTGTCCTCTTGATCTACAAAGCGTCCCTCTTCTTGTTGTAGGTTCACCTTGGGAAGCCAAGATGAGAAAGGAAGGCAGTTCAACCACCGTGTGTAGCCACACATGATGTTGATCACTAGTGAAGCAAGCAAAGCATCAACAACTTACAAGTCAGTAATGGAAGATTCTAATAAGGAGAAGTGGCTAAAAGCCATGAAACTTGAGGTTGAATTCATGTATTCCAACTCGGTCTAGGAACATGTTGATCCTCCTGAAAGGGTAACATCCATTGTGTGCAAATTGATCTACAAAAAAGAAGAGAGGAATGGATAGAAAAATAGAGACTTTCAATGTAAGGCTAGTAGCCAAAGGTTATACCCAGTATGAGGGAATCAACTATGAAGAGACTTTCTCCCCAGTTTCTAAGCTAAAGTCCAATCAGATACTCTTATCCATTGCTACATATTATGACTATAAAATATGGCAGATGGATGTTAAGATACTGTTTCTAAATAGCTATCTTAAAGAAATCATCTACATAATATAGCCAAAGGGTTTCATAGCTGAAGAAGGCTAAGAGAAGAAAGTATGCAAGCTACAAGGGTTCATTTATAGGCTTAAGTAGGTTTCTAGATCATGGAACATCAGGTTTAATAAGGCTATTAGGTCTTATGGTTTTAAACAGAATCGGGATAAACCATGTGTCTACAAGTGCGTAAGAGAAAAGAAAGTGATCTTCTTAGTACTTTATGTTGATGACATCTTGCTCATTGGGAATGATAAGGAATAAATGTCACAAGTAAAGGAATGGTTAGCCAGCCAGTTTCAAATGAAAGATTTGTGATAGGCAAGCTACGTTCTTAGGATC
Organism: Artocarpus heterophyllus; assembly: GCA_025403435.1. Taxonomy (NCBI): domain Eukaryota; kingdom Viridiplantae; phylum Streptophyta; class Magnoliopsida; order Rosales; family Moraceae; genus Artocarpus; species Artocarpus heterophyllus. Next base: position 13,066,188 of record CM046331.1, read on the forward strand.
CTACTCATCCGAGATCACAAAAAAAATGGCATTATCTCAACATACATATTATGACAAGATTTTGTCAAATATGGGATGCATAATTCTAAGAGAGGGAATTTGCCTTCTAGGCATGGTATTCACCTCTCAAAAGAGCAGTGTCCTAAGGCTCCTTAAGAGGAAAAAGACGAGACGTTTCCCTTATGCATCGGTAGTCAAAAGCTTGATGTATACTATGCAGAGTACTTAAACTAACATCTGCTATGCAGTAGGGATAGTTAGTAAGTTTCAGTCAAATCTCAAATTTTATCATTGGAAGTGCATTCCTGAGTATATTAAGAGAACAAAAAACTATATACTTGTGTATTCTAGTGGAGATCTATCTCTCGACCGTTACTCCGATTTTGATTTTCAATTGGATAAGGAAGATCAAAAGTTAATCTCAGGATGTGTGTTGACTCTTGGTGGTGGAGCTGTTGTCTGGAGGAGAGTGAATAACAGTGTGTTTCTAACTCAACAACGAAGGTTGAATACGTGGTTGCCGGTAAAGCATCCATGGAAGCAGTATGGCTTAAGAAATTTTTGACTGATCTGGAAGTTGTTTTAGATATGGATAAGCTGATTAGACTATACTATGACAACAAGACAAAATCATAAACATTAAAGAATCAAGAAACCACAAAGGCATGAGACATGTAGAAAGAAAGTTCTTGTTCAAAATATTTACCACAGAAGTGACATGACAATTTTGAAGATCACGTCAGAAGACAACCTAGTAGATCTATTCACGAGGACTTTATCAGTCAAAGTTTTTGAAAAGAATCTAGAGGGATATGGATTAAGAGACATGTCTCATCTGCTTTAGGGCAAGTGAGAGATTATTAGGATAGATGCCCATGAAGCATATGATGTCTTGTAATAGACATATTTATAAATAAATAAATTAAATTTATTCATTATATTTGCATGTATATTTTTTAATACTTTATGAATATCATTAAAATTCCATAATTATCTATGTGATCTTAAATATTGATAATAAGTGTTATATAAAAGAGGATAATATTTAAGGATGTTAATTAAAACGGTCAATAACATATAATTAATTATTATAATTAAATACATGGAATCTTTAATTGAGCGTTACTGGTGCAAGTCATTTTCATTAAAAATGGAACAATTTTGTCCAAAACAATTAATGAAGTGAGTCATTAAATGAGTGTATTGATGTCTTGCTATCACTCAACACCATGTGCGGCTGCGTACAATGGTGGACTACATGTCTAACTTGTCTCAGCTTCTAGAGGGAGACCTGCAATAAGAAGAGGGAATGCTTCAGAAGCCCAGGGGACATCGATGTGGTGCCAGCCAAGGGCTCTTCGACGCTCAAGTTAAGAACTGTTCTACCGAGAGTGAGAGGAAGGTTAGGTATGAGAGTCCACTTACCTTAATGGTAGAGTAATTACTCTTATTTATAGACCACCACTTGGACCGATGTAAAGTAGGTTTTGACTCTTGACTGAAGCGCTCCATATGGCGGTGTTAGGGGATAGGTGATAAGTGTTACAATCCTAGAAGATGGACAACCCTTCATCTAAGGGCTGTAAAGAGGCCATGTGGTGGCCTTGAAAATGGGTTGTTTACTTGGCTTTAGGTTATATCTATTCATCTCGAGCACACATTTTTCCCAAGAAGGCGGCATCTTAAGTAGCGATCAAAGGAGGCCTCGAGGACCACCTCGGGAAATTGCATTGGTTAATGGAAAGTTATGTAAGCTCCAAAAATAACTTCTGTTCGAGCAAGGTAGTTGGACAGTTGACATGAGCTCTTCGAGAAAGGGCGACGAGCACACCCCTAACAATAGCCCCTAATGCACCTAGTCGGTGCTCGGCCAGGTTACACTCAGCTAAATGGTCCTCGGATATTTGACCTTGAGATTAAGGGATCCTAAAGTCTCTTTGTGGTGATCGATTAGGCATAACCAACATGTGTTAACTTGCTATTGGTGGTTCCTTTGACGAGTGTAATCATTGCACCTCTTCGTATTCTACATCCGTCCTTGATTATAAATAAGGGGAGTCCCCTCTCATTCAGTTTACTTTGCTTAGGAATTTCTCAAAGCTTGTATCTAGCTGCCGAGCAAAACTCAACTTGCAAACCTAAAAAGCTTTGCTTAGTTCAAACTCAATCAGGTAATTCCCAAACATAAAAATGAGTGATTCAAGTGATTCCCAAAATCGGCCAGTTAGCATCTTCAGGTCGGATGAGAGTATTGAGTCTGACCAATAGAGCGCCACATAAAGGGGAAGCACGAGAAAGGAGATTGAGCAAGAAGAGGTGGCTCGGTTAGCCCAAATCCTAATCTTGGGACATGGGACTGCCCTAAATAAGAATTCTTAGACCTCCTTGAAGGAAACGTCCTAATCCGACCATGTAAGGGGAGGACCCATACATTGGAACGGCCATCACGGGCATGTCTTACGTGGCCGAATAAGAGCACTCCCGCTAGTGGGCAAGTAGTGGGCAAGGTTAGTGTTGAGGGGCCCGATAGTGCCGAGGAGAGGCAACAACACCAAGGACGAGGAGGAAGCAGCATGCGTTTAGAGATAAGGGTCTGTAGAGTTGTGGTTTATCAAGTGCACTGGCCTAGAAAAATTTCTGCCAACAAGTACACTTTGGCAATGAGTCTAGGCTAGCCTGGACATCATTCGTCAGGAGAACGGGATTCCCAACAATGTAATCTTATCATGCCCGAGGTTAGGGACTTCCCTGTCGAACCACCAAAGGGGTGCATCATGCTACACATAGAGTTCTTTTGAGCAGGATTCTGTCTTTCGATGCACCCATTTATGCGTCGAGCCCTCAAAAATTTCAACATATGCCTTGCACAGCTAAACCCACATTGTTACCACTGGCTGATTGGCATGTATGCGCTATGGATGTACAGCTACGCTTTCAATATGCCATGGGAGGCCTTTAAGCAGATTTTCAAGATGAAGAATCTCCTACGGTAGGTCAGGTTGAACTACTTCACTAGATTCTTCAAGGAATTCATCCTTGGAAATCTCAATTGGGAGAAGTTATAAAAGTTTGAGTGGTTTTATGCTAGCAGAAGTGGCTATCCTGGCTGGAAGAGTGGGTTCCTGCTAGTCAAGTTATGCTAATGAAGTTTAAGCAAGTCCATCTGTCATCGAAGAGGCCATGGGCACAGGGCGCAATCAGGCGTCTGTTGAGGACATGCTAAGAAAGCCTGACTCTATCCAACAATAGGCGTTCTTGCTTAGCAAGATGAGCTTGGCTAATTATGGCTGGCTTAGGGGTTCCAACACAACCAATCCCAGATGTGACGATGTCATACTTGCTCGAGTGGCCGAGAAAGTGACAATAGCTCAGCAAAAGGTCGTTGATGTCCTGGCGTCAAGTTCCTCTTGACCTGGATGATAAACAAGGGTGCCATTATTGTTCAATTCTAAGGACTCTCGTGGTGGTTGCCCTAGTCTAGGGCCACCCATCGCCGATGAGGCCCTTAAGGTCATAATAAGGGAACTCTATCCATTATGCCTGCTCCATATCAGAAGTTGAACCTAAAGGCTGTTCCTTTTGTTTTTGTTCATATTTTTTTCGAACATATCTTGACTTTGTTTCTCTAAAGAATGATAAAGCAGTAGAGCCAAAGCAAAGGCAAGGCCAAGTCTAGGACAAAGAGAAAAAGATTCGAAGGGTCCCAAGCACCTAGTAGCTTAAGCTAGTGTCTCACCATGGGGCTTCAACAAGCCAGAACATTCCTCCACCCCTACCACTGGAAGTTCCTATAGCCGACTGGTCGAGGAAAACCCAGTATCCTATATGCCCATCCAGCGTCGAGTACTTCGATGACCTAGTTCCTCTGAAAGTGTTCTTCAACTCTTTTTGGCACAAGTCCTATCGAGAGTGCTACGAATCAGCTTTCTAGTAATTAAATTAGGTGGGTTCAATCTCAAACTTTGAGCTTATTTTTCTTCTATATAGCATCATTCTCATTTGGTTTTATTAACATCAAACTTTGTAGGTTTATGTAGCCTTTAAGGTTGTCAACCTCACGGCTGAGCAACAGGTCAAGGTGTAGCAAGATAGGGCTAAAAAAGCCATCGTGAAGATTGCCAAGGCTGAGGACAAGCTAACAGATAGTGCATACAAGCTGGCCTGTGTCAAAGTTAAATTAGAGGCTGCTAAGGAGGAGGCTAACAAGGCCTAGGGAGAAGTTTAGAGGGCTCAACTGACCTCCTAGGCGCACAAGAAATGGCCCAAGCTCCTAGGGCAGAGCACTACAGGTTCCTTTGGGAGGAACTACTAAATACACTGGCTGAGGTGGCATGCCAGACAATGGAGAACTTTAAAGGCACAAAGGAGTTCTCAGTTAACTATTTGCTAGGGATGAAGGACCTACAAGGCTACATCCTAATAAAGCATCCCAAGGTGGCTACCTTTGACTGGTCGCTTGTCGAGGACCCCAAAGAGGAGTGTGGAGGCAAAGACGAAGAGGAAGAGGAGGGCGAGGAGAAGACCCCAACCCCAATCGAGCAAGATGGCAGTAGGCAAGAGTAGAATACAGCCTAAGTTGTTGTCGATTTAGATTGCAAGGATGCCAAATACAACACTTGGCCTAAAGCTTAGGGTGGTTCTTCTACTCCTAGTTGTTTTTCTTCTCTTTTTTTGTTTATGCCCAGGTATGGGGGGTGCCTAGTTATTGTACCTTCCACGAACATTTATTTATCCAACATTCAAAATTTCCCATATTGAGTTGTTTGAATTTATTTTTTTTTAATTTTTGCATATAGATTCCTTTAAGCATATTCTTCTCTTTTCAAGCATATTCTACTCAGATTTGGGGTATGATGTCAGATACCCCTACACGTTAGACTTGTTGAGTCCCTTGGGACTTCTACAAGTCTAGTTATGGCCAAGTAATCCTCAATTTAATTGGACTAGTAAACTTTGTATTTCAAGTTCACCTATGGTCGGATTTTAAGTCGACCAGCCCCCAAGTTGGAAGTTAAAGTGGCCCTGAGCTGGAGCCGCTAGCTCATGTTATTGTCTTGGTCTATTTATTGTTTTATTTTTCAGAGAATTCTTGAATATGTGTTCACTCATTGATGTCTATTCGATGTGCATTCATTTACTGCCTTGATTAGCATATCTTTACAAAGCCTTTACAAAAAGAATACCTATCAGAGCTAGAGGGCAAAAAGAGGTCTGGCTCTTGGGTCAGTAATAGAATCTCTTCAGGTGCTCAACATTCCATAGGCAGGCAAGCATGCTTCCTTTGATATCGAAAATCTTGTACGTTTCTAGCCGAATAATGCCGACCACTCTGAATGGTTCATCCCATTTGGGCCCAAAAGATCCAAGCCTGAGCTGTTGGACAATCACTTTCTTCTAAATTGTCTCCAACTTTAAAGCTCCTCAGTTGTATTGGCTTGTTATAATATCGAACCACAACTTGATTCTGAACAGCTATTCGAATGTAAGTAGTATCTTACTTCTCTTCCACTAAGTCGAGTTCGGCATACTTTTGCTCATCATAGTGTTTCACTCTGTAGCTCGGTAAATCGACTGCTTCAACTCTATAGACCAGGGAGAAAAGAGTCTCTCTATGGCATTCCAAACAGTCATGTTATATGCCTAGAGGACCTTCAAAAGCTCATTGATCTAGGTGCCTTTGAGGCCTTCCAACTTCTTGTTTAGGTTGTACTTGATAGTTTTTTTTACAGCTATTACTATAGAGCTATCATGGTGAAGAAAAGACCTTCTTAATGCCTAGCTACTTACACATTCTTAAGAGGCTCACTGCTTCAAATTGTATGGCATTGTTAGTGACTATTGTGTATGGGATACCATATTGACAATTTATGTTCTTCCAAATAAAGTTGGTGTACTTAGCCTTAGTAATGTCGATACATGGCCCAACCTCTACCTAATTTGAGGTAATCAATGGCCACAATGTAATACTTGAATTATGATAGGGCCACGGGGAGAGGTCTTACAGGATTGATGGCCTATTTAGTGAAGGGCCAAGCGCATACGACCGAGTTGAGCAGTTCAGGGTAATATCTAATCACCCAAGTAAATTACTGGCACTTGAAACACTTGTGGGTATATTCTCTGCAATCTTATTCCATGGTTGGCCAGTAGTACCCTTGGCGGAGGCACTTAAGGGATAAAGAATGCCCACCCACATGGTTGCTACACAGCTCGCTATGGATTTCTACCATAAGATACTTAGTTTTCGACCATCTGACACATCTCTAGTAGGGTGTAGAGTAGCCATGTTAGTAAAATCTTCCCTCAATCATCAAATACCAGGCCGAGCTGTTACGAATGCGTTGGGCTTCTTCTTGGTCCTCGAGTAGTTCAGCTGTGGTCAGGTATCAGATGATCAGGTCCATTCATGTTCTAATTTCTTTGGTATCTTCACTCATAGATTTTGTTCTTCTGATGCTCAGCTCGGCTAGCCTCTTGATTAGTACCGATGTCAAGATGTTGTCATTGAGGCTTGAAGCTAGCCGAGCGAGTATGTCAGCTTCTACATTCTCAACTTTAGGAACTTGTGTAATTGAAAAGCTCTTGAATTGCCCGAGCAGGGTTTTAACTTCATTCAGATGTGCCACCATGCATTCATTTTAGGTTTAGAATTCACCGATCACTTGCTGGACGATGAGAATGGAAACGATATGAACATAGATGTGGCCCACTCCAAGTTCTCGTGTAATTTAAGACCGACTATCAATGCCTTATATTTGGCTTCATTGCTGGTGGCCTTGAAATCAAATTGAAGTGCATAATTGGTTTTATAGCCATCCAGCTGATGAGAATGAATTCGGCACCTGACCTATTCATAGTGGATGATCCATCTAAAAATAATTAGCACTCGGGCTCATGTTTGCTTGTATTGTTACTGGCAGGGTCATGGTCTTCCACTGCCCTATGAACTCAGCTATAAAGCAACCAGTGCTTGTGCTTTAGTGGCCATACGAGGCACAAATTGGATCTCAAATTCGTCGAGGTTAATCGAGCACTTGGCCATCCGACTAGAGATTTTTGGATTTTGAAGGACTTGGCATAAGGGATACTTGGTCGAGATTCAAATGGTGTGCCCCTGAAAGTATGGCTGGAGCTTTCGAGCAAAAGTAACAAGGGCTAAGCCAAGCTTTTCAAATGGCGGGATATCTCTATGTGCTCCTTGGAAGGCTTTACTAGTGTAGTAGACTGGCTTTTGAATTTTTTCTTCTTCTCAAACCAGGCTTGAGTTGACTACCTTCTCGGATACCGCCAAATAGGCATAAAGTATTTCCTTTGGTAAAGGTCTGGATGGGAGCAAAGGTGTCACTAGGTACCTTTTAAGGCTTTAGAATGCCTACTCACACTCTCTGCACCACTCAAACCTCCCCTTGAGTGCCTCAAAAAAAGGTTGGCATTTGTCAGTAGACCAAAAGACAAACCTTGACAAGGCAGCAATCATGTTGGTGAGCTATTGGACTTCCTTGACGGTGCAAGGAAGTGCATATCTGCAACTACTTGGGACTTGGTTGGGTTGACCTTGATGCCATAGTGATTGAACATAAACCCAAGGAACTTCCCAAATTCTACTCCGAATTCACATTTGGCCGAATTGACCTCATCTTGTACTCACAGAGGATGTTGAAGTTGTCTTGGAGATTGACAATATGATCAATTGCTTGGACTGATTTCACAAGCATATCATCCATGTATACCTCTATGGTTTTTCAATCTGCTAAGCAAACATCTTGTTTACTAGGCATTGATATGTGACCCTGGCGTTCCTTAACCCGAACGGCATAATCGGTCATGAAAGTAGTTTTAACTTGGTACACCTTGGCCATTTTGATCTGATTGTATCCTGAGAATAAATCCATGAAGCTCAACAGTTCATGGCCGACGATCACATCGACTAACTAGTCGATCTGAGGTAGGGGAAGCATCCTTTGGGTGGGTTTGTTTAAGTCTGTAAATTTAATACAAACTTGCCACTTCCCATTGGCCTTCTTGACCAGGACACATTCACTAGCCACTTAGGATAGGTGACCTCTCGGATGAACCTAGCTTCCAACAGCTTTTGGACCTCCTCATTTATGGCAGCGTACCATTTCGGGTTAAAGGCTCTTCCTTTCTAGATGATAGGTTTATGCTCGGGGTTCATGTTTAAATGATTGACAATAATACTTGGGTCAATCCTAGGCATGTCCTCATGGGATCAAGCAAACACGCCCTGATATTTTATTAAAAATTTCTTCATGTCGACTCAAATCTTAGGCTTTAGTTGAGAACTGAGCATAACCATTCGATCAGGATGCTCAGGGTCTAGGTGATATGGAATGAGATTCTCCATGGGCATTGCCCATACGTCTTCCTTAGGGAGCCATCAGTTTAGTTTGGACAATTGCTCCTTCCTTGGTAAGGAACTCTATCTTGTTCACTTTGGAAATGGTCGAACATTCATTTGCTGAGCTGCTGCCTCTTTCACGACCTTAACATAATAGTCTTTCGACTCTTTTTGCTTTGACCTTATTACTCTAAATCCATTATCTGTGGGAAACTTTATGGCCAAATGGTAAGTTGAAAGCACAACTTTCAAGGCATTTAGGGTTAGCCTCTTGATGATGATGTTATGTTGGGACAATTTGTCGACCACTATGAATTAGAACAGCCACATGACCTGAGCCTGATCTTCACCAAAGGTGATTGGCAAACAGATCTTGCCCATTTCTTGGACGCACTCTCCTAAGAAGCCATACAAGGGGGTTCGTACTAGAATGAGCACCATGTTGCTAATCTTTAGCTTCTCAAAGCCTTTTTGAATAGGATATATACGGAGCTGCCATTGTCAATCAACACTTGTCAAACTACGTTGTTTACATTTTGGAGCTAGCACACCAGGGCATCGTTATACAAGTCGATAAACCTATCCGCCTCATCTTCAATAAAGGTGATAGCAATGTCTTCCTCCTGGCATATCTTATTGATATGCTTGGACATATTCATCAGGTCTCCTTTCTTGACTAAGCAGGCTTCCTAGGCATAGGATTGCTGACCATTGGCAGTATCCTCGATAATTGGCCCACTGAAGATCATATGTATAATGTTTGGTGGATCTAGGGTGTTTATATCGTTGATGTTCAATACCTTTGGTTGGCCTTTCCTGGCTAGCTGGTTGTTTCTCCTAGTGTTGCTTCAACGAACTCCCTAAGGTGTCCATCTCAGACGAGTTTCTTAATTTGATCCTTTGATTGAATGTAATCCTATGTATTGTGCTTGATGTCCCTGTGGAAGTTGCAATACTTGCTCTAGCCTCTTTTTGCTTGGTTTCCTTTCAGAGGTGGTGAATCCATGAATAGATTATAGTTGCTTACTTGGTTCAACACCTCGTCTATAGTGGCGACTAAAGGCATGTAGCTTTGGAACTTCTCGGTGGGAATCTTTAGCTTATCAATCTTCGGTTTCTTGTCTGCTTGACTCCACCCTGATCAGGCAGGTCCTTGTTCTTCTTTCCTTTCTTGCTGCTCCCTTCTCCTTCTCGATGACTCTTGATAGAGTCCGTAATGTTTGTATGTTTTTGTATGTAGGCAAGCACCTAGGAGAAGTTGCCCAGCTGTTCCTAAGCGAGTGACCAGAGTAGGCCTTTATCTCACAACCTTTCATAGAAGGCACATTTAAAAGTCTCATCCTCGACGTGCCTCACCTCCAAAGCTACTTGGGTGAAGCGGTATATAATCCTTTACTTCTCCATCCCCTTGCTTCACATCATAGAGGTGAGTAACCTCCTTTCTTCTTGACCTTGATGGGGTGAAAGCTATTAAAAAAACTTCAGAGAGCTACTAAAAGGAGGTCATTATGCCCAGCTTAATGTGGCTAAACCACTACCAAGCAAAGCCGATCAAAGTCAACGAGAATGCCTTGCATATTCGTACATGAGTGTTGTTTTATAACATCGTATGGCCCCAGTAGAGTTCTAGGTGTTCATCAGCATTTGTCATTCCATCATATACTTTGATCTATGGTACCTTGAACTTGTTCGGTATAGGAGCTCTCATGATCATAGTGGTAAAAGGTAGGTCAGGCATGCCACCCTTGTCAACCCTATACCAGATGTTTTTGATCTGGTCGATCCGCCACTATAGGTTATGTAGCTGTTGGCTATTGGTATCTTTAGGTAACTCCACCCATACCTTCTGCCCTATCACCACCTTGAGCTTCTTGTCTATCTCTAGCAAGGCAAACGCCATGGTTCCCGAGCCTGTCAAAGATTAAAGTCTAATAGCCTTGAAGTTTGGATTAAGCAATTGCTTTAGGAAGCACTCTTCAAACTCAAAGTCTCCTTTGCTATAGGACTCATCCTTTAGCCTTGCTCGACCACCTGCTCGGTCTTTTCGAGCTAGTAGAAGGAGTACCATGGACATTGCACCTGCTGTTGTGCCATTTGCTCCCTAAAGAGACGTATTGTAGCTGTTAGTTCTCGAATTAGGTCCTTGACAACTGGAGCTGCTCTACCCAAGCTGGCCTACCCACCTGATTGGGACCGGGCTACACAGGGTCTGTCTCAAGGTTTGCTTGTGTTTAGGTTTTGGCCGTTCCTCAACCCTTCTTATCGAGATACTTTGCCCCAAATGTGTCCTCTTGTGGCCATATTAAATGGAAATGCTATTAGGGCATGGAGCCCTCCTTCTAGCACCAAAATATTGGTGCCCTGCTGATACTCAACACCACGTGTCGCTGCGCACGATGGTCAGACTTCCTGTCCTGCTAGGCTCGACTTCCCAAGGGAACCTGCAACAAGAAAAAGGAATGCTTCAAAGGTCAAGAGGACACCAGTGTGGTGTTGACCAAGGGCTCTTTAATACTCAAGTTAGGTACCTGTATGGCCAAGAGTGAGAGTGGGATTAAGCATGAGAGTCCACTTACCTTAATGGTAGAGCAAATGCTACTATTTATAGACTGCCACTTGAATCGAGTATAAAGTGGGTTTTAACCCTTAAGCCGAGTGTTCCATATGGCGGTGTCAGGGAGTAAGTGACAAGTATTATTGTCCTAGAAGGTGGACAACCCTTCATTTAAGGGATGTAAAAAGGCCATATGGTAGATTTGAAAATGGGTTGTTTACTTGGCTTTAGGTTAATATTCATTTGTCCCGAGCACGCATTCTTCCCGAGGAGGCGACATCTTAAGTGGCAGTCAAAGGAGGCCTTAGAGACCACCTCGAAAAAGTGCATCGATCAACGGAGAGTTGTGTAAGCTCCAAAAATGACTTCTTTTCAAGCAAGGTGGTCAGCCAACCGAGATCAGCTCTTTGAAAAAAGGCACCAAGCACACACCTAATAGAGTGTATTTTGCATAATGAGATTATATAGGACTGGGACATGATAACATATATACAGCTAATAATTACCGTTAAATATAGCAAGTCTTAATCATATCAATCTATGGCCATATATAAGATGATCTTAATCCTGAGTTATTAGCATGCTTCTATTTATGGATTTATGTCTTTTGATTGACTCGATGCGGATTTGAGAATCAAATCCTATTCCTTGTATCTTATAGGCATAATTAACAACTAGCCAAGAATGTTAATATTACAAAATTGAATATATTCCTTCCCTAACAGGATGTAGATAAATAATTCTCTTGAATATTGATTCAAGGCTTGAATCATAAAAGCGCTTAATTTATTATTAAGTTCATGAATTTATTATTCATTAGAGAATTAATGGCACCTAAAGATAAGGAGGTAATAGGAGAAGTTGATGGATTTCACCTAGCCCTAATTATGAATTATTTATGGAGGATCAATTTATATGTAATGGCTATATCAAATAGATGACTCTAAGAAATAAGTAATTAAATATCTATAATTTCAAGAGTGCAATTCCAAGTATTTAGTAGAGTTACATTGGAATTAATAAAAGAGTAATATATTAATTCAATAGTTTAATAAATATATTGGTTTTATTGGAGCTTGAAATTATGAGTCCATTAGTCCCCCGCTATTCTTGTTAACATTGTTTAGACAAGTGAAATTATTGGTTTAAATAATTAATTTAGAATTATAGAATTCTAAATTAAGTATCACTCAAAATAAATTAATTATGAATTAATTTATGTTTATTAAATAATTAGATTATTTAATAAATAAAATAAAATAATTAATTTTGAAAGACACACATTGGTGCGATCCTACTATGTTAGTGGTGCATGCAATGGGAGGGTCCCACTGTTTATGGCGCCTATGCTATCAAGGGAAAGTCCCTTGTGTACATCAAAGATTGTTTACAAAGTTTCCATATTTCGTATTTCTAATTTTGAATCAATGTGATTTAATTTAAATATGGAAACTTGAATGTGTAGACAAATAAGATTTGCAAGAGTATTATATATGCAAGATCATCTATCTGCTTCACCAAATTTTATACACTATTTTAGGTATTATTTTATTATTTTTAGTGGGGTTAGGGAAGCATCCTAACAACATCTCCTCCTAAAAGGGGTACTACTCCTCTTCATTTGACACCTTCATAGCCTTTTGGTCATTCTTTCCCTCTCCTTCAACTACTAAGCTAGAAGCTCAGCAAAACTCCCTTTTAGGAGAAGATGTTGTTAGGGTACTACTCCCCCTACTAAAAATAATAAAATAATGTCTAAATTAGTGTACAGAGTCTGGTGAGGTAGAGAGATGAGCTTGTACATATAGTACTCTAATATAGTTTTTAACTCTATATTTGTACTGTAATGCTTATATTTTTATAGAATAAATTATATTTTTCAAGTTTTTAATAATTATTATTAGTGCTGCTATGCTGCTCAATTCTTGCATAAATTCAGTTATGCTTTTCTGTAATTTAATTGTATTACATAATTAATATTAATAATATTGAAATCATGGATGTTTATTAAGTTGAGTTTTTGTTGCATTATAAACATGAACTGGTATAGTAAATGCTTTGTAATGCTTGCTTTATTGTCGGTAGAGAATCAAATTTTTTTATTGTATCACCCAAAATGATTCTTTAAACGCGGACATTTATAGTATAGAAAAGTTGTCGTATCCATAAGGAGATAGGAATTTAAAAAATTGACAATTTAACAATTGAAAAAGCAAGGGTGATTTTAACGTGATTTTAAAGAGAAATATTTTTAACAATTTTAAATAAGATTTTAAAACGTAAAATTAAAGCAATGAAGCTTCAAGAATCCCTTGTATATTTCGTAACTGATATAGATTTTAAGTCTAAATAATTATCTAAAGCATTTGATTTATTCTATCTTATCCCATTAATAGCAAGCACATTTACTATTTCCATAAGTCAACATAAAGTAACAATATAACAAGCTATAATGCAGTAAGCGTTTTCTATAAAAAAAAAATAGCAAAATAATCATCTATTACTAATGATTTGGTGCACTAACTATAAAAATTGTAACTGTTGTCACTACAAGTATAATTAACAAAATTTTAAGCTAAAAAAGATAATAACAAACCAAAATTAATATATTTAAATGGAATAAATTTTTACGTTAATATTGGCAATATTTCGTCTTATGAAATATCTAAAATCGACTGCATAAAAAGTCATATTATAGTAAAAGATATTCCATAAATTTAAGCATTATTTCATTACTATTAAATTAATTATGCAACACAATTATATTATATAAAGAAAGCATGATTGAATTTATGCAAGAATTTGATAGCATAATAATACTAACAATAATTATTAAAGACTTGAAAAATATAATTTATTCTATAAAAATATAAACTTTACAAAGTAGATATAGAGCTAACATTCATACTAGAATACTATGCATACAAGATCGTCTATGTGCCTCACCAAACTCTCAACACTAATTTGGCTATTATTTTAATATTAAAAGTGGGGTCGAAGGAGCACCCTAACAGCATTTGTTCCCAAAAGGGGGTACAACTCAGTAGTTGAAGAAAGCAAGAATTAAAGAACGGGAAAGAAAGAAAGGCCAAAAGGCCTTAGCGGGTGTTGAATGAATGGGGAGAACCCCTTTTTATAGCGAATAAAATTCACTATTTATGATTTTTTAATATTTACTTTAATATTGTTTGATTTTTTATTATTTTTATTATTTTTTTCAGTTGGATCCCATGCGGATGCAATTCATGAGATTTATTTTTTTTATTTTTTTCCTTTTTTTATTGCCCAGCCTATGGAATTACATACTTATGATTTGTTTTATTATTTTTTTCTTCTTCGTTGTGCTGATAGACATTCTACACAGTGCAAATTGCAGCTCAAGATCTAGTATGATGCTAATACCAATCGAACACACATGGTCCACTAGATTGGATGACTTGAACTAAGAGTAGCGGCTGTGAAGAAACTAGGACCGAGGCAGAATTAGGATCCGTTGGATGCATCCTAGTAAGCTGATCCGATGGTGAAGAAAGCGTGTACATGTGGGAGCTACAGCACAGGATCCAAAGCTAGATTCTAAGACTTGTCAGAACAAGCAGACAGTTGAGATGCTTTGGGCGATGCGATCAAACGATCCTCATGCCGCCATGTGGCATTATTTTTAATTTTTGGTTTCTTTTTGATTTCTTGTCCATTTGAGGTCCCTTTTTGCCCGTCTTTGCATCATTTTCTAAAATTCACAAAAACACAAAAATTAATTATTTTATAAAAAAATATTTACAATGATTTTAAAATTATTTATTTTACAATTAAACACACAAAACACACTAAAAATAAATAAAATTTTCTAAAATTAACAAATCTTAACAAATATATTATTTAAGACTCAAAAATATTTTTAAAAATTACTAAAATTGTAATAGAATATATTTACAAAATAAAAACTTATTTATAAACACTTTAAGGCTCAACATAAAATCATACAACATTATTTTTACAACTTTGATTATTTACAAACTAAACATATATTTAATACACTAAAATGATTCTAAAAATTGCTAAAAATATTATCAAACATAAAAACACTCTAGAAATACACATTTAGACATATTTACACACTAAGATACAAAAATACTAATTAACACAAAAATGCTATTAAATAGAGAATTTAACGAGAATAAAAGCATAAATAAATGATTTTATCATTGTAAAATGTACACTTTTATAGTCTCATCACACCATCCAGTCCACTTATTGCTATTCTTTAGCAATTAAAGCAATAGAATTTTGAAATAATTTACAAAATATTCACACAATGTAAGCCATTTAACTCAAATTTAACTAACCTAACTAGATAGACTAACCAAGTTAAAATCTTGTTTGAGCACTGCATATGCTATTTAATGAAATGCAAGCTAGACTTAATGCAAAAAGGAATAATACATAATTATAAAGTTTCATCAAAAACTAAAATTAAAATTGTTGTGATATTTTGCTTCAAATCAGTCTTGTAGACAGCAAACACTTTAGATTTATTTATTGGAACAATTAAGAACATAAACTTAAAACCAAAATATATAAAAAAATTAAACAAACTTACAATTATGGATAATTAATGTTTGGCTCCCTTTAGATTTCTCCATAATCCATTTAGCGAGCATTGGGTCAGTAACTTCCAGATCAATTAGCCTAAGGTACTAGGTATTAAAGCACCCATTATAACCTACTTACTCGAGTTAAAGAGGCTACAAAACTAAACTTATCCAACATTATTCATTAATTTACAACTTTACATACTCTGTTTATTTACAATTCTTTTTTATTTCTTTCTATTTTTTTTAATTAGTTAATTAATTTTGAAAATGTTACTGCCTTTAATTTTTCATCTTCACAAAATAACAAAGCTCAAATATTCATAGCTTTGACTTACTACTACAATTAAGCATTATAGTGCATGTGTAAAAAGAATGGCTTACAAACACTTTCAAAAATAAACACATAAAAATGTTAAATAAAACTGAAGTTTTGAGGGCCCATAAAGTTAGACAATTCAAAGAATAAAAAAATAATATTACATTAATGTGAAATTCAAAAATCACAACAAAATAATAACACATTAATTACTAAGAAACTAATAATTACAAAACATTTTTTTAGATTTTTTAATGACTCACAAAGACAAAAAAATTTTTACAAAACACACAAAATCAGGCACATATGATCCTTGGTAATACTTGATTTATTGTTGATAGAGGATAACATACTGTTTTCTTAAACCATTTAATAAGACGAGGTTCTGCCTGAATTAATGCAAAGATTTATTCCATTAAACTGTAATTTCGTTCTGGTCTAAAAGTGTAACTCCAATGTAACTTCAAGTATAAATTTGTCCAAGAGATAATACTCGATGAATCTGAGGTCAATCCCACAGAAAAAGGTATTGCAAAAGTCCAAATATATCAGTTATGTTAGTTTTAGCTGAAAAATTTGAGGATTAAAGTAATTATTTACAATTTTATTTATAATATTTACACATTTTTTTACTTTTTTATTTTTTTGTGATTTTTAGAACTTCAATAGTAAGAAATATGACTTAAATTAGAGTGGTAAATGGAACTTTAAGAACAAGTGCAAATTAACTTGGAAGAAACAACAATTTTAACAACACTGAGAATTAAAGGTTTTATTCTAGCAATTAACTTAAATATGTTTTAGTTTTTCTAAAATTATTTATTAAAATAGTTTAAGTATGTAATATGTTATCTTTTCTCTACAATAAATTAAGAGTTGCTAAGCATTTAATGTGCCAATTCATGTCTACAATGCATCAAAAACTCATTTTTAACAAATATGTATGAATTTAAAATTAACTAACTAAAATTACCAACAAAATTTATAGTTAAGCATTTACTATGTCATTTCTTGTCTACGAATAATTAAAGTGATCTAAGCATTACACAAGCCAGCCTGTGTCTATGACAAATCAAAACTCAATTTTGTAAAAGTTTTAGCTAAGTTTACATGAAAATCATAAGTTTTTCTAAAGTTGATTATAACAACTTAGAGAACTTTGAAAAGGCAAAAATATTTATCTTAATTTTACAACAATTTGCCCCTATCTCATCAGCAAAAAAGAAATTTAGAAAGACATATTGAAAGTAAAAATACGCATAATTTTACTAAGTATAACCATTTTACAACATAAACTAGAAATATTTTGTAAAAGCATAAAAGTAGAAACTAACAAAAATAAAACAAAACTTAGAACTATATTTTTCCAACAGGAAAGAAATTTCTCATAAGGAGGAGTGAGTAGTACATTCCATGGAGGGGGTGTATATAGGTAAGAAAATTCTACTATTTACATGAATTTTTACATTTTTTATTTTTTTTATTATTTTATTTAGATATTTTTAGGTTCCAAATGAGTAGGAGGACAATTTAAAATTATTTTGGGATTGTTTTGAATAAACATTGGTAGCCATCACTTATTTAAAACATTTAATCTGATTTTTTTTTTTTACTTTTTCCCTTTTTTTCTTTTCTTTCTTGGATGAATTAGCCTAAGAAGGCTGCTTTTTTATCTACAATCTAGAGTGGCACGAAGTAGTGGAAGAAGGAAAGGACGCGACCTGGATCATCGGATGTACTAATGTTGACTGGAGGAATGGCTCAGATTGAAGCGTTGCGCTGAAGAAGCACTCATTGAGCATTGGATGGGCCGACTAGTATGCCGATTTGACGATTCATGAAGCGCGCTCACGTGAGATAGCTATAACATACTCGCATGGGGGGGAGGGGGCTGGACATGCAGACGGCTACGATCTTCTAGGCAATTTGATTGAATGGCTACAATCGTGCCACGTGTCCTGCTTTAATTTTTATTTTGTTTTTTAATTTTTCATGCCTTTAAGGTCCTTTTTTCTTTTTACGCCATGTTGCTCCTTTTTTCTTGCAGATTTCAAATCTAAAATAAAATAAGCACACTAAAATTAATTATTTTACAAACATAATTTTTACAATAATTTTAAAATTATTTATTTTACAATAAAACACACAAAAATTACTAAAATATGTAAACAATTCTAAAATTAATAAACCTTAACAGGCATACTATTTAAGACTCAGGAATATTTTTAGAAATCACTAGAAATATTATAAAAAAATTTACAAACTCAAAACATATTTAAAACATTTTAAGACTCAAAATAAAATCACAAATATTATTTTTATGGTTTTAATTATTTACAAACTAAACAATTATAAATTTAGAAAAATGATCCTAAAATTAGTAAAAATATTATTAGGTATAAAAGTACACTAAAAATATATTATCAGACACATTGATATGCTAAAACAAGAAAATACTAATGAATACAAAATGCTATTAATTAGAGAATTTAATGAGAAAGAAAAGCATAAATAAATAATTTAAGCCTTGTAAAATGTGCACTTTTGTAGTCTCCTCAGGTAACAACCAGTGTTCTCACCTATATTGTTATGGAGATGGCGCCACATGCACAAAGAATCTATTTATGTGTGGCGCTTATCATCGTACTGAAAAAGGGAAACTTGCATCTTTTATTTTCATTAAATATTTGATATTATATTAAAAATAAGAAGACTTTCTAAAATGAATGCTCTCTCTGTGTGTAGAAAGAGAGAAAGAAAGGGTAGAAGAGTTCTTCCATTTTGAGTCTTGTTTTACCCATGTATTGAGATTAGTGGGAGATTAAAAGCTAGTAGAGTGATCATTAGAAACCATATTCTTCCAATACCCACCCATATATCCATCCTGTGTCGAGGATTGGGCGAGAAAGACGGTAGTTTTGTATTAAAAAGAACGTCCTTTGCAAGCTAATTGTTTTCATTTATCTCCGATCATATTCTAGTATGTAAAGCTTTGTTATATATTTATTTATGTGAAAAATTAATATATTTTATAGTGTTTCATAAAATTTTTGAGAAAATTTTTGTTATAAACAATCCATACCATTACCATGTTTCAGCTATAATTTGCAAAAAACGTTTTCGAAAACCAAGATGACACTAGTTCCTTATTCTGGCGTTAGCAATCGATCAGCCGTATCCGGGATAGAAAGCACATCCGAGTTCACTTCTATGACCCCTTCGAACCTCAGGTTTAGGCTGTCGATTCGGCTGATGTAGGACTCCACAAGTTGCCTAGAGGTCACATTCTTATGCTTGAAGGCAAGTCCGATATCGTCCACTGAGGCTTCTATGATTGAGAAGCCCTGACAAATTGCAGGGCCGGTGTTGGATGCAGATAAGAGAATGGCCACGAGAATCAGAATCAGCCATGGGAATAAGTTTGAGATCAGGTTCATATGAGTTGACTTGGATTTAATGGCAGGTTTTGTATAACTTTCACAACCATGAAGTTATCCATATATATATATATATACACACACGTCACAAATGCCCTACTCAATAGAGAATTTTAAAAAAGGCGTTAAACATGTGAACTATTTCATACTGGTAACTTCTTGCATTCACGGTGTCAACATGTTCAGAATTAATTAAATTTTCGAATTATATTTTTCTGAAAGCAATTAACGCTTAATGTAGTATTTCATTATTACAAAAATTTACAATAAAAAATTACACATTTTTAGTCTCTTATCAATGTCTCTCTGACCTCTCTATTACCCTAAAATTAGTGTCCCCTATATATATATAAAAACTTAACTAGGCAACTAAAGTTATAAATATAAATATCTTAAGAATCTTTTAAATTTGTGAACACATTCTAGGTTTAAATAATAATTAAGCTCTACAACTTAAGAGTTTGGAGAGTTTCTCCAAACGCATTCAATTTCTATTTGCTGTCACAGTTAAGAATTACAATAAAGATTTTAAAGCTGCCTTTTCTTTTTCGTTTTCCTTTGTATATTTATGTGATGCTTTTATTTTAAAACCATATTAATATGTTGAAGTACGGTGTATTTTTTCTAATCTGCTTTTTTTTTTTGTTTTTCATGTTTTGCTTGGAAAAAAGAAAGAGGCATAAATTCTAACCTTCATATTTTATCAGGGTGATGACGTCTTTTAAACCACACATCTGTCTAATAAAAAAATTGAGATTGTGATGATTTGTGCATATCAACTCTAGATAATCATTTTTCTCTCTGTATTTTACATTAATTATTTAATCATAATGATCATAAACACTCTATCTAATATTTAATCATAATGGTCATAAATACTCTATCTAAATCTTTAATATTTATTAATTTCAAGTTTAAAACAATGATTGTTTAAATATAATTCTACACGTTCAAAAGAAAAAAAAATTAAAAGAAGCTATTGGTTATTAACTTCAGTTAACTTCTTATTTAATTTATATGCCTAAACAATATTATCTATAGTTAATTACATAATTAATTAACAGGGCCTATTGATACCGTCCGTCTACTTTTTTTTTCCAATCCTCCACTTAATCATCCACCACCAAAACTTGGAACTTTAATCATTAGTTATTACACCAATCAAATCACAATTTTTATCATTTTTTTCACCCATCAAGTTTATGTCAATTTTTTTCTCTTAATTTTTCTCACCCACCAACCAAACCACACGTTCTTTCATTTCTTTTTTTTTTTTTTGTACAATATCCCACTTTTTTTCCTTGTTTTTAACCATGAAAAAAAAAGTTTATTATTAGTATATTTCTTTGTCTTTCTCCATTTTCATTATTTTTCTATACAGCCGGTCAACTGCTCGATCCAGATCTTTGCTGCACATTTTTTAATGTGATCTATTTATGGAGTCCGATACGTGAATGGAGTAATTCCTATACAACGATTTACTCAAGCTAGTGTGGCATTTCCTATAGAAAGAGGTTGTATGAGGGAAGATTGGTTTTTACATTGCCTTTTTTTTATGTTTTGATATATATTTTCTTTCATAAAAAAATATATAACTAAGCTTAAAGATGATAGAGAGAGGCAAGTTATTCGTTACAAAATTATGGATCCAAAATTTACGTGTTTCTAAAAGTACATTAATCCTTGGTTCTCGACTCGTTGGTCTTAATTTTTACATCAATCCCTGGTAAAAATTGGATTAATCACATTATATCTCTTAGTTTTAATCATTTCTTAATTTATCTGTATGTTTTGAGAAACTACAAAAGTATTCTTTTAATTTAAAAAACTTGTTTCAATTTTATCCCTTGCAGATTTTTTAGACTATACAATTAAAAATAAGACAAATATACCTTTAATTAGACTGAATTGTTATCTAAAATATATTTTTCTACTTGAGAAAAATAAAAAATATATATTAAAATTCAAAAAGCCATAAAACTGAAGATCCTCTTTTGAAATTTGATGCTTTGTTTTAGGAATTTTTAGTTTTAAAATATAAATGATATTTTTCATTACAATTTAAAGGTAATATATTATATCATTTTGCTTAATTTTTTCTATCTATAGGGACGAAATTAAAACAATTTTTTTAAAATTCAAAGGATTCTTTTGTAGCTTTTAAAAACATATTAACATATAAAGAAATAGTTAAAATTAGGATGTATAATTATGTAATTAACTCTTATTGCTAATAAGGTTTTATGGGATTTTGCTCTAGCATATTGAAATAAAGTTCCTTATAAAAAAAATCATATAAAGTAATACATTTTAATAAATCATAAGAGATTGTGTATTTCTTCAAAAAAAAAAAAAAAGGGGGATTGTCTGTTTTTCAAAAGCATTTATAAAACGTAATTAACAACAAGGCTTAATTATATAATTATACATCCTAATTTTAACTATTCCTTTTTGTTTTCTTCTATTTTTAGAAACTACAAAAGAATACTTTGAATTTAAAAAATTAAATGTATTTTTAGTATTTTTGGTAAAGAGAAACTGTGTGAATCAAAAGAATGAAAAAAAAGTAGTAAAACACAATTGCGGTAGTGAAAACGTAGTATCCCACCTAATTTATGCAGAAAAAATTGATCCAACATAGCACTAGCCTAAAAATTTTGTTTTGTTTTGTTTAGGAAGATAGAATTTTATGGGTCATTTGTATACTTTGATCTTTTCTAAAAAAGCATACACCAACTAAATTCTGAGAAGTTTTTAAAAGTCTTTTGGCTTTAAAATACTCCTTTTCAGTATTCAAGAGGGCAAAAAATTAGTTGATGTATATATCCCTGAAGTAAACACAAGTGATAGGTCATTTATTAATCTAATATGCTTTGATCTTAATTATAACGTCAAAATAGTGCTTATTTGTAGACCGTTTGAAAGAACAGTTGGAGCTAACAGTTTTAGATTAAGACTAATTATAGCATGTGATAGCTTGATACCGTAGCATATAAGAGCTTTATAATATTTACAGTTGTAACTAATGATTCCAACTATTTTTCCTAACAGCCTATTAATTTGTGATTTCTGCCATCCTTATACTCATAAAGAAAAATACGAGGGACATTTTTTGTCACTATTTGTGTTCTATAAAAACATGTCAATTTGCTTCCTTAATTTCATTTCTTTGATTTTTTTTTTCTAAATGGTATGATCATTATATATTTATGCTTGCTATGCTTGGTAACCTAATTATTTTAAGAGAAATATACATATAGTCATATAGACTCAAAAAAAATATAGAGATAAGATAAAAATACCCTTAATTAATGCGAATTTTTTTATTAAATATCTTATATTCTTGACACTACAAGAAAAACTACATTTCACGACATATTATCTACGACATATACTTTTTGAATGTCGTTGAAAAATACATACAACGACATCTCAAACAAACATGTCGTTAATAACATTTGAAACAATAATTAACGACATCTATATAAACACCGTATTAAAGGTCTCCTTTTAACGACAATAGTTTAGTGTCGTTAAATTATTTAATGACAAGTAGAGATGTCGTCACAGCATTAGAGATTCTACGACACCACTTATAGACGACATCTTGACTAGTATCGTCTATAAGGGGTTTCATAGAATCTTCAAGGCTTTGACGACATCCCCTACTTGTCATTAAATAATTTAACGAAACTAAACTATTATCGTTAAAAAGAAAGCTTTAATACGGCATCTATATAGATGTCGTTAATTATTGTTTCCAATGTCATTAATGACATCTTTGTTGGAGATGTCGTTATATGTACTTTTCAACGACATTCAAAAACTACATGTCGTAAATAATATGTCGTTAAATGTAGTTTTTTTTGTAGTGTGAGAATATTTTTTTAAACATATATTAAAATAAAAAAGTCATAAAACTTAAGATCTTTTCTTGAAACTTAAAGTTTTGTTTTAGGCTTTCAAATATTTTTAATTAAAATTCAAAGGGTACCTTTGTAATTTTTAGAAACAAAATGACAAATTGAGAAATAGTTCAAACTAAGTGCCACAATTATATAATTAACCCTAATTTGAAAATAATAGGCCCTTGATGATGCTTTGCAAACAAGTGCAGCATGACAATGTTGGAATAAATCCAATATATATGGGCTAATATATTAAATAAATGTGTATTAAAGGTTATCAGATAATGACGCCTAATTAAAACTGATCAATTTAGGTTTTGGGCTTTTAGTGCATCATTAAGTGTGGGCGTCCTATGTGTAGAGATCAAAATATAATTACTAATTTTTTGAAGGGCTAAATTGGTAATTAAGATAACTGTCAAGGTTAACAGTTATATAAAAGGGTTGTGGTCCCTAAGTCAGTACGTATGTTATTTTTTTATTGCCCATCTACAGAGAAATTACAAGGCATACTTTGTGTTAGACATGTATGCCCTAAGGAGTAAAAATGTAATAAGTTTTTGGAGACATTTTTATCGATAAAGAATTTATTTATTATTTCTATACTAAATCTTGTCCTCTTTACATTCATATTTGTTGAATGTATGTGAAGCAAATAATAGTCTGAAACTGTCGGTCTAAACCTTTAAGAATTGGGCATATGATGGATAGATTATGCAGAAGACACGATTCTTAAGGTGATGGTCTAAAACATAAGATCCGTAATCAAGAGAATAAAGTTGGGCACTTTATTCATGTAAAGATTGTTATGTTGTCTATATCCTTTTTAGGAAATGGTTTGTCTTGACCGTTGGAGGTGGAGTCCGTGAATAGAAACATTGGCACGTTGTCATAGGTGAAGATGTGTTGGATTGGGACATAAAGTGAATTGATTTGGATTAATAATTCTGTCTCAACAAATCGATTCACTTTAGACAATTATTTGTGTTGTATCTTAATCTTGAGATGAATAGTGGGTCTGTTATCTTGGCTTGTATCTTTTGATGTACCAAATGGTGACACCCACATCTTAATAGTGGTATGCATGCCGGTACATTAGAGGCATGACTCTTGATGGCGTAGACTTGTTATTCATAGATATGGAATCCATAGCTCCTCTTTAGGAGTAATGATATCCTCTTATATGTGTTATTCTGTAATTGAAAAACTGGAGCGTTCAACCATTTGGATACATAGGTGTAACTGAATTGTATACTGTCATTGGATAGTAAGTTTTCTGATGGTGAGATTATGGAACATAAGATAAAAATAATCGAGAAGGTAGGGCAAAACTTGTCCTTAAGCCGATTATGGATTATCATATGGGGATACGATATACTATAATATGTCATGGAGACTTAGCTATTCGGGCTTCGTAATTCTATGTAGTTCGAGAGTGCAGCTCCAAGCTTTTAGTGGAGTAGCGTTGGAGTTGATAATTATGAAATGTATATCTGGGATATTGGGTTTCATAATTATTGGGAGCTTAAACTATATAGGTCCATTTGGTCCCCTTTGCTAGCTCACAGCATCCTATAACGACACGGCGTGCTTTTCTAATAATTGATGACTTATGTCAGATTTATCAGATTGGTTAAAATTTAGAAGAATAAGATAATTCAAGTCTGTTTATCGGTTGAATTAATTTTGTGATAAAATTGATTCAAGATAAACTTGTTAAATTATTGGGATCAAATAATTCTTGTCTGTTTATCAATTGATTTAATTTTAGAAAATTAGATCATGTTAAACTTGTAGAATTATTGGGAATTGATTTATTTTCTTAGAGATTATCTAGATAAAGTTGTTTTAATTAGATAACTTCTCTATTGAGTTATTTGAATTAAAACTGAGACTTTCTCCTATAGAATCTTGGGTGAAAAATAAAAGATTCGCGAGATTTTTATTCAGTAGTTTGGCCTACTGATGGACGTGTTCAGCCTGCCAATGGGGCCTATTCGGCCTACCAATTAGGTGGTTCGGCCTGCCGATCAGTGAAGAATAAGATCATGTATTTCCATGCAAATCTTATCAGATATTGATCCGAACTTGATTCTATTTCAAGTTTTTGAGACTTAATCTGATAAGGACTGACCCCAGGACCAATCTCTATATAAATGGAGTAAGTCTTAAGAGTTACTTAAATCAATTGAGAGATTAAGAGTGATACTCTGCTAGTGAGAATCTGAAAACTTCCTGAGAGCTTTTGTTCACAAATAATCACGAACACTTGCTTTGGGTTCTCTCGATTGGTTGGAAAGAGAGTCACCTAGTGGAAGAGCTATACATGTGAGCCCAGAATAGCAAAGAAGACTAGTTGGTTGAGGCTCTTCTAGAACGTTACTTCTCTTCACGTTTTGCGAGGGTTCTTCAGCATATAAAGATTAGTAAGATCAGGTTAATTTATGCATATAGCATGTCAAACTTATGTTTTGAAAAATACTCTAATGTAAATTTTTTAAAAAATTCTGCTACGTACTCTTTTTTCAAAAAATTGGTATCAGAGCCATGATTTTTTCACAAATTTACAAGTTTATGATCATGTTATATGTATAAATTTTGTGATCTTAATCTCTCCTATGCTTGAATTTAATTTCATAGAGTTGGCACTCTAGGTTTCTATATATTATATATGTTGTCATGGATTATATAGTGAATGTTTATTAATTAATTATGATTGATTAAATCGTTATTTAATTATTTATTAATTAATTAGTTTATGCCGGTTATGGTTCCTTAGAGGTTAGAATGTGTATCTAGGTTTTTCATGTAATTAGATGGTGGACTATCATCTCCGTCTAGGAATTGTTATTTAATTTTAAATTTATAAGAATTTTGTAATTAAATAATTATTCGGAGAAGACGGATCTAGAAGACGGATCTAGAAGATTGATGATGATGCTCCCAGATATTTCCTGAGTCTCTAATTTTATGTTTTTGAATTGTTGAAAATAAAATTAATGAATTGCATTAAAAATTGTATTTTTTGGAATACAAATTTCTGCTCGGTCGGCATGTCGAACCTCACAGTTGGGTAGGTCGATGGTTGCAGATCGGCAGGCCAGACTTGTAATTTGGCAGAACATTAGTGGGACAGAAATCAGGTGGCTTTGGCGACAGGCCAAACTTTCATGAGTCGACAGGCCGATCTTCCTGATCGGCAAGTCGATAGAGCATGACTGGTAGGCCGATCACCCAGATCGGCCTGCCGACTGAGAGCTGAAAAATTTCCAGAAAAGGTGCAGTTTTTCGATGTAGTTTTAATTTTATTTTTGGGACAATTCTGAGAAACATTAAATTTGGATATGACCGGAAATATAAAGTATTCGATTCATACGGGATTGAAGACTTGAAGATGGGAATTACATGAAGAAGGATATAGCTTGAGGATTCAAGGATGAAAAATCGATAATATGTCTTGATTATTCTCTTGTAATCTTAGTTTTCTATTCTCTAGGGTGGAACCATAATATTACGGTTATTGATTATTTTGCTTGTAGCTTTGCTTAATTGTTTTGCTTGTCTGCATTATAATATGATTTGCCATGTATATTGATAACATGTCATATAGAATAGGGAGTGTCGTTCAAATTAAAATTAGTCATGCATATTCTTAAAATAAAACCTTGATTTCAAAAGATTGAGTAGGATAAGGTTTTTGAAAAGAGGACCTAAGGCCTCCATCGTTGGTCCATAGGCAGAACATGGTGGTCTCGACCCCTAAGAAGGGATTTCTATCATGTACCAGATTGGATCTCCGAGAGGATAAGGTATTTTAGCATGATTTAGGATTGCACACTCCTAGGTGGTGATTATAAATCATGGATAAAATATTGAAACGATGGTTATACACTCACGTTAATTTTATTATTAACCTCCCCTAGGAGCTCTATTAATAAAATTAATGGCTAAAGAAATGATATTAATATATGCTGGATCATACGGGTCCTGGATGGCTTATATTAATCAGGAGGGGATCCGTGTTCCTGATTGAATTTGGAATGACTCCCCTAGGAACTTGTTGAATTCTGAGTTGGGAATTATCGTTGTAAGGTTGTGATATTTTCAAGGTTTTGACACATAAACACATTTGTATTCTTTTTTACATGACTGTGTTATCTTACTAAATTATTATTATATGTTTGCTTATGTTTGGTATATGATTCTTTATTGTAGATTAAAAAATGTCTAAAAATACTTTATCATCGATACTTGACAAAAACCTATTAACTGGTGAGAATTATAATGATTGGAAACGAAACTTGGATATCGTCCTACCCTTTGAGAAACTGAAATATGTACTGACAACCCCTTGTCTTCCCGAGCCTACGGGAGACTCAACTAATGAACAATTCTAAGCGTATGATCACTGGAAAGATATTAATGATCAAGCCCGCTGCTATGTTATGGCTAGCATGAATAACATGTTGTAGGCTCGACATCAGGATTATGAGACTGCGAAGCAGATCTTGGATAATCTTGAGGATATGTTTGGAGGCCAGGCCATAACAAAGCGGCAAGGGGCACTTCAGAAACTTCTAAACTGTAGACAGAGGCCAGGGATATCTGTAAAGGAGCATATGATGTTGGTCATGGGTTACCTCGCTGAGGCTCAAAGCAATGGAGCTGACATCTATGTTGAAACTCAGATGACTATGGTCTTTGAGACTCTGTCTAAGGACTTTATTTTGTTTAGAGCTACTTTTAATTTAAGCAATAGACAGGATATGACCTTAACAGAATTAATGAAACAGTTACAGGAGTTTGAACTGCTGATCTAGGAGTCTCTTGTAGGTGGTGAGGCCAACTTGGTAGCTACTTCTAGTTCCAATCTCAACTTTGGGAATGGAAAGAAGCAACGAGCCAAGAACGGGAAGTCTTCTATTCCTGCTACCACCAAGACCAAGAAGAAGAAGAAGAAGAACCCAAAGAAGCTTAAGTGCTTCTTCTGTGGGAAGGTCGGGCATATCAAAAAGCATTGTAAGGACTTTCTTTCCAAAGGAGATAGGTATGATCTTCTATATTTAGAAACTTGTTTGGTTGAGGAATCCAGTGACATTTGGGTCACAGATTCCAGTGCAACTAATCATGTTTGTGTTTCTCTGTAGGGGTTCAAAGAAACGAAAAGTCTACTGCATGAGGACTTCATGCTTTGGATGGGTGATGGATCCTCGGTCTCAGCGGAAGCAGTGGGAGACGTCCATCTTTATTTTGATAATTATAGGAATTTATTTTTGCAAGATTGTTTTTATGTTCTTAAATTCAAAAGGAATTTAATTTCTATACCTTATTTATTTAAAGACTCCTATTTGGTTTCTTTTAATGATAAAGTGGTGATTTGTAAAAACAAATCTTTTATCTATTCTAGATGGATGCAAAATAATCTATATTTTATCAAACCTAAGATGGACTTATTGCTTAATGCTGAGATGAATGATAATGACTCTAAAAGACTTAAAACTTCTCACTCTAATAAAACTTATCTTTGGCATTTGCGCCTTGGTCATATTAACCTGAATAGTATTCAAAGGTTGGTAAGGGATGGACCTTTAAGTCACTTAAAGGTGGAATCTATACCACAATATGAATCTTGTAAAGAGGGTATAATGACTAAAAGACCATTCAGGTCTAAGGGCAATAGGACCGAAGGAGTTCTAGAACTTATGCATAATGATGTTTGCGGACCAATGAACATCGGGGCACGAGGAGGGTATGAGAAAATCGTCACTTTTATTGACGATTACTCAAGATATGGGTATATGTCCCTGATGCACCACAAAAGTGAAACTTTTGATAAGTTCAGGGAGTTTCGGGCTAAAGTAGAAAAGCAATTGGGTAGACCCATAAATGCACTTCGATCCGATCGAGGTAGGGAATACCTTTCTAATAAGTTCTTATTAGAGAATGAGATTTTATCCCATTTGACTGCGCCGGGCACTCCGTAGCAAAATGACGTAGTGGAGAGAAGAAATAGGACTTTGTTGGATATGATTAGGTCCATGATGAGTTATTCATCATTGCCTTTATCTTTTTGGGGATATGCACTACAAACCGCATGTTATCTTTTGAACAATGTGTCTTTAAAATCGGTCCCTAAAACTCCTCACGAGTTGTGGACGGGTAGGAAGACATCCTTAAACCATATTCACATATGGGGATGTCCAGCTCATGTCTTGTTTAAGGATCCAAATAAGTTGGAAGCATGTTCGGAAGTTTGCGTGTTTTTAGGATATCCAAAAGGGACTAAAGGGGGTTATTTTTATAACCCAAAGGAAAATAAAGTCATGGTTTCAACTAATGCCACTTTCCTTGAGGAGAGTTACATGGACAACTTTAAATCTTGAAGCAAAGTGGTGCTTAAGGAGTTAAGGAGAATGAAACCGTTCCGATCAATGTAGAAAAACCAAATAAACCTGAACAACAACCTCAGGGGCTTCGACATAATGGGAGGATCGGCCGTTAACCTGAGAGGTATATGTTCAATGGGGAGGTCTTTTTGGCTGAACCGGATGAACATGATAGGGATCCTTATGCTTACGCAGAAGCTATGGAGGATGTTGATTCAAAACTCTTGACAGAGGCCATGAACACAGAGATGAAGTCTATGGAGACTAATCAGGTCTGGGAGCTTGTGGATCTTCCCGGAGGGGTAAAACTCATAGGGTGTAAGTGGACCTACAAGAGGAAAAGAGGAGCAGATGGAAAGGTTGAAACCTCTAAGGCTAGACTGGTAACTAAGGGTTATACGCAAAAGGAATGTATCGATTATGCGGAAACCTTTTTGCCTGTAGCCATGCTTAAGTCCATCCGGATTCTCTTGTCCATAGCTGTTGCTTTCGACTATGAGATTTGACAGATGGATGTCAAGACGGCTTTTCTGAATGGCTATCTTGATGAGTCCATTTATATGGAATAACTAGACGGGTTTAAGGTCATGGGTCAAGAGGGTAAGGTTTGTAAGCTGCTGAAGTCAATTTATGGACTTAAGCAGGCTTCTCATTCTTGGAACATAAGATTTGATCAGGTGATCAAGACTTATGGGTTCTCATAAAATGTGGATGAACCATGTGTTTGCAAACACATTAAGGATGAGAAGGTGGTTTTTCTACTGCTCTATATAGATGACATACTGCTAATTGGCAATGACGTTGGGGCATTGTCATCGGTCAAATTATGGTTGACCGAGCAATTTGACATGCAGGATTTGGATGAGGCTAATTTTGTTCTCGGTATCCAGATCTTTTGGGATAGGAAGAACAAAATGATAGTTTTGTCCCAAGCCGGCTACATAGATAAAATTCTCAGGAGGTTTGCAATGTAGGATTCCAAGAAAGGTGGGCAACCATCTAGGTCTGGAATTACTCTTTCTAAGAAAGACTCTCCAAAGTCTTATGAAGAAAGAGAATACAAGAAGAAGGTGCCTTATGCTTTGGTAGTGGGTAGTCTCATGTATGCCATGCTTTGCACACGATCAAATATTAGTTATGTGGTCGGGATTGTAAGTCGATTTCAGGCGGATCCAGGATCGAACCATGGGGTTGCGGTAAAGCATATTTTTAAGTACCTGAGAAAGACTCGAGGGTATATGCTTGTATATTCGGGTGAGGACCTGACTCCTCTAGGATATACTGACTTGGATTTTTAATCCTGCCTGGATTCTAGGAAATCGACTTCAGGTTTTGTGTTTACTTTGGGCAGCGGTGCCATTAGTTGGAGAAGTGCTAAGCAAGATTGCACTTCGGATTCAACGATAGAGGCCGAGTATGTGGCAGCTAGTGATGCTTCGAAAGAAGCAGTATGACTTTGCAAGTTCCTTAGGGATCTTGAGATAGTTCCTGGTATTGATAATGCAGTATCACTGTACTGTGATAACAGTGCAGCGGTAGCTAATGCTAAAGAACCAAGATTTCACAAGAAGAGTAAGCGTATTGATCAAAAGTATCATGTGATAAAGGACTTCATTGAAGGTGGACATGTCACGATGTGAAAGATCATGTCAGAGGACAATTTAGCTGATCCATTTACAAAGACACTTACTAGGAGAGTCTTTGATAAGCATGCGGAAGCTATGGGGATGCGAGATTTGTCAAATTTACTCACTTAGTGCAAGTGGGAGATTGTTAGACATGTATGCCCTAAGGAGTAAAAATGTAATAAGTTTTTGGAGACATTTTTATCAATAAAGAATTTATTTATTATTTATATACCAAATCTTATCCTCTTTATGTTCATATTTGTTGAATGTATGTTAAGCAAACAATAGTCTGAGACTGTCAGTCTAAACCTTTAAGAATTGGGCATATGATGGATAGATTATGCGGAAGACATGATTCTTAAGGTGATGGTCTAAAACATAAGATCCGCAATCAAGGAAATAAAGTTGGGTGCTTTATTCATGTAAAGATTGTTATGTTGTCTATATCCCTTTTGGGAGATGGTTTGTCTTGACCATTGGAGGTGGACTCCGTGAATAGAAACATTGACACGTTGTCATAGGTGATGATGTGTTGGATCGGGACATAAAGTGAATTGATTTGGATTAATAATTCTGTCTCGGCAAATTGATTCACTTTAGACAATCATTTGTGTTGTATCTTAATCTTGAGATGAATAGTAGGCCGGTTATCTTGGCTTGTGTCTTTTGATGTACCAAAGGGTGACATCCACATCTTAATAGTGGTATGCATGCTGGTATGTTGGAGGCATGACTCTTGATGGCGTAGACCTGTTTTCATAGATATAGAATCCATAGCTCCTCTTTAGGAGTAATGATATCCTTTTATACGCGTTATCCTGTAATTGGAAAACTGGAGCACTCAACCATTTGGATACATTGGTGTAACTGAATGGTATACTGTCATTGGATAGTAAGTTTTCTAATGGTGAGATAATGGAACGTAAGATAAAAATAATCAAGAAGGTAAGACAGAACTTGTCCTTAAGCTGATTATGGATTATCATATGGGGATACGATACACTATGATATGTCATGGAGACTTAGCTATTCAGGCTTCGTAATTCTATGTAGTTCAAGAGTGCAGCTCCAAGCTTTTAGTAGAGTAGCATTGGAGTTGATAATTATGAAATGTATATCTAGGATATTGGGTTTCATAATTATCGGGAGCTTGAACTATATAGGTCCATTTGGTCCCCTTTGCTAGCTCACAACATCCTATAACAACACAGCGTGCTTTTCCAATAATTAATGACTTATGTCAGATTTATCAGATTGGTTAAAATTTGGAACAATCAGATAATTCATGTCTGTTTATCGGTTGAATTACTTTTGTGATAAAATTGATTCAAGATAAACTTGTTGAATTATTGGGATCGAATAATTCTTGTCTGTTTATCGGTTGATTTAATTTTAGATAAATTAGATCAAGTTAAACTTGTAGAGTTATTGAGAATTGATTTATTTTCTTAGAGATTATCTAGATAAAGTTGTTTTGATCAGATAACTTCTCTATTGGGTTATTTGAATTAAAACTATGACTTTATCCTCTAGAATCTCAAGTGAAAAATAAAAGATTCGCGAGATTTTTATTCGACAGTTCGACCTGTCGATGGACGTGTTCGGCCTGCCGATGGGGCCTGTTCGGCTTGCCGATCAGGTGGTTCAACCTGTCGATCAGCAAATGATAAGATCACGTGTTTTCACGTGGATCTTAGCAGATATTGATCCGAACTTGATTCTATTTTGAGTTTTTAAGACCTATTTTGATAAGGACTGACCCTATGATCAATCTCTATATAAAGGGAGTAAGTCTTAAGAGTTACTCAGATCAATTGAGAGATTAAGTGTGATACTCTGCTAGTGAGAATCTGAAAACTCCCTGAGAGCTTTTGTTCACAAATCACAAACACTTGCTTTGGGTTCTCTCAATTGGTTGGAAGTAAAGTCACCTAGTGGAAGAGCTATACGTGTGAGCCCATACTCACTCCGGTCATGGATAGAGAATAGCAAAGAAGACTAGTTAGCTGAGGCTCTTTTGGAACATTACTTCTCTTCATGTTTTACGAGGGTTCTTCGGCATACAAAGGTTAGTAAGATTTGGTTAACTTACGCATATAGCATGTCAAACTTGTGTTTTAAAAAATACTCTGATGTAAAATTTTTAAAATTCCCTTGCGCACCGTTTTTTCCAACACTTTGAAGGAGGACTTACGTACTAGACTTGAAAGATCCTCAACCTACAAACTTGCGAATCACAATTCTATCTATGGATTCAGGTTAACTTTCGCATCTTATTAATTATCTCGGTGATTTGACATAAATGATCTTAAATGATGATGGTTTTCATCAGAATAATTTGTTCTAACAAGTGGTATCTAGAGCCTCTTTATATTGAATCATCAGGAATCAATAATTTTCTAAATATGATTCTTGTAGAAAAATTCTTAAATTTTACAATCTATGATTCTTTAAAATTGTTGAATTTGAGAAAAATTATTTGGAGAATTTTTGGTTGAATTATTCAGGAAATACATTATTGTGTTCATATAATATAAATATATATGTATATTCAGTTTATGGCATATAAAACAAGATTCGTTTGTTTATGTTATACAGTTGACAAATCAAATGAAGGTTATATGTATGAACCATTTCGTTGAAGTCGTTGTTCTAGATTTAGTAATCATAGAGTGAGAAAAAAAATCTTGAATTCGTATATATATAAAAGAATGTAATAAGATTTACGACAGTAAAAAAAAAAAAAAAAGAATTTGTTTATATATATATATAAAAAGATTTGTTTTCTATATATATACACACACTGAGATTGAATTCGGATTAAGAATTAAGTTTTTCAGAAAGTTTTTTTTTTCCTTTCACAATAATGAGTTACAAAAGAAAAAAAAAAACATTTTCTAGATGCACGTTTGTAAGATTGCATGCGCTAGGATTTGCTATGTTTCTGGGCAACCCAGAACATAAGAAAAGAATACACAAGCCCAATGGGCCCGTGACAGGAAACTAAAGGCTGCGGGCCGAACAAAAAAAAAACTAAAGGAAAGATGTCATGGGCCTGGGCTTGTGACACAACAATTGTGTACAACAACTTCTACCGCAATGTATTCCGCTTCTACTACGCTCTAGACGCGCATAGGTCCCATGAAGTCCATGTGAAGCAATTCTAAAATTTTTGTTACACTGATCTGTTGCAACACTTTGTGTATAGTCCTTGTTTGTTTGCTAAGCTGACAAGGACCACAAATTCCAAGCTTTTTCTTTCTCAGGTTTGGAACAACACGGACAGCCCTTACGCTCACAATCTTGGTCAAGGTGTTGTAATTAAAGTGACCTAACTTTTGGTGCCAAATTTCTATATTGTCAATTGTTGCAATTTGGCTCTTATAAGTGTGTGTTGAGATGTACGGAAGGATGATCAAATAACAATTATCTGATGATCGTCCACCTGTCAACATACAATAACCATTAGTATCAAAAACTTGATAATTTTCATTCATGAGTTTCACAAACAAGTCTTGATCACATAACTGACTTATGTTTGTCAAATTTGCTTTTAATACTTCCAAACACATTTTTGAGCCTTGAAAAACCATTTAAATTTAATGTTCCCTTACTAAGAACACGACCTTTCATATTGTCACCAAACGTGACAAGTCCTATATTAGTTTCTTGGTAATTTGACAGAATTTCCCAATTTCTTGTCATATGCTTGGAACAATCACTATCCAAATACCAAGAATCAGTAGTACTTGCTTTCAAAGAGATGTAAGCAACAAAACCCCTTAAATCAGACTTTCTTATCCAAATCTTCCAAGAAGACTTAATAGACAAGTCAATTTTAATTTTAGGTGCTTGTTTTTTATTATATGCTTTTATCTATATACCCCTTTATAAAAGCATCCATGTACTTATAAAATCTAGGTCTACTATGCTTAAAATATTATAGTAATAACATATTGGAATAAATCTATTTGTTGTTCTTTTTGTTGCAATAGATTTCTTACTTTGTCTCTCTTTAGGCATTTGAGAGACCTGCTTCATAATACTGATGGTTGCCTTTACAAAGATGGTCTTCTATGAGTTTTCTTAACCTTTGTGGCCAAGACCAAAGTGATCACTTTTGTATTTTTGTTGGGGGAGCAAATGATCCAGCTTGGTCTTTCCCAAGTGAAGCATTCTTAAATTCTTCTATGTTTGTTCCAACTTGATTTTGGTTGTAGCAAGATTTCTCTGGTGATTTGTTGCTAAAATCTCATAATTTGTTGTTGCCCTTATTAAATCTTCTTTGTCCTTTTTAAGAATAGCAACTTATACTTCAAGCGACTTATTGAGTTTGTATATCAAAAGCCACTTGCTGTACATCTTCTTGTGAGCCTCCTATATCTTGCTAAGACTTAGTTCTTCATCGTCACTATCAGCATCAGATTCTTCCTCAGAAAGTGTGTCATCGAGTCTTTCTCCTAATTCTATTGCTTTTTCTATTTAATAGATTTTGAAATAGCAACATTAGAATTCAATTATATGTGACTCAGGAGTTTAGTACTTACAATAAAGGCTATATAATTGCTATTATGATCTTCTGTATCATCTACGCTCCCATCAAAATCATCATTGCTCCATGTTGATGTCATAGCCTAACTCTTCTTGTTCAAAGTGTTTGTATATTTGGATTGAATGTGACTGAAGCCTTCACATCCTTGAAATTGAACTCCGTTGTTTCTTTTCTTCTCTTTATACAACTATAAGGAGGGAAATTTGTTCTTTTGAGGATTTTCTTTTTTTGAATTTTTAGTGAATTTTCGTTTCATATTCATCTTCTTTAAAATTTTGCTAAAATTTTCTGTTAGCAAAGCAAGGGATTCATTTATATTCTCATCCTCATTGGACTCGTCTTTGTTTGTGGGGTCAGCTATATTTGCTTAAAGCACTATGCATTTATCCTTCTTTGAATTCTTGAATTTTAACATGAAGGTCTAAAGAGAACTTGTGAGCTCGTCAAGTCTTATTGCCTCAACAAATTTGGCTTCTTCTATGGCAGCAACCTTATAAGTAAAGTGCTCTAAAAGAGATCTCAAAGTCTTCTTCACCAACTTGGAGTCCGAATATTTTTCTCTGAGTGTGAAAGCTTTATTTGTAATATCACAAAGCTTTGAATTAAAGTTTGCTATGCACTCGTCCTCCTTCATATGCAAATGCTTAAACCAAGTTGTCAAGATTTGCAGCTTTGAAGACTTCATCGCAAACGTTTCTTTATATGCTGTTTGGAGAATATCCTATATATATATATATATTGACATTTCATAGGTGGAAATCAATTTAAATTGATTGACATCCATGGCAATAAAATTAGCATTCAAGGTTTTTGAATTGCTATTGGCAAGACTATCCTCGTGAGTAGATCACTTCTCTTTAGGTTTAAGTATGGTCTTTCCTTTGGCATCTTTTGATGTAGGGTGAGTTTAGCCTATTATAACAGACCTCCATGCACTTTTGTCAATAGCCTCAACGTAGGCTTTCATGCGAGCCTTCTAGCGTGGATAGTTTGTGCCTTCAAGGTATGGTGGTTTGTTTACTAGGCCTCTTTCTCTCATAATATCCATGCCTATAAAACAATCGATGACTAAAGATCTCTCCTAAAACACGTTAGTGACCCGCTCTAATACCAATTGAAAGTACTAATTGTCTTTTCACCAAGTTTAATTATGAATTGTTGTAACAAGTGAATAAATAACTTGAAATAGTAAAAAGACTTTGGAAGATAGTATTATGGTTCGGTAACCACCTACATCTAGCCCAGACATATGAACAGTTTACTAAGTAAACAATGTTACAACTCAAATAGATTTAATCACCCCAAGACCTCCTCTCCAAGTATGATACCTATGATTTATAACAACCCAATGAACACTCAGTGAGATCCCCTCAACTTATTGTTGAATTCCCTTCAACACAAAGTTTTCTACCAAAAACCTATATCTTTTCTCCTGAAGAAATGAAAATAAATGCCCACAAGATAGTCTAACACTCTAAAAAATTTGAGACTCAAAAGACATTAAAAAAAAAAACCGTTGTGAGACTTCATTTAAATAGCTAAAAGTGCCAGCTATCAAAATCTTTAATGCAATTCATTGTCATCAATCTGTTGCTCATTCTATTGTAACAAATAAGGTAGAGCTGTAAAATCGAGTACGAAGTCAACTCTGATTGATTCTTGAAATCTTTAATTTAATGCAACATCAATGTCGTTAAATTCTCCATGAACATGAATATTTTGTTTAACATAAAAAAATCCTTTTTGTAAATCAAGCAACTCATTTAAATTTAACTTTCCAAAACACACAAAAGATGACTTTAACCAAATAAATCAAATTGATTGCCATGAAATAGTTTCCATAAACACAGAAACTTCCCATAAGTAATTTCTTACTACAAATCATAGTCTTCTATTACAGCAAATCAATCTATTATGCAAAATTTCCAAAACAAGCACAGTTTGACTTATAAAAACAGGAAGTAAAAATAAGAGCAAATTTCAACTAAAACTGAAGCTTTCCAAAAAGGTTTCCTGTAGCAAATCAGTCATAAAACAATTTTAAATCAAATACTACAATAGACAAAATAACACCAATCTAAAAATCCCAACAAGATCAACTAAAGACCAAGAAGGCAGTCTGACCATTGTGCGCAGCCGCACAAGATGTTGAGCCACTCAAGGTCATCAACAATAGGTGATAGTTGATAACAAAAAATTGTAGATTACTAGAATGAAGCTAGTAAATAACTTCCATGTCAATTTTTGTGGAAAAAGGAAATATAACCAGACAGATTATCTGTGGAAATCTAGTAGATTACTTCAGCAGCGGCCTGCAAAATGTACTTAAAAGGCTACAATCTGATAGAATACCTGTGGTAATGTAGTAGATTATCCAATGTTTGACACGACAAAACACATTTAGTTGACATTTGACTGCTTGAAAGTGGTATAATTCTTAAAATTCCTAATTAAAGGGTCATTATGAAAGCTTCTCCTTCCAACAAAATATTAGAAAAAAAATTCTCCTTCAAGGTCTAATAACATTCTTGTTTCTTTGAGGTCAGTTGGGAACCTACTGTTAAGTTTATTCCAAAAAGACAGAGAAAGTGTATAAAAATTAAAAGCAAAAGGGGGAAACAATACGTTAGATCTCGTGATCACATTAATTTGTAAGTTTTATGTTCCCTTTGGTAAGAAGGAAAGAAAATAGAAGGGAAGTGAATAAAGGAAAAAAAAAAAACTGTTGAGAAATCCCTTTACTTGTTTGGTATGTGAAGGTGAAAAGAAAATGATTTTATCTTTTCTTGTTTGGTATAGCAAGAAAAACCAAAGGAATGAAAAAACTACTATTAATATAATTATTATTTTGTGCAAATACTATTTAGTTATTTTCTTAATTTGGTGCCCGAATTTTTTTGTTGGAATTTTAATAGAAAACAAAGACAAATTGATAACTTCACTTTCTTTACATTGTTGTCAAACTTTTTCCTTATAAAATTCATCCATATTTGGAGAGATCAATTTTGGTGGGTCTTACATATTATTTCTTCCATCTAATTTTTTCTTTCTATTCTAATTTCTTTTCTATCAAACACCCCATCATATTAATTCATATCCCAAAATTCTTACAATATTTTCTTTCCCTCCACTCTTTACTCATACCATCAGAGCATTAGAAAAAGTCTACCCATGCACACGCGTGTATAAATATTAGAGTAGGTTGCTCTTTGGAATCATCTTACCTGGTTTTTCTAAACTTCCAAACCGTTGGCAGACTCCGAAATTCAACAAAAGAAATAAAGGTTGACATACTTACTTTACTAATATCTTATAGCTACATATATAGTTCGGCAAAACATTGGAATTGGTAAGTAAGACATGAACGACTTGAACTTATTCACATGCACATGGGCAACTATCCTAATATTAATTGCTCTCCCTATTGCAATGTCTACTTTTTTATTTGCCATATAGCAGCGCATTTACATTTTTTTTTTTTTACTTGTATCTCCCATATATATGATTTGGAACAAATATATTATGGACACGTTACCTTTTTTTTGGTGCTCAGTAGGATTTTGTAGAAACTAATCTTTGACAATAAAATTTAGATGGGACAACAAAAGTTGTTAACAATGAGGAAATAAAGGTGGATTAGTTGTATTTTTTTTCTTTTTCTTTTCCTTTTGGTTTTTAGGATTCTCTTTCTCACGTGTCATTGAGTGCTACCTAATCTTCACTTGTCCAGGAAAATTTGCAGCTGGTCCTTTTGAGGGTGGAAATTGTGTTTGATCGAATTATGTTTGAACAATATGTAAGGGGAGAAAAACACAAAAGTGATTTAAGTCGATATATACAACCATGAGATGGTATTTATTAGGATATTTAGAACAATGGTTCAAATTATTGGTTTGAACTGTGAACTGCTGTAAATCTTTCACATGCTTTAGTAAAAAGTTACAACGCAAAACCCTTATATGTTATAGTTCTCAAACCCTAAACTAATAGTTTAAAATATTTTCCCAAACAGCCTATATATTGTTTGAAGTATTGGCTTATCTTATTGTGAATCAGCTCGTCAGTTTTGCATGATTTGTTCATATTTATCAAAAAAAAAAAAAAGTGCATGCATAATTTAGTGATAACTCCACACTATTTTAATTAGGATTTTTACGCTGCATCTCTTAAAATTTTATGACCTTTGATATTTGGATTTTTATTTTAAGAAATTAGATATTTACCTTCTCTCTTGGCACTGTAGTCTTTATTTTATGAATTTGGACACTCAATTCTTAAATTCTTAATTTGTTAACACTATTAGTCCATGTCTTCTTTTTATTATTAAATAAAATAACGATATCAATATTTTGAGGCTTTTTTTGTTCTTTAGGCCCCAAAAATGTATTTTTTAAACAGAAAGGTCGCAAAAGCTTTCTTTTTTTAGTATAACTCATTATTTTTTATCCAAAAAAATTGTTTAAATACTATAACATAAAGATAATTATGATAATTATTGACAACAAAGCAATTGACTATAAGCCAAAAAAAAAAGAAAATCATTAATATCAATTCTATTTAGTTTTTAGCAAGTTAGTACCAAATTACAATGATGTAACTAAAAAACTGTAATGCAACAATTAGTTGCTCAATTACACACTTTCATTTTATAAAGATCTTTAATATAATTGAGGATAATAAAAACTATATAATTGAACAATATATAACTAGATGACTAATTATTGTCTTTATCTTTAGTTATATCATTGTAATTTAAACAACTTATGTAATGGAATGGATGGCTAATTTCCTCCATGCTATTTGTAATTTTTTTGCATTATAATTAATCACTTTGTTGACAATAATCATCATAACTAATTTTATCCTAGGGCATTTAAACATTATTTTAGGCAAAAAAAAATCTTAAAAAGCCAAAGGATAAAAGAAACAAAAAAAAAAAAAACCTCAAAATATTGACATTTCTTATATCAATTAACTTAATATTAATATCTCTTATGTCATTTAATAACAAAAAAAATTATGGGCACAAACAATGTCAACATATTAACAGTTTATGGACTTGAATGCCTAAATTCTTGAAACGGGGACTTACAATACCAACAAATTAAAAGTTTGAGTAGTCGAGTGTCTAAATTCTCAAAATAGAAATAAAGGTGCTAAAGGTTGCAAAGTTTGGGACCCACGGTGTAAAAACCCTTCCTCTTTTTAATGCGCTCTCCAATTAAAATCACCATCCTTATTAATATTAAAAAAAAAAAACCTTGCCTTAGGATATATGACTAATGGTCGATTAGTTTTTAAACCATTCAAATTTAACTTCCTATAAAGATGAAAATATCGATGTCGGCAGAATTGTCGAGGTTTTAATTTATGGATAATGTCGATATGTTTGGGAAAACAAATATCTTAAGAAAAAATTTAAATTTTTTCTTAAAACTTTACAAAATTTTAAAACAATCAATATTACTTAATTTGAATTAAGTTAATAATAAAAAAAATAATACACTTTTGGTTTAATATGGAGTCTTATCTGATAGTAGAAAAGAAAACAATCATAATTGTATATCACTTATCTAATATCATTTTACATACTCATTAAAACAAGGTGTTATAGTATACTAGAATATATGGAAAATGATCATCAAATATGTAGAATATGCACACAAAAAAATTATAGCTGAACATAATAAAGCACATAAAAACTTCACATGTTTTCAATACCAAAACGAGTTTCTATTAGGTTGGAAAGTATTATATAAGTTTTGAACGTGATCTAAACATGTTTGTTAAGACACTACACTGAATAGTTCTAGAAGTAAAGTGTTAATGTATCACATGTATGTTTCTTAATCT
The DNA here is from genome assembly GCA_025403435.1 of Artocarpus heterophyllus. NCBI lineage: Eukaryota > Viridiplantae > Streptophyta > Magnoliopsida > Rosales > Moraceae > Artocarpus > Artocarpus heterophyllus. The sequence continues at coordinate 13,107,776 of CM046331.1, forward strand.
CTTCCTACTATTGATGCTATAAATTAGATTTATTGTTAGTTTACCCAACTAGATGAGTCTTCATAGATTTGTTTGTAGTGCACGATACATAAGTATATCAAGTATACTACATAAATATCTACATGATATAAAGCATAAATGTAGTACACACATTTATATGTAAACATGACATAAGACTTTGCAGAAGAATCATGAACAATCTCATGGATATTTTGTATAAGGAGCAACAATAATTCATATAAATATATAAAATGGTAAAGGTATATTAGATCTACATCTACATGATGTAAAGCTTAAAACTTTATAGAAGGAAACATGAAGAATCTCATGAATGTATTCTTTGAAAAAAAAAAAAAAAGAGAAGAAGATTTAAGTCATGAATTCATTTTTCAAAGAAAAAGAAAGCAAAAAATTAAAAATAAATTCCATTCTCAAAATCTTAATTTTTAAATGTGAAGTTCTGAACTATTCATTTAAAAAGTAAAAATTATTTAAAGACTAAATAAGTTTTAATAAATACCTTTTTACTGTTTTTAAGTTGAAATCATAGTCATCTTTAATTGAAAATATTTTTAAAAAAAGTCCTACAAATTTTTTTTTTTTGTGCAAAAAAAATTTCCTAGTGTTTATGGACATTTTGTAGATATTTCTAGAAATATCTTGGATTCTTGGATATTCAACAATATTTATCGATATTGAGGATACTTGTAGACATTGTAGATAGTTTAAGGACATTCTGGAAGAAAAATCCTTCCCTGTATATCGATATCGAGGCTTTAAAATATAGATATTTTAGTGGAAATATTGACAATATCGTAGATTTTATCACCCTTCTACCAAACTAAGCTTTACAATTATTTTGTTTTGCATGTTAAAGTATAGTGCTTAAATCTTATGCATTTTACTCAAATTACAGAGACATCTCTATATCAAAACTAATCACACTAACACTTTTTGGACAAAAACTCTATTAATTTTTTGTTTGAAATGACAAAAATACTTCGTTTAATCTAAACCATTTATTTTCAAAATCAAATTATAGCCCTTGATTTTAAAATCCCAGCCTTTGATTTGGAAAAAATACCCTAACATCTAAGCAGTAGAACCTCGAGCCAGCCCGCCTCCCCCTGTCTACCCCGTAACACCCTGCACATCCCTGCTACACTTTGTCTGGCCTTTGCCAACCCAACGACCCCACCACCGGGCCCAACAAACTTGCTCGCCCCCTTCCCATTGCGCTCAACTCCTACCTAGCCCTTCATGTTTAATATAAATTAAGCAAATCATTTAACTTAAATCTAAAAACCTGAATTTATTATATAAATTAAACAAAATATTTAGTTTAAACAAAAATCTTAGTTTAAACCAAAATAGATATTTCAAATAAAACTTTAGAATATTCAATGTTTTAAATCTTATAATTGTCCAAATACTAACCTTTATTAAAACAACACACACACTCACATACAACATAGGGACAGGTGTCGAACTATACAATCTTTGCACATATATAATTAGATTAAGGTAAGAAAAAAATACGATGGTATTTAACACAAACCCTTTTAGAAATTGGTAATGCCATGAGCTCAAATGGAAACTTCAAGAAACATATATCTTTGTTACCTCATACCAGTTTAGTACCACTTAAAGGGGGCTTTTAAAACAATAGAGAAAACATAAAAAAGTGAACAAAAGGCCTAGTAGAATATAATATAGCAAACTTTGAAATTTTTGAAATGATTAAATGAGCAAATAAGTAATTAAATATGTATTTGAGTCATGGACATTCAAATTAACAAGTAAAAAGATAAGATGAGACAGTCGAATTAAATTCCTAGTTTATAAACCATTGATATATCAAATATACTTATAGTGCTTTAATCGATTGTCCACATTGCAGAGTGGCCCAATTGCAGTTTAGAGTCCTACTTCCAAGGTTGCACTCTACATTACCCGATCTCTGTGGTTACTTAAAATCAACCACCGGTCCCTACACATCCTTGATAGTGTTTAAAAACTATTGGTGCTTGGAATTACTTATTCTGAGTCTAAAACAAAATTTCAAACTCATTTGCCAAAATATAAAAACAATCATATTTACATATAAACTCAGCAATATGCAAAAAGCACATTTATAAACAATTTGTAAGAAATATGCTCATCTCAAGTTAACATCATTTGGCTATAAATAAAAGATTATAATTCAAAACATGGCTATCAAAAAAAGGATTAGGGAATTCTACCTTTTTAGCAATATCAGACATGGATGATTTCTAAACCTTACAATCCAATCCTACGATGATGTAAGCTCCTATAGCTATCCAAACCTTAACGTTTTTTGACAAGGTCAGCGAAGAACCAAAACAATAATAAACTGAACCATAAAGTTGTGTTATATATAACTCACTCTCTAGTGTGCCTTTTTTTGTTAAAAATGATTATTAAAGATGAACTGGTTTTCTAAGGACTTTAGAACACAAAAATAAGGGTTTTAGATTATTTTTACATCACAGAACATGAAGGAATCAAACTAGAGCAAGCTAGAGGACTTAATGGGTTTAGGGAAAAGGTGGTAGCAACCAAGGTTGCCACCCAGTTGGCCAGCCTCTAAAGGGGTGGTCAACTACAGTGCCTAGAACTAGGCTTCAGCCTAGTTTGTCCCTATCATGACCAACTTCAAACCAAACTCAAGTTTCTCAACTTAAACTAGTTTTTAGTGATCAAACTTAGTCCAAAACACCTAGTAAAACATCTTAGGATATAAATAAACAAATTTCCTTGAATCCTACGCCAAAATCACAATCAAGAATCACAAATTCGTAGTTTTAAGAAAAATAGGAGCCAAAATATGTTCATACTAGGTTTTCTAAACTTTAAATCTTAAAAACATCCAACATACATCCATAAAATTTGACTCTAAACACTTAGAACATGTTTTAACAATAATATTGAACTAAAACAAAAATTTATTCTTTGTTTTAGCATAAAACTCAGATTTTGTTTCATCCACACTCAAGATATGTGCATGCTCATAACCCAGAAATTTCAAGAAGATTACGAAACAAAAATTAAAGATTAAATTCATAGTGAATACACACCAAAATCTAGACTCATTTTATTAAAAACCTAACTCAAATCTCCTTGAAAACTTAAAAGCTTTGGTCAAAAATTAAGCTTGAAGTTCCTAAAGCTAGTTGGCCATGGAAATAGGGATATTTTAGAGTTTTTGAAAACAATTATGGCTGGTTAGGGTTTGAATGGAGTGAGAGAAAGCGAGAAACATTTTGAGAGAGAGAGAGGAGGAGAGTGAATGTCTAAAACATTTCTAAAAGTGGTGTTTTTAAAGAAGGCTTCAATCAATCCATGTTAGTTGTCTTGTTTGATCAGACTTGAAGAAGGGGGATCTGAATTTGGTCAAGAAGGAATCACATAAAAGGTGTCTACTAAAGGGGAGAGCAGCATAGTTGTAATTTATGTGAAATGCTGATGGTATTTTGGAAGTTAACAAAAATAGAAAAATTCTAAAATTTGGTATTTAAATTATAAATTGGTTTTTACTTTAAAAGAAAAATTAAATTATTTGAAGATTTTAATTATATTAATTTAAGACAATTTAAATAATGACACACTAAATTATTAAATTTATCTATAGTCAAATAAATTAAAATTTATGGTTGTTACACAACCTTGCCACGCCTCTTCCTGTTACGCTTGACCCAACCAGCTAGGACCCCCATCCAGTCACACCAACCCCCGCCAAGCCCCTTCCCATCGTGCCTGACCTTTACAGGACCCCTTCCCGTCGTGCCCAACACTGCCAGGCCCCTTTCTCATCTTGCCTGGCCTTATCCATCACACCCACCACCTTGTCGCACTCCCCACTTGTTGCCCCCCACCCTAGTCATTCCCCCATCCTTGTGCCCTACCTAAACCAAGCAAGAGAGAGAAATAGAAGGAAAGATAGGTTTTTTTTCCCATTTTTATTTTTTTTTAAAGATTTTTAAAAGATTTAAATCTGATTTTTATTTTTTTCTCAAAAAATAGATTTTCATTTATTTTGTATTATAGTTTTATTATAATTTTTTTAATGTTTTATGAAAAATAAGGGAGATTGAGAATTTTTTTATTTTTTAATACATTTTAAAATTTTGTATATGCTTTTTATTTCACAAAACTAAAAATATGGATATGGATGCTATATATTTGGGGAATTAATTGTGGAATTTTTTAGACTATGTAACTTTAATATTTGTAATTTATCTTATTTTATACATAATATTTATCATTGGAGAAAAAAGAAAAGAAAAAAATTTTATAGGATGAAGAATATTTATATCATTTTAAATGTTACAAATGTAAATTTTTCAATAATATTACTATCAAAAAAGGACTTTTTAAGAAAAAGAACAAAAGAAAATATTTTCTCTACCACTAGAGTAAAATTTATAATTACAAGTGTGCTCAAATTGTTTATACTCACATTTTAACAAAGAAGGATAAAAATTTTCATTTTCTGGTGCATAAACAACTAAAAAAAGTTTTTTTTTTTTTTTTTTTTTTTTTTTTTTTTTTTTATGGATGGAGGGATATTTTTGATATTTTGAACAAAATTAATGGTTAATTCACACTCTCAACTGACAAAAGGGGTCTCTTTGTAATATTTTTAAGCAGTAGTGTTAATCTGATTAATTTTGGTCCTAAGGTGTCTCACGTCTAAACTACACCTTGAGAGGTAATGTTTTGAATTTCAATTCCGATTTTCCACTAAAACAAAAGGAAAACGAAGTATTGACTTGCATAAAAAAATGATAATGCAGTTACTAGCTATTTACTACCATTCCACACAAAGCTCCAAACTTAATGCCAACAAAATAAATTAAACAAAATGTCAAAATAAAAATCCAGACCAAAAAGGTCAAACAAAAAAACAACGTCCTTAGAACGAATTAATAAAACCCAAAAAAAAAAAACACCATTTTACTCCTCCTTACGAGTCTTGCCAATTTATTATAACTATCTGCCAACTCCATGAAGTAGCTAAAATTGTCCCCACACACTTTTTTTCCCCACTCTGATCAGTATTGTTTAGACTTTAGAGCAACATAAATTGGTCTTGATTATTTAGTTGCCATTCTATACCAACTCGGCATAACGTCAATCATTTTTTTCATGTTCTTTGTTGATTTGTTGATGTACGAAGTTCATTTTATGAAGTAAAAACATTTGCATATATACATTCGGTTGATTAGAGATGGAGTCACTTTCAGACGAGGGTCTTGATTTTTTTTTTTTTTTTATATAATTTTGTATATGAATCTTATAAAACTTGTCTTTGTCTTTTTAAAATTTTATATCTCTTTATTTGTCTTACTTTATTAGTCATATCCTCGCCCCGCTTATGGTTAATTTTTTTAGCTTTGCCCCTGGAATTGATATATACGAATAAGGATGGACACAAGACTTCTTTCCTCCTTTCTTTCTTTCTTTCCTTTTTTAATCATGATCAAGGCACCACTTGTAGAGATTCGGTTATATGACATCCGTATATGTACATAGAGAAACAGTCCATCATGGCTATTGTCAACTTATTTCAAGTTTTGCAGCTCTTTTGACGGGTCACTCTCACGACAACATACTGGATATATTGGCCAATTATATCACAACTTTGAGAAATCTTAGCCTCACATAGAAGATTAAAATGCAAAAGATCATACACTATAATGTATCTCCCTAGTCAAGGGGCGGCATGCCCCTGGGTCAATATCTTTAGCAGATAAGCCCTTACTCTAGGACAACTAAAAACGATCTAGTTTTGGATATGTAAATATAAATTTAAATATAAATATATGACATACGAAAGCGGAGGGACACTACTCTATGAATTCCTTACATCACGCCATACAACAATGACAGGAGCTCTTCAAGACATGTCGTTTGCAATGCACATGTAGCCAAACATTAATGCAAAGTCTGAGTTGGACTCTACTTTCTTTATTTTCCCTTTGTTCAAAGTGCTCATTTCTCCCTAACCCGCTTTTTATTATGACGTATTATTGCTGAAATTTATGTCCACTTCTTTAATAAGCACTTTTTTCAAGCTTATTAATTTGTTTAATTCTCGTAGCATTTTGGCATAGAGCCCTCTAACGAATAGTCTTAATTAACCTTGTTTGGGGCATTATGAAATGCACACATTTCTGGGACATGGGTAAGCTGACATTTTTCAAATGAAACATACCCCCAAAGAAAAAAAAAGTAAAAAAAAAATTGTTTACATAAATCAAGGTTTTAATTTGGATCTTCAGAACCACATAGAGATCGTAAAAGAACCATGTAATTCTTCTATGATTTCTCGAACAAAACAGGACCTAAATCACATTTTATTCGCCTTTGAAGAAGACTTGGATTTCCAGTCGGTGGATTTTATACATATTCTGGGGTAAAACCTAAGAAGACAAATTAAAATGGTCAATATAGTGGCCGGCATGTCTGCTATAGTTACTAGCTAGGTACCATTTTTATGGATATGAGTGTGACTGACTAATTGTCAAAAGCCATCGAGTTTATATAGGTTTTCACTTTTTTTAGGGACGAAAATCAACGTGTATATATATATATATATATATATATATATATATATAAGCTTTCCATTTTCCAAAAAAAAAAAAAAAAAAAAGCTTTCGCTTCTTTCCAAGCTGTCCAATGTCCATAATACCAAAGAAAACTAGTCAGCGGAAACAGAACGAAACATGTACTTGTGGAGGACAGAAGTCTGAGAGGAACATAAAATGACATAATGGTCTTAGCGCTTTGTTCTCCCTGTTTTGTTTGCAGTATTGACCGAATAACTTTTAAATTTTCTATACAAGACAAGAAAAAGAAAAGAAGCCAGCTAGCTAGTTTTCTATACAACTGCGAACATGGCAAGATAGCGTAGTGATTGGTGAGCAACACTAGATGATGAACTTGAAATACCATGACGTGAACGATTATGCATATGGAATCCATACATAATGGAGGCTAATAATTGGGCTTCTTTATATATTTTACTAATCATTTATTTTATTAATATAAGTTCCTTATGCTTATAACTAGACTTTTAGTATAATTAGCACATAAACATTCATATTATATATATATATATATATATCTATACATACATACACGCATATTGATCTTTTGCTGAGGCACAAGTACAAATGTATTATGTGCATACGTATTCGTTGAGATGTACTTATTTTTTCTTTTTTCTCTCCCTGGGTGCTTATGTTTTCTCTTCATTTCGTTTCTTTTGCTGTAACGATACATGGTTTCGTGTCTTTTTTATTCAAGGAGGCGAATATGTGAGTTCGAAACGAATCGTCAAAACTTTCAATCCAAGAAAAAAAAAAAAAGAAAAGCTCTAAAACTTCTGCTTTGTGCTTATGACCCACATTAAAAACAAAATGAAAAAAAAAAAAAAGAAACCAAAGCGGATTATTATTATTATCATCACTGACACTCTTTCTGCACTGGGCAAGTAATAAAAGCATATGTGACTAATAGAGTGTTTAGAAGGGTGGTGAGTATGAGTGGTGAGAACCACTTTTATTGTAGTATGTAAGAGTTTTATACTGTAGCATATTTTTTTATTGTTACTGTAGTATGTGAGAGCTTTACACTGTTTATAACTGAGATTATAGTAAAAACTGAGTGGTTCCTACCATTACCAAACACCCTCTAAAACTAATTACATCAGTACTCCATCATTTTTTAAAAAAATTACAAAGACGTCTTTATTTTGTTGACCTTGAAATTTGACCAAAATTTGAACGTTAAATTCTCTTAAAATGCCAAAAAAAATCCCTTACGTATGAAAAACATTTTTATCTATATATGTTGTTTACAATAATGTTTTTACCCTTATTATGTGTTAAAAAAATGCTTAATTGATTTTTACGTAATTTTAACTATGATTTTTTTGAAATTTTTTCTTCAAATTTTTGAGAATATAAAATGTGTTATTTTCTTCATAAATCAATAAATTTGAGTATTTTAAAATTAACTAGATCTTGCTCAATTAAATAATTGTCATCTTAAACTTCTATTTTTCCCCTAAGAAAAACATTCTATTTGATCATAAAGATTAAAACTCAAAATTATAACAAAATTATAAACTTAAAAATAAAAAATAAAATACTTAAAAAATTTTAAAATAAAAATGAACTTTGAGAAAATATCTTGGAATGGAAATAGGCAGATCAACACCTAGACGGCACAGAGAGATGGGATGAGGTTTCACAGTTTTGCGCGGCGACAAAAGGAGTGGGTTGCATGGTGGACGTCAAAAGCTAGGGAAGAGTGTGAATGGGCAAGGGCAAGGCCATGACGATGAAGGCAACAGGGGCAAGGGCACTAGGTCAAGACTTCGACGAGCAGGCAAGGGCGTTGGGATGAGGGTGAGGTCAGAATTGACAAGCGAGCAACACATCTCAAGGGAGGTAGACGGCTGTGTGACATCCGTTATTTTTCTAATGGGTATCGTTGTAATTAAATTAAAATTAGTGTGTCAATTAAAATTTTTATTTCATCTAAAATCTATTCCACATTATTTCTTTCTACTTATTTTCAAATTTTCTAAAATTTTTCTATACCTATTTAGTATATTAACCAAAATTCCTTTGGAACTTTCATTTAATTACAAAAATACCATTTGACATTATTAGACTCAAAGTCTTCTAGGAGACTTGATTGTCACCTGCTCCTATCTCTTTTGTCCCCTTTTTTTTTCTTTTTCTTTGCCATTTCCTTTTCCTTCTTCTTCTCTCACTCTCGTCTCTCCTTTCTCTCCCTGCTCTTCATCTTGTCCCTTCTCCTACTTACTTCCATGGTGGCTCAATCAAGGGAGATCCAAGAAGAAAATCAAATAACACTTTCAAGCTATTTTCTCACTCGATTCACAAAACAAAGATCAAGAATTTTTGCAAGAAAAATCACTAATTTTCTTCAAGCTTGAGGTAAGGTTTTCTAAGCTAAAACTTTGATTTAAATTTGTGCTTTAGCATGAGATTTGTGAAAAATGCGTGTTTGATTTTTATGGGTAATTATACAACGTTTTTGAAGCTTGATTTATATAGATCTTTATTTAAAATGAGTTTGTGAACTAGTTTTGAAAAGTTTTGATTTTTTGTTTAGATTTGTATGTTAAGTATGAAAATTCTAAGAAAGATGATCTATATATGTTTGAGTGTGATATTTCATATTTTTTAATGCATTTTTTATGTCCTCAAAGTTGATAAAAAGGGTTAGATTGAATTGTAAAGTTTGAAACCTTCAAAAATGAAAAACTGGATTTCTAGAAATTCTTTAGTCGACAGGTTCAGCAGGCTGACCCTAAAGATTAACAGGCCAAACACGACCAGGTTCAGCAGGCCAAACCCTGTAGGCCAGTAGGCCAAACTCTGCCAAACTAGTGGGCTAGAAGAGAGATCTAAAATGTGTAGTTTAGTTGACAGGCCTATCGGACAGTCCAAACTCATCTCTTTTTTATCATTTTATGTTATACAATGTTCCAAGGATTTCATATTAATGATTATGGAACACTAATAAGAATAGGTGGTAAATTAACATGATTATAGATTAGGAATTAAGTTAAAGTATTATTATTTTATTCGTCGTAGGATGATGAAGTATAACGAAGTACTTGGAGTTTATATGATGAACTTGGTATCATGAGCTGGAAGTTATCAACATTGTATTCGCCAAAAGATACGAAATCTATTTACTCATCTTTTGTGAGGTTTTGTGAAATTAAAATTGGTTCTTTACATTGCAAGTTATATATATATATATATATATCTGTTATTATATGAATATCACTTACGAGACAATAACATGAACTCGTCCTATAATGTACAACGAGGAATGAATTGATTTAACATGTATTAAATAAATTAAGAAGTATGGTTAGGAAATATACTCTATACAAAACAGTAGTAGTTATGAGAGGAATGGTACAACATGAAGTGGGCGGCAGTTACATCCTTGAGCACGAATACTGTAAAAGGTAACTTAGGGGAGGTGACAGTGCTCTCTTGGGTCGAAAGTCCTAAAACACACTATAAAGGAATCGACTTAATGAGGATCTGGGGCTTAATGTCCCTTCATCAGACACTCTTACAATGATTGTAGAGTAGGCAAGTGCGCTTAGTTGGGTTTCGTTAAGTTGAGTGATAAGATACTCTATTGCATGGTGGATATAGATGAGCATTATTAAATCCTAAACTAATATATGTATATATATATATATATGGAACTTAGTAAGAATAATCATAGGTTATCCACCAAAAATGAATATGATAATAGTTATGAACAATGTTGAGAACTAACTGACCATACAAGTATTAATATGGCAACAATAAAAACCGAAATGCGAGTAATAGTTTTTCCTACTGAGTATGTTGTCACTCATTCCCCTATATTCTTATCTTTTTAGGACTTAAAAAGTTTGAGGTGGTAATGACAAACATAGTTGTAGAAGCTAAGTAACTATACTCAGTTGGAATCTTTTTGTTTATTAAGAATGTTCTTCATGATAATATTAGCATTATATGTTATTATTCATCATTGTATTAAGATGTATTGAAAGTTGGAATGATGATGATGACAGTTTTATATTATTAAATTAAAGGTGCTACTTTAAACTATGGTTTATTTGTTGTTTATATTTTTATTTTGATTTGAGAGTTTTCATTTAAGTCTCGAGCTAATTTGTTTTGACGCTTTATTTTTATTTTCTGTTCTTTATTTAATTTATTAAAAACTGTTAACCCCTACATAAGAGCGTTACAAGTTGGCAGAAAGGGGACGATTGAGGGGAGAAATAGGTTGTATGGGTGGGTAAAGCAGGTGGGTGACGAGGAAGGTAGGGCTAGCCCAATGGTTTTTTTTTTTTTTTTATTAAACAAGTTAGTAGCTACATTTGGTATTTCTAAACCTTAACAAAAGTAAAGTTTAAAAGTTATTAATATAATTAGTTTTAATCAAGAGACTATCTTTGTAAATTTGACAAAACACAAAGAGCCTTAATTTAATTAACCCTTGCTTTAATTATTATTATTTTTTTGGTGAAGACGGACCAATGTATAATTGTCCACATAAGACACAAAAATGACATAAACTCTTAGCGGTCCATGCATGATAGGATTAGCTCGCTTCAAGTTCATCATGATACTCAAATAAAGAAAAGCATGGTATTAGCTGGCATTTTGACTTGGTGCTAGCATTTTGTGTGTGTTACCCCTTGTTATTGCAAGGATTTCTGACCGCGGTAAAAAGAAAAAAGGCAAGGATTTCGCTTAATTTTATGCGAAATATAATTATGCTAGGTCCTAATTTTTAAATAATAGAACTTTATCATTTTGACAGACAAAATAATTAATTATGTGTGCATTTCTTTTTTGGTGAATAATTGAGTGTGCACTTTAATGTATGGAAGTTGTAGAGATTGGACTTGCTAAAGCCACTAGATGGAAAAAAAAAAAAAAAACCCCGTGAAAGAAAATATGTTCCATCAAAGTGTGCCGTCATATAAGAATTACACCCACTTATCATAAAAACCAAAAAAATTTTAGAATAACTCCTAGAAAATAAGACACGTGGGCCTCAATATCTAACAAAAATTCTATCCAATTTCCAACCTCTTTTACATACCTCTTATACATCCACATTTTGGATTATGCTAGAATTATCATGCGTAATCACTTTCTTTGATTCTACTTTACAATGTTACTTATAGTTTTAAAAAAAAACTTTTTATCTGCGTAGAGCATATTTCTTGCTTTCTTATAGTAAACTTTTCACGGTTTGAATCAATTCTTTCACTTGTCAAAAGTAGTAGAAGCTTCCTTTGGCGGGCGAGAAGCATGTATGCTTCTGTTTGTAAGGGTCTATTTAGGTCCGTTTAGTAAATAGATTCGAATTAGTGATTAGGATTTGAGTTATGTAATTTGAATTAGGATTTGAGTTAGTGATTTAAATTGTTATCCGAATTGATGTTTGGATGTGCATTTAAGTTTTAATCTGAGTATAGAATAAAATTAAAATTTGTGCTTGGAGAGGTAGTAGAAATTTTTTTTTGATTTATTAACAAATTTAATAAAATCTTAATGTTAATGATTCTAAAAAAATACAATATGGATCTTAATTTATTCCTCTATTTATTACAGACACAATGAAAAAAGAATCATCTCATTTGGATATTAAATGAAGAAATTATGATTTTTTTCCTTTAAATATAAAGAGAAAACTTTAATTTTTACTTTAGCAAAGATATTCAAATATCAAAAGTTTAGAGGAGGTTAAAATTCTAAAAACTTAGATTCTTGATACTCATTTGATTCAGATTTTAAGAGAAATAAATACGTAACTAAATAATTTTTGATACTTGAATCTAAATTTGAGTTTATTGGATCTAAAAGATACATAAACTAAAAAGACTCTGACTGATTCACTCATGCCCGTACAGAACCCTTTTTGATATCCTCCTTTTATGTTTTGCCCTTTGTCCATTCTTTCTTTTGTTGGCTCAAGTGCGCCAAAAAAAAAAACAAAAGCATCAAAGCGTCACCAAGGAAACAGAAAGTCGGAGAGACCCTTCAATTTGGGTGCTTGGTTCTATCATGGGATCCTCTTTAACCAGCACTTTAAAAGAGAATACCAAAATCCTTGAAAAACGGCTCAAAGTAAGAGTTGTTTATTTATTCATTTTTTCCTTGAAAATAAATTGTGCGTAAGTTCTTATGCTTTGGGGTCCAGATTCTAGAGAAGTGTTTTTTTTTTTTTTTTAGGTATGGAAAATAGTAAAATATACCGTATATTCTAGGTTCATCAAATTGCTCTTTGAAAATATTTCCTTGGGCCTTTTTCATGAGTTCATTTATTTCTATTTTTGTTTTTGGGGTTTTGGCATATGTGGTCTTTATTTTTTTCGAAGGTAACAGTGATAGAGCTAGACTTTTTTGGCCAACGGGGCTATTATATTAAAAAGTACTAAGAGATTTTATTGCATATAAGAACAGCTACATATTTTGATTATTGAATGAGGGCATAATATGATATATTTTAGATTTTTAGTGGAGGTTTAACTATAATTTTCTTAAAAAACAAGGGTATAATTAAAATTTTTTAAAAGTTTTAAGGTAAAAAATTAAAATTTCAAAAGTAGAGTGGGGGCGTGTGCCCCCACTCAATAATATGTGGCTCCGCCACATATAGGTAATAAAGTTCCTAATCACAAACATTTGTTAAAATTAAAAGAGAAAATGATCACGTATGCATGTGACATGTTTAGAAGGAAATGAATAGAATTTCGATTATTATAATGATTAAAATATACATAGATAAGCCAACTTAAAAATATTAACAATGATATAATTTTTTTTATTTTTTCTTTTTCTTTTTAGGCATAAAATCAAATAATTTGATTTTTATTAAAAGTAAATGAAATGTAATGTATAGGTCTTTTAAACTGATCATATGTTTCTCATGTAATGGTTTTCGTCATAATTATAAAGAAAGTTTATAAGCAAGACTTAATCTTCACATTCTGATAAGTTTAGAGACTTTATTGTCAAAAAAAATTTTAAGACGATGTTACAAAAATAGAAAAAATTTAGGAAGTTAATATGCCAAAAACTTTTTTATTTTTTGGATAAATTAGTTATTCTCTCTCTTTGGACTTTGTTATTTCAACCAATCTTTTGTCGTATATCCAGGAAAGAGTTCTCAGGTTCATTTTCAACAGGCTTTCAGATTGGAAGCGGAATTAGAAGCAGCTGAAAGAATGCGATCAGAGTGAAATATAGCATTAAAAAAATGAGGATTTACACTATTGGGGTTAGTATTTTCCATGTGAAGAGTGAGTAACAAAATTTTATATTTTAGAGTATTAATTGTGCGCATTGGGGTTGATGCCGGGGTTTCTTTTAAGTAAACCAGAAAGGTTTTTACCTTTTATGAAAGAATATAATAAGATCAATGTTTACTAATATCATTTTGTTCTCACTATAAATTTTACCAAGTGTGTTACATAGCAAGATAAAAATTAAAAGATAAAAAGTTGTGCCATACATGGGTTTGACAGTTCAAATTTTGGCTAATGATCTGTAATATAATTTAGTTTCACAATATTGATAATTTATACAATGTTTAAAAAGATAGTTTAAACTATTAATTTAAATTTAAAAATTATAGTGTATAAAAATTTTAAATTATTCACAATTTAAAACATTTATTTAAACTGTTTTTCTAAACATTTTCTTAATTTCACAAGATAGATAATTTATTTATTTAATTTTGGGTGAGTGGTAGATTTATTTATTTATTTATTATTATTATTTTTTTTGCTACAACAGGGCTGAACGGCGGATTTATTACTGCTTATGAAGTCTCTCCGTCACCATTTATTTCTTCCTGTTCCTTACAGCAAGCCGCTTTAACTCTCTCTCTCTCTCTCTCTCTCTATTTGACCTGCAGGTTCCTATCACAGTGAGAAAAAACAATTTCATACAAACCCCATTTTGAGGTCTCCATCATAACAACCGCCTAAGACCACACCTGGCCTAAAAACATATTTCCTTTTTTTTTTTTTTTCTCCATTCCATTTGTTGCTTGCAACCCCATAGGGGATTCCTCAGAATACATGAGAACTCAACCCATAATCTTCCCTCATGTTGAGTTTCTCCCTCCACCAAATCAAATCATAGCATGCCAAAAACATCCTGATCTCCTCTAGATTTTTTATGGGATTCTCCTAAAAACCTCCAAATCGCTTGCAACACATATCAAAAAAGCCATGGCAAGTTCACTCCTTGACACCAAAGAAAACCCTTTCTTATCTCCCTCAGACCAACAATCCTACTTTATTTCCCAGCCAGCACCACCACCACCGGCCCCACATTCCTCCAGCACCGGCCAATCAGGCGCCTTCAATTTCAACACAAAAGTCAGTCCAAGCATATTGCTGATCATAGTAATCCTAGCCATAATCTTCTTCGTCTCTGGCTTACTCCATCTTCTGGTCAGATTCCTCTTGAGACCCCCAAACCGAGACCCGGATGACTTGGAAAGCGTGAGCGCTCTTCAAGGCCAACTCCAACAGCTCTTCGACCTCCACGACGCCGGCGTTGACCAATCCTTCATTGACACTTTACCGGTCTTCCATTACAAAGCCATTATTGGACTCAAGAACCCTTTTGACTGCGCAGTTTGCTTGTGTGAGTTTGAGCCGGACGACAAGCTCAGGCTCTTGCCCAAATGCAGCCACGCCTTCCACATGGACTGTATTGACACCTGGCTTCTCTCTCACTCCACTTGCCCTTTGTGTAGAGCTAGCCTTCTTCAAGACTTCTTCCCAAACGACAACTGTTCTCCTGTCGTTTTGGTCCTCGAGTCCGGGAGCGATAGTTCAAGAGAGATCGTTGTGGAAAACGACAGAGAAGTTGATGAAGGAGCAGTGGAGGAGTCCTCCTCCAATCCAACGGCTGTGATTGATTCCAAGGAGACGGGAAAAGTTGTGAATGTGAAGCTTGGGAAGTTTAGGAATGTTGATAATGATGAAGGAAGTAGTAGTATTACTACTACCACTATTGGTACTACAAATAGTACTAATGATTCGAGTAATGTTGATTCGAGAAGGTGTTTTTCAATGGGGTCTTTTGCGTATGTGATGGACGAGAGTTCAAATCTAAGAGTGCCCATCAGAACGCCATTGAAGAAGAGCACAAACAAGAAAAATTCTCTGCCACTGAAGCCCGGGGTGAGCAGAGCGGCCATCTCCGAATGCGATTGCGAGTCGCGGAGGGAATTCGATTTCAGTTCCGTTAATTCTCAAATGGGTTCTCGGATTTCCAAAAGAGAGAGCTTTTCTGTGTCAAAGATCTGGCTGAGTGAGTCTAATGATAATAAAAGTGATAACAATTGTTCTAGGAGGGCTTTCTCTTTCAGATTTCCGATGCAGAGGAACAACAATGGAGTTTCAGGGGAAGATTTGAAGGGCAAAAATGGGAAGTTTCCGAGAAGAACAGTCTCTGAAATTGGTTTTGGAAGATGGGAAAATGAAGGAACTGAATTGGGTCTTGGAGAAGAAGAGAATCGGAGCGGTGGTAATAGTTTGGATTCTCAGTCAAATCCGCCATCTTTTGCCAGGAGGACTCTGCTTTGGCTCACCGGAAGACAGAAAAAGGTTGTTCATTCTTCTTTTGATCCAAACCCTTGATTTTTATTTTATTTTATTTTATTTTAGTTTGCTTTTAGATAAGTTTATTCAATTTGGAACACACAATTTGGGTGATCTTTAGCAGGGGAGGGGTAAAAAAAAAAAGAAGAAGAAGGAAACATTGTGAAAGAAAGTAGTAGAAAAGGCACACCTCAATAGAAAAGATATTTGAATTTTATTGCAAAACGGTTTATTAATATTTCCGATGCAACCAGGTGATTAAAAAACAGGAGATTCTTTTACATGATCCCCATCTCTTTCTTTTTTTCATTCGAAAAAGAGAAATAAAAATATGAGAATTTCTGTGATAGAAATTGTCCTTCACTGTCATTATGCACTATTGTTTTAACCATTATATTTGTTTTTTAAGAGTTTGATCTATAAATAAGAGCACAGTAGTTTTGTATTAAGCAATAGTTTTTACCGGGGGAAACTTGTAAATATGATCGTTAAAAATTAATCTAATATTAAAACAATAATATTTATTAGTCATTGAAAAGGACAATTCTTACTATAAATTTCTTTAAAAATATAGCCAGAAATGTCGGATTTGTATGTTGTTATTGTTTTATTAGATTTTCATGCTTCTGGGAATTTGGTTACTATATTTTCTCCCTATTTTAGCAATTTTTTATTCATCCTTCTACATAAAAATCTGCTTGTAGAGCTAATTACCATAACTGCTTAGTTTTTTCCTTCTTTATAACAATCAATAACCTTCGAGTGAAAAAAAAGGAAAAGAAAAGTAATTAATCATCAAAATCAAATGTAGACATTGGTTTAGAATATTGTTCTAGCAAAGCACATATAGGCTTTCCTTTTTTCGTTTAATTTTTCTTATTTGCTAGGTTAAATAGAAGAGTTAGTTAAATTCAAATAATTTAAATTAAATCCAATATCATACACAATATTTGCACTATATAAGGTGTTTCCGAGTAACACACGTCTTGAAATTCTAGTCTACAAATTGCATAGTTTTGCCATACACCGTCCAACAAGTACTCCCACTACTTCACAAGCAGAGACAGATACTTTTGTCATGAAAAGCCGTACAGATGAAGAGAAGGAAAGAAATTAGAAAGGGCGCCACTATTCATCCCGATCAGGTTGTGATCCGGCTCTTTCAGTAGAGTGAGCCCCACTCGGTGGGTCTTACAGTCTCGATCGGGTTGTGGCCTGACCCTCTCAATGAGGTGGGCTTCACCCGGTGGGTCTTACTGTGGAACTCATCGGGTGGGGCCCAACCCACTGAAAGGGCCAGGCCACAGCCGGGTGAAAAAAAAAAAAGTTTTTCAATTGGGAACTTGGAACTTGGTCATGTGCATCATCAACAATAAATACGGTAAAGCGTACAAGTTTGACATCGTAATTAATGGGGCATCTAAAGCTTATTAAATGTTAAAGTCGATTTTCAAATTCAAATTTGAAACGCAACCACTCTTTTCAGCTTTTCTTTTAATTTCTGACCTTTTTATGGCATCAAACATTTCCCACTTTTGCTCCTAATTGTAATCTCATGGGTTACCATAAGTCTCACAAACATGCGTATACACAAGCATGCCAATCATTTAAAATTCATTTGCTTAATTTAATTTATTATTGCTTAAAAAAAATGGGAACAAGATAACCTTCAGTCTTTTTAGTATAAGTTGTTGATTTTTTAATTAAAAAAATAAAAAGACGATGAGGTGTGAGGTTTTAAAGCATGCAATCATAAGATTATTTTGATTTTTAATTTCTTCGTGTATTATTCTTTTACGGCTGCCAAATTTTAGATTTCTTTGGTTGAATCTGTTTCCTTTTTGCTGCCTTCAAAATAATGCATTTACCACTTTCATCGTTATAGTTAGTACTACATGGACAAATTTCGGAACCCTGTAATTATAACTAAATACTGATAAAGAAACTTTGGTACCATATTGTTAATAAATTTTCCCGCAAATTTTAAAAGAGTTTTTAAAAAAAAAATTTGAGGAAAGGTTTTTGTGTTACAGGCTGTTGCATTTAATAGAATTAATATCTCTGTGCGAGATAAAAAAAAGGGCAAATTGGGTCCTCGGGCCTTAGGTGGTCTTGAGGGACTCAACATTAATGGCTGATGTTAGTAATTTCACAGGTTACAGTTGAGTGCCATTGTCTAGCTTTTATATGTGGCACCTAACCTTCTCCATCTACACTAACACTGCTCTCCAACTTTTTTCAATGAAAGAAAAACCTCGCAAAAAAAAAAAAAAAAAAAACTATGAATATGAAAAGAAAAAAAAGATATTAATGTGATTATCCATTCTTTTAATTTGTGGACTAAGAGGTGAGTCATTGCCCTCTTTAAGGGCTCTTAAAAGCACGTTTAACCTTCTGGCTCTTTTTTGCTCCCATGATTAATTTATGGTTGTTCAGGATGATATACACATTATTGCTGCCCTTTTGATTAGGGTTTTGCCTTTGTTTGTCCAAATGCTCTTTATCCAAACTATATGAGTTGGGCAACTTAAACCATTAAGGGCTTGAGTGGGGACACCATCACCATCATCGCTTGCTGGCTTAGTTTTTCTTTCATTCTTTCTTTTGGAAATATTTAACAGTTTTAAGATATTTCCCCTTTTATTTTGGCTACAAATAACGTAGTGAAACTATTTTGGTTCCTATCTGCACATTTGGCAATAAATAGATTAATAAACAAACAAAAAGAGATTCAGTGAAACTTCTTAATTTTATTCCCAAAAAAAAGAGTCAGAACCCCTTGAGAAATATCATTTGTATCACTTTGACCCCTAAATTTTAACTGACATACTAACAGTCCTCGAGTTTTCCAAATGTTATGCTAGTGGTTGTTGACCTCAAGGTTTTAAATAATGTATTTATTTATTTTTTTTGATAATAACAAACAATTATTGCATCATTACTAATAACTTATTTTGAGTATGTAGTGCTATTTTTGGGATAAATTATTTTTAACAACTCAAAATTATTAGAAGCAAAGACTTGGAAAGAAAAACGAGAAGAAGAATCACTATACCGAGAGCTTGAAGATTAAATTGAAGCATCAATAAGTATGAAGAATAGGTTTATATTTTATGTTTAAGCTTGTATGATGTTAGAGGATGCATAGAATATTTATCAAATCTTTTGGCTCAAGTTTGATCATCACTGTTGATGTCGAAAATCTTGCTAAACTGAAATTTTTAAGCTCTCTTGGATTAAAAATGGAAATATATTTTTTGAAAATTGTTTGATATATTTCAAAATGTTTTTCTATCATTTTGAGAGCTTAACTTTTAATTTTTGCTGCTAAAATTAAATAAATCTTATATTAAAATTGTTTTCAAAAATTTTGTTGGCACCAGAGCTTCTAAAGAAGCACGGTCAACTACGTCATATGTATGGCGGTCGACCGCTTAGCCTTGGTTGGGCTGGTTTTGTAGTAGCTCGGTCGACTACGCCATGTGTATGGCGGTCGATCAAGGCCACAAACGGCTAGTTTTTTAGCTATTAGAAATTAATCTCTAACAGCTAGTTTGGATTGTTTTCAATATAAATACCTCATTTTCGACCTTTGGGACAACTTTTGACACCTTGAACATACATCGAATTATATTCTAAGTGTCTACAAGCCTTTGGTCATTCTATTGGGCCAAACTTGTTCAAAAATTATATTGTATGCTTATCAATCTCTTAGTTGCTTCAAAATTGTATTCTACTCATTCTTAGGAGGTGTGAGATAATGCTTTAAATCTTTAATCCTTGTAAAACCAAGAGTTATAGGTTTCCAAATCCTTATCAAAATTGGGGAAGTGTTGGTTAGCCAATCTCTGTAAAATTAGCGGCTCTAAAAGGTTATGGTGAGCCTCGGTTAGAAGAAGTCACCTGTTGTACCAAGAAGTGATCATACCAAAAAGCCGATCGAGATAGTGGAAGGGGCCAAGTAAGTTTTGCTTGGCGATAGTGGACATAAGCATATTATCGAACCACTATAATTGTGTTTGTCTTTTTCTTCCCTTACTTTTGTATATTCTTGCAAGTCATATTTATTGATACATTCTTTTTGTGATTATTAGTTTCTTACATTGCATATTTGTGTCTTGCTCTTCTATTGTGTGAAATTGATTCTTTAGTATTTTTTATTAAGGTTTATTGCATTTATTCATTTTTACTTTTTGGTGACTTTGTCAAATTTTCCAATATTTGACAAAGTTTTAAAAACCTAATTCACCTCTCCTCCTTGAGCTAACAATTAGTATTAGAATGAGGTGCTCGAATTTATTTTTGAAAAAGATTTGACAATCTTGAGTGTGGCTACTCAAAATGTGCAAAACATAGATGGTCATTTCACAAATAGACCCTTCTTTTTAATAGGGTTGATTACAACTATTGGAAAGCTAAAATGACAATTTATTTGATTATACTCTTTAGGAAATTGTTGAAAATAGTCCATATAAACCTATGAAGGAAGTGGACAAACTTTTGATTCCATAAGGTCCTAAGGAGGTTGATGAAAATGATAAAAAGAAATTCATTGAATGCTAGAGCTATTAATATCTTGTATTGTGCATTAGATAGAAAATGAATTTAATAGAATCATATCTTGCACAACCGCACAAGATATTTAACGCACTCTAGAGGTTATTCATGAAGAAACTAATCAAGTTAAAGAAACTAAAATTAATTAACTCCTTCATGATTATGAAATGTTTAAAATGAAAGATCATGAGACTATTGCCAAAATGCACACAAGATTTACGAATATCATTAATGGTTTGAAGTCTCTTGGTAGGACATTCAAGACTAGTAAGTTGGTGAGCAAAGTTGTACGATCATTACTTCCATCATTTTCATGGCATGTCAAGAAGACAACTTTGGAAGAAGAAAAAGACCTCTCTACTCTACCATTGGAGGAGCTAATTAGATCTCTTATGATTCATGAGATCACGAGAAAGCAAAATCAAGAAAAGAAAGATAAAAAGAAAAAAGGAATTGCCTTAAAAGCCTCCATCCGAGAAGAAGAAGAAGAAGATGACGACTACGATGAAGATGTATCCTTTGAACAAAAAGACATAGAAGCTATGGCCTTGCTAGTAAAAAAATAGAAGAAGTTCTATAGAAAAGTCTAGAAGGAAAGAAGATTAAGGAAAGAAGTTAAGAAAAGATAAAATTATTTGCTATGATTATAAAAAACCTGGTCATATAAGACCTGGTTGTCCCATCAAGAAGAAAAGAAGCAAAAAAGGAGCCAAGAAGGAGGGAGTTGATGAAAGTTCTCCAAGCTAGTTAGGATGAACTTGATTCTGAAGACTCCAATGAGGAAGAGCCAAGAGAAGTGGCCAATATGTGTTTCATGCTTATTGATAATGAGGTACCAAGAAAGGAAAATTGAAGCTTTGTTGGGTAGCAGTGGGCATATGACGGGAGACCTCACATTACTCTCCAATTTCGCCAAAAAGAATGGTAGTCATGTTACATTTAGAGACAACATAAAAGGAAAAATCCTTGGTATTGGTGATGTCTGTAACAGCTCTTGTTCCTTTATTGAAAATGTTTTCCTTGTCAATAATTTGAAACATAATTTACTTAGTATTAGTCATTTATGTGATAAGAATTATAAGTTCACTTTTGAATCATCGAAGTGTTTAATTAAAAATATTTGCGATGGTGAGCTTGTCTTTGTTGGTGACTGAAATAAGAATATTCATGCAATTGATGTTGAAAAGTTTTCAAATAAAAATCAATACCTTTCGGTTTTAAATAACGATTCTTGGTTATGGTATAGAAGATTTGGACATGCTAGCATGTACTTACTTCTAAAACTTTCAAGAAAAGATCTTGCTTGGGGTTTGCCAAAACTTTCTTTTCAAAAAGACAAGGTTTGCGATGCATGTCAATTTGAAAGACAAGTTAGAACATTTTTTAAATATATTTCTAAAATTCCTACCACTAGATGTTTGGAACTTTTACATATGGATTGGTAAAAGTTATGCTTTTGTAATTGTTGATGATTTTTCAAGATTTACATGGTTTTCTTTTAGCAAACAAAGATGAGGCATTGAGAATGTTTTCATATTTTTACAAAAAAGTTCAAATTAAACAAGGCTACATGATTACTTTAATTAGAAGTGATCATGGTGGCAAGTTCAATAGTGATGTCTGTAAATTGTTTTGCAATGAAAAAGGCTATGAACATAACTTTTTAGCACCAAGAACCCCTTTACAAAATGGTGTGGTTGAATAGAAAAAATAGAGTTTTACAAGAAATACTATGTTAAATAAACATGGTTTACCAAAATATTTTTAGGCCAAAGCCATTAATACCGTATGCCATGTTGTAAATAGAGTTCTTGTTAAACCAAAATTGAACAAAACTCCATAAGAGCTCTGGAAGGGTAGAAAACCTAACATTAGCTATTTGAAAGTCTTTGGATGCATTTTTTTAATTTTAAACACCAAAAACAATTTAGGAAAATTTGATGCAAAATCTAATGTTGGTATTTTCTTGGCTATTCTACTATTGGCAAAGCTTATAAAGTGTTCAATAAAATAACTCTAGTTGTGAAAGAATCTATGCATGTTGTATTTGATGAAACTAACATTTCCGTTGAGAAAGTTGTGAATGATGATGATTTAGGTTTGGAGCATCAAATGTAAAACTTAGAAATTGAAGACAAAGGAAAAGAAGTCTAAGAAGATCCTAATTCTTCTTAAATCATCACATTGCAAATTCCTTAACAAACACAACAACAATGACAACAACAACAACAAAAAGGATATTAAAAAATATATCCTACTACATATCCTCTGCCCAAGGTATGGAGATATTACCCTTATCATCCTAAAGATTCTATTATTGATAGCACATGGAGTGAAAACTAGAGCATAACTTAAAAATGTTTGCAACAATTTAGCTTTTCTCTCCCAAAGTAAACCAAAATATTTTAAAGATGCCAAAAATGATAAGTTTTGGATTTTAGCAATGCAAGAAGAGTTAAATTAAATCAATTTGAAAGAAGTGATGTTTGGGAATTCTTTCCTAGACTTAGTTCTCAATCTGTGATCAGTGCCAAATGTGTCTTTAGGAATAAAAAGGATGAGAATGGTGTAATTGTACGAAACAAGACAAGATTAGTAGGCCAAGGTTTCAATCAAGAAGAAGGTATCGATTATGAAAAAACCTTTACACCGATCGCTCGTCTAGAGTCTATAAGAATGTTTCTTGCTTTTGCTTACCATAAAGGGCATTCTTAAAATGGATGTAAAAAACGCATTCTTAAATGGATACATTTTAGAAGAAGTTTTTGTAGAACAACTACCCAGTTTTCAAATCACAAGTATCTGGATCATGCTTTTAAATTGAAAAAGGCTTTATATAGTTCAAAGCAAGCTCCTAGAGCTTGGTATGAAAGGCTTAGTAAGTTTTTGATTGAAAATGGTTTTTCAATGGGAAAAGCCGATACTACACTTTTTACAAAATCCAAGTGTGATGATTTAATTATTGTATAAATTTATATTGATAACATTATTTTTAGATCTACTAATATTTCTATGTGTGAAGAATTTTGTAAAAGTATCTAGAGTGAATTTGAAATGAGCATGATGGGAGAAGTCAATTTCTTCCTAGGACCTCAAATTAAACAAACCAAAGATGACATCTTTATCAATCAAGCTAAGTATGTAAGGGATCTCCTCAAAAGATTTGAAATAGAGGATCTAAAGCCGATGGCCACTTCGATAGTTCATCAATCAAATTGGATAAGGACGAAAGTGGCAAGATAGTAGATATTACAAAATATAGAGGTATGATCAGTTCTTTACTACATTTTGACCGCAAATAGGCTAGACATTATGTTTAGTGTTGGTTTATGTGCTAGATTTCAAGATAACCCTAGAGAATCACATCTCATTGTGGTTAAGCATATTTTTTGATATCTTAATGGCACTAAAAATTTAAGATTGTAGTATTCCAAAGGCACACATTTAAACCTCCTAAGTTATTCCGATACCGATTGTGCTAGGTGCACAATTGATAGAAAAAGCAGTAATGGCACTTGTCATTTTCATAGGATTCTCACTAGTCTCATGGTTTAACAAGAAGCAAAATTCGGTTGCACTATCAACCACAGAAGCCAAATATATATCGGTAGCTAGTTGTTGTGCACAAATCCTATAGATAAAGCAAACACTTTTAGACTTAGGTCTGTGTTATGATCATGTGCTTATAATGTGTGACAACACAAGCGCTATCAATTGGTCTAAGAATCTGGTTTTGCACTCATGCATTAAGCATAGAGAGATTAGGCATCATTTTTTTGTCAACATGTGCAAAAAGGGGATATCACACTTGAATTCATTAGCACTAATAGCCAACTTGCACTAGATAGATTTTCTCATCTTGGAAGAGGTCTTAAATTTTAGATGCTACGGACAAATTTAAATGTTTGAGAATTTCTCATTGTGCATACTTGATTTATTTGATTAATCTTCTCATATGTGCATATTATTATCCCTTGAATAATCCATTGATATGAAATTTATATGCTTATTTTGTTTTGAATGATTAAGTGTTTTTATTTAAATGATTGGATAATTGATTTTTATCTATTGCCATTAGTTCCATTTTTTAATTTTTTAATGGAAGGTTTTTATTTCATTCTTTTTAAACCGTGTTTAGAAAAAATATATTTTTCGGTTGTAAAACAGCACCTAGGACTGCATTTTCTAAAACTGTGGTTGACCAGTTACATGTGTAGTGCGGTCGATTGCATCGTCGGGGAGTCCAAACCTGGACCCGACCCAATGGTGTTTTAAAGAGGGAATACATTCATTTTTCTTTTTTCCTTAGAGGAATCAAAAGCTCCCCATTGATTCTTTTTGTCTTTCTAACAAGTTCTCTTGAGACTTGTGTGTTCAAATCACTCCAAAACCTTCTAGAATCAGTTGTTCCTCTCTAAATCTGACCCTAACATTGTTTTTGCATTCCCATTTTCTTTTGAATCTAAATTTGTGCACTCCCGTCAATATTTTTTTCTTTTTGCAATTTCATTTGATTCTAATGGTAGGAAGAGGTGAGTCATCAAAGAAACGTGGAAAAAGAGCGACTATTGATGACAATAATGAGTTTCGCTCTAAAGTAATTCATAATCCCAAAATACTAGCTGCTACCAGTGTTTAGAATGATGAAACCAACTTCCAAAAAAGATCATTGATGGTAGAATAATTATGTTTGAGGATATGCTGTCATTGAATCTTAGGAATCTATTTGATCATCTAAGTTGGCTGAGTATGGTAGAAACCAGAGTGTGGGTTTATCCTAAATTGATTAAGACTTTCTATGCACAATTAAGTGCAAAACTTCAGATCTTTACCATTTCTTGTGAAGTGAAAGGAAAACAATTGTTCTAGACCCACAATCCTTGAGCCACGCCATAAGAATTCCCAATAAAGGTATGTCTATTCGATCCTTAGACACCTTGGGTCATGATTTTGATGCTATCACCATGTACCAAACCATTATCGATCATTTTTAAAATGATTAATGCACTCAAACCAAAGGATAAACACTTACCCATTAAGACTAGAGTGCTTCATCATATCATTTCATCTAATTTCATTCCTAAAGCAGGACATAAGAATATGCTTACTGGTCTAGACATACCATACTTATACTACATTCTCTCCAACATTAAGATAACTTGTGCCATCTCATTCTTCATCGTATGATTGATGCTTCTAGTAGCTCCAATTTGGGAACAATTTATCTTATAGGATATTGCTAACTCGAGTCTTTGAGTACTCTAAAATTCCTCTTATTCAAGAAACCATTAAGTACAAGCCAACTCAACATATGTTTTTCTACGCCATTAACCTTAAAAGGATGGGCTATACATAAGTGAATGGCATCTTGGTTGCTCGAAGAGCAGCGGTACCTATTCCTCATTCCAATGAAAAAGAGCAACAAGAAATTGTACAAGCTGAAGAACATTTCACGATGGAAGAAGATTGCCTCAAACTCCATATGTAGGATCGTCCTTTGGTGATCCATGCCAACACCTTGTCTCACGATTCAAATTTTTGTAGTCTAGCTTTGCCTTTTACCAAACCTATGTTGATGAGCAATTTGCACACCTTAACAACAATGTGGCAAGCTTGGAAAACAATATGGTGTACATGAACTCCACCATGGCAAGCATCCTTGAGGAGCTTCGATGTTTCAACATGCAAGGGCCACCTCCTTCTTGAGCTTTTCTTGACCATGACATTTGACATTGGTTTTATTATTTTAGTACTTAAAGACATTTGACTTTAGATTTGTTATTTCATATATGTAACTTTGATATTTATCTTTGTGTTAATGTTTATCCCTTTCTTTTTTGTTGATGACAAAGGGGAATATGCATTGTGATTGCTTTAGAATATTGCACATTAGATTATTTTATGCAGGGGAAAGATATAAGATGTGTGTTTATTTTATTGATGTCATTAAGGGGTAGATTTTGATATCTCTTAATATTTATTGATGAAATTAATGTCTTGATTATGTTTTAAGTATCCTTGTAAAGGGAGATTAATTCTTTCAACCTTAAGGGATGGAATTATGTTTGAAAGGGGGAGCTTAGGTAAAGCTTATGTTATGAAATTTTTGAGCTACATACCTTGTTTATTCCTAGAAAATTTCATTCATTATTTTATCTAAAGCAATCAATTATTTGTCATCATCAAAAAGACGAAGGTTGTTGGCCCCAAGGTTTCAAATGATATATTTGTTTTTTGTTTTGATTATAACAAACAATTATTTCATCATTACTAATAACTTATCTTGAATATGTAGTGCTATTTTTCAAATAATTATTTTTAGCAACTGAAGATTTTGGAAGCAAAGATTTGGAAAGAAGAATGAGAGGATGAATCACTATACCAAGAGCTTGAAAATTAAATTGAAGCATCAACAAGCATGAAGAATAGGTTTATATTTTATTTTTAAGCTTGTATGATCTTAAAGCATGCATAGAGTTTTTATCGTCTTTTGGCTCAAGTTCGATAATAATTGTTAGTGTCAAAAGTCTTTCTAAACTGAAATTTTTAAGCTCTCATGGATTAAAAATTGAAAAATATTTTTTGAGAATCGTTTGACATCTTTCAAAATGTTTTTCTATCACTTTTAGACTTTAACTCTTGATTTTTGACACTAAACTTAAATAAAGCTTGTATTAATATTGTTTTCAAAACTTTTGTGTGGTGGTCGATAGCCCAGCCTAGGTTAAGAGCTGGTTATGTAGTAGCTTGGTCAACCGCATCATGTATATAGTGGTCGACCGAGGCCTCCAATGGCTAGTTTTCTAGCCAATTGAAATGAGTCTCCAACAGCTAGTTTGCATGGTTTTTGGCATAAATACATCATTTTCAACCTTGAGCATAACTTTTGACATCTTGAACATAC
The DNA here is from genome assembly GCA_025403435.1 of Artocarpus heterophyllus. Taxonomy (NCBI): domain Eukaryota; kingdom Viridiplantae; phylum Streptophyta; class Magnoliopsida; order Rosales; family Moraceae; genus Artocarpus; species Artocarpus heterophyllus. Next base: position 13,135,453 of record CM046331.1, read on the forward strand.
ATTGAATCATATTCTAAGTGTCTACAAGCCTTTGATTATTCTCTTGAGTCAAACTTGTTCAAAAATCGCATTGTGTGCTTATACATCTCATAGGTGCTTCAAAATTGTATTCTACCCATTCTTAGCAAGTGTGAGATAGTGCTTTAAATCTTCAATCTTTATAAAACCTAGAGTTATAGGTTTCCAAAACCTTATCAAATTTAGGGAAGTTTTGCTTAGCCAATGTCCATAAAACTGGTAGTTGTAAGAGGTTGTAGTGAGCCTGGATAGAAGAAGTCATTGGTTATACAAAGGGGTGATCATGCCGAAAAGTCGATTGAGATAGTGGAAGAGTCCAAGCTAAGCTTTGCTTGGTGACAATAGATGTAAGCATATTACTAAACCACTATAAATTGTGTTTGCCTTCTTCTTTCCCTTAGTCTTTTACATTCTTGCAAGTCATATTTATTGATATATTCTTTTTGTGGTTATTGGCATCTTATATTACATTTATGCCTTGCTTTTTATTATTTGAAATGGATTATTTAGTATATTTTATTAAGTTTTATTGCATTTATTCATTTTTACTTGTTGGTGACTTTGTCAAAGGTTCCAATATTTAAAAAAGATTTAAAAACCCAATTCAGCCCCCATCTTGGGTAGTCATTCTTTAGCTAATGGTGGTTCCTTTGCAACAAAAACATTTAAAACTGACTGATTTTATCAGGTGAGGCTAAATTGACCATTATTAATGACCTAACCTAATGAAATCCATAAGTTTTTAGTGTTTTTGTCATAAAGTTACCACTGACGTCATATTCACAAAGTTTGGGGACTATTAGTGCATTAGTTGAAAATTTAGGTGTCAAATGAAAAAATTGTTTCCTTAGGAGCAAGAAATAAAAATCAACTCAAAAGAAAAAGAAATGAGATTATGTTACAACTCCTTCAGACCTATGGTGGGTTTGGGTAGGATCCAAGACCTTTGGGGAAAAAAACTTAGGAGTGAGTTGGGTGTGTATAAACTATAAAGAGTACATGTTAAAGGTTATTTTTTAAATTATATCTTAACATTTCAAATTCATGATCCTTTTTTTTTCTTTTTTGTCAAATGTTGGTTTTGATTATGATTTAGACCTAATATCATACACTTTTAAAATTCATATTTATATTTTTTCTTCTTTTTTTCTTTAAGATTTTTAGGTCTTTTTTTTGTAGTCAGAATATTCCGTTGATGGAGAAAAATGCAATAATTGTACATGAATTAAAATTCTTAATGTGATACAATAATAACCTACGAGCAAAGGGAATAGGCCAATGCCCCAAATCCACGACGTCACTATCTTCCTTTCTCTCTCTCTTGCCTTTTCTCGTCCCTTGAATCAATGAACTTTTCTTGTGCCACGTCTTTTGCTGCCGCCTTGCAATTTTAAGTTAATTTTATTTTTTATTATCTTTAGTGTAAGTGTTAGTTCTAAATTTAGTGTTGTTTAGCTTTAGTATTGCAAGAGTTTTATTATTATATTTAAACTTAGTGTTATTTTATTGTTAGTTATAAACTACGTTTTAGTTCTCAACTTGGTATTGTTGTGTTGCCTACAACATGTTTGATGAAAGGCCTCTATGACCATCACTATTAATTAGTTTTGTTATTTTAGTGTTCTTTAGGTTTAGTTTATGTTATGTTAATTAGTTTTTTTTTCATTATTATTGTTAATTCTATTAATTTGTTGTATTAATAACTATAATAGTTAATAATTTGTTTTATTCACTATCACTAGTAATTATAGTTTACTTTTTGTTTTCAAATTAAATCTACTAATTTGGTTGATTAGTTTATGTCAATTTATGTGTTTCCATTTTCACGAGGATTTGGTTTCGATTAGGTAGAAATGTCACAAGAGAATGATAATGAGGACTATAATGAACATGAAGAGTGCACCCCATCTTCCTCTCAATGTAGCAAGAAAAACTAGTTAGCAAATGAAAAGAGTTCATCGAGTAAAGAAGAGAAGATTAAGAATAAAAGTGATATTTGATGCAAAAGGCCAACCAGAAGGCATAGCCGAAAATGAATTAAGCAGTTGGATTAGAGTTCTTAGTTGAGAACACATTCCAATATGGATTAAAGATTGGAGAACTAAGGATTTGGACAAAGTAAGAGATGTTTTTTGGAGAGAGATTTACAAAAGTTTCACAGTTGAGGAGTGGTATAGGAAAAAATCTATAAAGATTTGTGGTGAATTAGCAAAGGGGTTTAGATTCGACCTGTACATCACTTTTATAAGGCCCAACCTTTCTGTTCCGGATGATGATGACAATGTATTTAAGCGGCCTCCGACGGTAGTACGCTACTATCTCTTTATAACCGATGATGATTGGGAAGCATTTGTTAAGTATTGGCATTCCGCCAAATTCTAACTTCATCAGCACACACAAGAAAAATGAGAGCACAAAATGAATACAGTTCTATGGTTGGTCGAGACGGATATCGAGTGCTTAAGCAATTATTGGTACGTTATTATCTTACTCATACTATATATATCAATTATTCTATCATTACTATACTAACATAACAAAATACAGTTAGCTGATACGGGTATGTTACCATCACAGGAGGAGATGTGGGTAAAATAGCATCAAGGTCCTGAAGGACAACTTAAAAATCCAAATTGTGCAGAAATTGGGAACTTGATTATAAGTTTATCGAAATCATATTCTTAATTTGTAATTTTAAAACTTTTAAAGCATATTAAGAACATCTTGGTTTGTTATTGTTTTACAGGATGAGTACATAGAGCAACGAAGTCAAGGGACCTTCGAGTCTGTTACTACCAATGACATACTGACGAGGGCACTAAGGAAATCGAAACATTCAAGACATGTTCACGGTCAATCTAAGCATGTTAAGTTGTCTCAATACTTCGCTCTTTGACCAACTTCAAAATTTGATTTCCAAATATTGAAGATGCAATGGGAAATTATAGAACTACGAGGTCTTGTGATTGAATTTCTTTCCCAAAGAGGTGTCAATTCGACGGATGAAATCATTTCACAATGCAATAGCTACAAGGCTAGCTATAACCCTCCCAACAATAAAGCAGAAGCTCCAAAAGTTTCGGAAGTATCGTTATCACTTCGTCGTTAAGAGCTTGAATAACATCAAGAATGCAAACCCTTTATTGATGATAGAATTAATGGTGGGTATACACTTGCGCTTGGAAAGGCATGGACGAAGAGTCTTCCAACTAATACAGTCCATGAAAGACCTTTAGGGGACAAAAACGTGCATGTTAACATCATTACTCCTAGAGTTAGAACAACTGAATTGCTTGTTACGACCATTGAAGCAACGACTATGGGTGAAGCCACTAGAAGCTTCATTGTATGGCCAAAATGGTCAATTGATGTCGTTGCAACGACGAAGATGAGTAGAGCACCTAGCCATGTTCCTTAAGATGTTCAGGGAAAGAAATGCTAGAAAGGGAATGTGCTAGTAAACCAAGAAAGTCATAACCTAAGGTAGAACAAAATGGAGCAGTTGGAAAACAACCCATTGTGAATGAGTCCTTACCTTCATTTAACTTCTCTTTAGTTCCTCAAGAATTTACGCAGTTGGCTTTGTATGTACACGCTTTCATGCGAGATGGGTTGATGGTTTAGTGGCCAATACCAGGAAGAATCACTAACAATGAAATGCTTGTCTATGTGTGGTATGAAGAAATTTACCACTTCATCATCTTTGATAAAATCGGGGTAAACTGTATAATGGTATACCTCAGGTAATAGCTCTATCTTAATTCTTACTTTTTTAAATCTAAGTAGAGTTGTAAGGTGCATTCAAATAAGTTAATACATTGTTTTCATTATAGTTTTTTGGTGGAAAATGATGAACGTCAAGGCAAGGCTCATAATTTTGGCTTCTTATCATCGGCCTTTGTCTCAAGTATTGCAAGTGACCCCACATAGTGATGTTAGAGAATAAGCTACGTCACTTCTCGACCTTTTAGCTCAAGCACTAAAAGGGAAATTATTCTTTGTGCCATATAATGTTGGATAACATTGGATATTGGCACTTATTTCACCATGAGAGGACCAAATATTTTGGTTTGACCCCCTCGGACACCAACCACATGAGGACTTCGTATTATTCACAAGATTGTAAGTATCAATTTTTCTTATAAGTTAACTATGTTAAACTTTACATAATTGTGTTTATTAATTCATTTTAATCATGACACATTATTAGAATGCTTAACGATTGGAAACTTCAAGTGGGAAGAAGTATAACAATGTGAGTGAACGGAATGCTATACTCCCATTGCAAGTGTTTTAGACAAGAAGAAGACATAGAATATGGTTTTTTATTTTATGTTACACGTAGGACATAATTAAATGGTATAGAAGGCCTATCAAAAAAAGGAATTTTATATACATAAGGACATAAATAAGGTTAGAGTTGAGTGGGTACAATTTGTAAGTAGGTATCTCATATATAGCTAGAGTAGCAGATAAATGATTGTGTAAAATAGATCAATATAAATGATTTTGTAAAAACTTTGTATTTCAATATATTTATCTTATTTTGCAATTAAGGCCTTGTAGTAATGGATAACACACGAGACTAGCAATTTCATGAGAAATTAGAAATTCAGGGTATTTTTTTGCCCATGACCATTTTTTCATGATGGTTTTTATTAAAAACCGTTGTGGAAACACACTTTTACACGATGATTTTTTACATAAACCGTTGTATATGGTTCAACAAAACCATTTTTTTATGACGGTTTTAAAAAAAATCATGTAATGATGATATTCTATGATGGTTTTTTGAAAACCATCGTGATAGAATGGCACCAATTGTTCCTAATTGGCTTCTAAATGAAGGTTCCATGATAGTAAAAAACTGTCATGATGGTACCATGATGGAGATTTTCATGACGGTTTTTTATTCATCGTGAAAGTTTTTCACGATGGTTTAAAACCGTCGTAGAAGGCCCAGTTTGTAGTAGTAAACAATGTTACACTCACAAACACAGAGCATAAGACAACAGTTTGAAATTGTCATCAAAAGTTAAGACAACTGTTGAACAAACCGTCATCTTATCTAGTGATGTAATATATGGTCAACATTAGATGACAGTTTTTAACCACTATTTTTTCTTTGTGTAGCCCAAAAAAAGTGCAAAAGGGGCATACATATCTAAAAATTGCGTCTAAAGTGTTTTGCTGGTTAGGATTAGATGACAGTTTCATGTCAAAACTATCCTTTAATGTCTTAAATTGGCCAAAAAATGGCTGATTTCTTTCATTGTGCACCCACTGTTAGTTTGTTCTTGTATGATCTGTTGGACATTGGCCTCATAATTCACTGATAATAATCAATAAAACAATATATACATATATATATATATAAAATTAAAAGTACCAAAATGTAAGAATAAAGTTTCAGTCAATATATGGTTTATATGTGTTTTTTTGGACATGGCCTATATTTATGGGTTCCCATAGTTGGCATAACTATCTGATATTATTTATTAAATTCAAATTGAATAAATAATTTATATTCTATGAATATTAGTAATCCTAAGTGTGTGGGGTATTTTTGATTGGCTCATAAATATCCACACTTAATGATCAGATTTACTAGTTAGTGGGGTATTGATCACATCTAATAGGCCATTAAAAGATGGGATAAGGAACTCGCTTTACTGCCTATAAATAGAGCCTAAGAGAGTCTAGATATATGCATGATTTTTTTTTTTGCTTTCTCTCCCTCCTTTTTTTCACATTTTCTCTATAGGGGTTTTAAGTTGTAGAATTTTGTGAGTGTTCTTGTAATTCTCACCCACCGTGAGGGAATAGTTCTACAACGCGGAGCATTGTGAGACTACCCTAGACGCTTCTAAGACCCATGCCAATTTGAAGACTAAACTTGGCACTTGTAGACACTTTTGACATTAGCATCAGAGCCGCTGCAAGAAGTCTTCATGCCTTCGCTATTGAAACAATGATAGGAGATAGGTATGTTATATTGACACTAAAGAATTTCCCCTTTCTTGTGTTAATTTTGGCATATTTTTGTTTATATGGTTGTCGATATGATTTTGGCCTGATTTTTAGACATGTAGTGTATAACGATGATATTGTTCTGCCATATTAATTTCATGATCATGCTGATTATGATTAGTGAAATAAATTAGATAAAAAAATATACATATCAAAATTTGACTAAGATTATATTTTACATCTTTCATTTTCTTAATGCAATTTTCATATGTATGGATTTCTATCAAAATTACCTTTATGTTGATATATCATATGCTAAATTTTGTTATGTCTAGCCAAAATTATTGAATTTCAAAATTTCGATATGTTAATTATGATTAACCCTAACCAACAACCATATTAAAGCAAATCTCAGTCTCATTGGGTGGAAAATGAGTTTCACCCACCACTGTAGAATTGGCATAAGGTGAAGGTCAAGACGCCATTAAAACCGAGATTCTAAGACAATCAAGGTGACATTGGAACATCACTATCTCCGACCCATCACGGCCCACCTACCGCTAGAAGAGTGGCAACCCTAACACAAGGGCTAGGGTGCGGCCTGATTTGGTCCGCGCATTAGTTTGCAGCCTAGGCCTTTTTCGGCCTCTAGCCTTGCTGCGACAAGGGCAGCGCCTAGTGGGAGACCATGAAGTCTCCTGGTGGGCTAAAACAACCTACCACATCAGGCCAACTACGCCTAGGCCTGCCCCAGCTGAGCCCAAAGGGGTTGTTTTTCCCCGACTGCAACCAACCCTTAAAAATGTTGTTAAACTATTCTTTTAAATGCTTGTATTTTATTATTTAGCCAACAGGTAGACGTAAGAATGGGTCAGTTAAGCGTAAAATTTCAGGTTCAAGAAGTCAGTTAATATTTATATTAAAAAACGTACAAGGCGCACAGATGAAAAGATACAGGTCCCATGGAGGACAATTTACCTTTCATGTCAATCATTCTTGTCGGAGCACCTAGGCTTTCTCAACTGTCGTTTGTCCCTTCTGGCCTCTGTCAAATTAGTAACTTCCCTCCTCTAATTACATTGCAACGCCAGTGGATCAAGTTAAATCGTGGTTTAAATAGCAGAAAGTTCAAATGAGATTCAATTCTTGTACCATGTGGATATTCTGTCCAAAAAGCAATTACCTATTTTGCATATTTCAAACACGGTATTGTTGGTGGTTAATGGGGATCTCGTCACTGTTCAAATAAAGTAGTGTTCGTAAAAAAAAAAAAAAAAGATTTCTTTGTGCGTTAAATCTTTAATTGGAATAATTTTCCTTTCTAAGGGTAAACAACCATGGAAGATCCTTCGTCTTATTGATAAATCAGAGGAACTTCTTGTTAACCTTTGAAATATTGATTTTTTGCCTGCAAAATTAAAACAAAAAAATTAGTTCTACCGTTATTTCATATGAAAAATTATAATTGTGCCCTCACTTCAAAATTAAAATAGATGATTGTGCCTGCTTTTTTTTTTGCAGTGCAATAGTTAGCTGTTCACGGACTAGCTGTACCTACCGTTTCTTTTTTGGGGTCAATATCAACAATGCAGTTTATCCAACAATAAACTTAATCTTAATCATAGAACTACCACACAATCAAACCGCTGCAATATGACCAGAGGCTATCCCTCTAGAAACAAAAGGATCAAAACCTTCCACACCCCATGCTGGATTTATGGCTTGTACCCTTCCCATTAGTACATAAGGATCGAATTACCCATATTCCAGGACCATACAATCCTGTTACATGAAATGCGTTAGAACCAAAGCAAACCCTTACAAGTAGTTTTATCAGACCTTTAAGGACCTCTAGCAGTAACATTAGTAAATGGATCCAAGTATTATATACATATCATTTATTCTTTTTCCATATTCATATGGCTTTACCTTCTTAGAAATAAGTCCTATGTTGTTCTGGTTTTTTAAATTCGAAAAGCATGTTAAATTACAATTAAAATATAAACTCAGGTATATCCAAGCAGACTGGGGTAGGGAATATAGAGTTTTTACTAATTAATCGCTTGCCAATGGCATTACTCATCGAACTTCTTGTCCTGATCGTACTCATAAACAAAACAGCCTTGCTGAGATGAATCATAGATATAATATAGAAAATGGTCTCACTCTTCTTGCTCAATCTTCTATTCTATTGGATTTTGGGATGAGGCTTTTAAAACCTCTATTTCGTTATTAATAAACTTTCTACACACTTACTTAAACGTAAATCCCTACTTGAAGTCCTTTTCAAAATCAAACCAATCTATTCCTAGCTGAAAGTTTTTGAATGCACTTGTTTCCCACACCATTGATCTTGTAACAAACACAAGTTAGAATACAGATCCAAACCTTCTACTTTCCTTAGTTACAGTATAAATCACAAAGGTTATAAATGTCTTGATGCTACAAAAAGGATTTTTATCTCTAGAGATGTTCACTTTGGTAAATTCACATTCTCTTTCTATAAAATTGAGTGGAGGGATATAAAGGGAGAGAGAAAAAGAGACATTAGATCCAAGTCCTAAAGAAACTCTACTTTGTGTTGGTCCTAACTCATTAAACTTCCCATCGTGCTTGTATCTTTTCAAGACTTAATTTTTAGACCTTTTTTAGACTAAAATTCCTATTGTTCTTGCGTCCTTTCAGCAAGGCCTACAACTACAACAATCTTTATACTCCTTTTGTGTTGTGCTCATGTTTATGTCATGCTCGACATAACAAGCTCTTGAATAATTTTTTTATGGACCTTTTTGAATGGTGAAAAGTTAAATTTGTAATGACACACTTCTAAAAAAAATAAATATATTAACCATTAAAAATGCAAGTAAATAAAAAAGAATTGACCTGTATGCATAGTTAATATTTTCTAAATTAAAGCGTGGTGTAAAACAATTATAAGTGTATGAGTCGTTACAAGTACTAAAGGGTACAAGTAAGTGCATCGATCACATAAGAATTGTGTTTGATTATAGATGACTACCAAAATTTGTTAACTCTATAATTATTTGAATGACTGATTGAAAGAGAAAAATAACAAACTAGGTAAAATTCCAATATGTAAAGATCTCCCCTGAAAAAATTTAAAAATCTAGGGGTTCCATTTCATTATAGCAAATCATACATGAATTCCCTAATTAGATTTATATGTTGTTTGGCAAGAAGTAGTTTTAACCACTATTTCAGTTATGAATAGTGTAATGCTCTTATATACTACAATAAAAAGAAAAAAAAGTTGCTATAGTGTAAAGCTTTCACATGCTACAATAAACATAATTCTAACCAATGGTTCCCACCACTATACCAAACACCCTATTATTATTTTATCCCTATTGTTTATGGTAGAGTTTTTGTAATTAATACCTCTCAAGCAGTAACAAGTTATCCCAACAAACTACTTTTTTACATCTCTATCAAAAACGTCTAACCTGTCAAAATTTACTTAAGCGCATGGAATCTTGCTTTTCACTATACAAGCATGTGAATATCTTTATCCTATGATTTTTCAAGGCATTTCATACAAAGGTGAAAGGTTGAACCAATTTTCACATCTCGATCTCGAATTGAACCCTTAATCATGTAAATGGTGGTCAAGGAGTTACAAGCATTAAACATGAAATTCTCAACAATGTGGGAATATAACAAATATAAATTCAAAATATTATGATTCAAAATAGGAAATATCACATATTCATAGATTGGTTACATTGTAGCCCCAGAAGGTCAAAGTATTGCATAAATTTAACTAAATATAAATAAGGATTTATTATATTATTATACATTATAGTTTTAACTGTTTCTCAATCTATCTTTTTGTTTTGAGAAACTACAAAAGTATCCTTTGCATTTAAAAAACTTGTTTCAGTTATATTATTTTAAATAAAAAATGGGCAAAATGATATAATTACCTTTAAACAATTATAAAAAAAATATCTTATGGATTTTAAAACATAAAAACTTCTTAAAGAAAGCATCAAATTTCAAAAGAAGATCTCAAGTTTTATGGCTTTTATTAAATGATAGAGTATTTTTTTAAAAAAATTTTTCAAGAAGAAAAATATATTTTAGAAATAAATTCCACCTAATTAATCATATCTTTATTTTATCTCCATATTTTTTTATCCTAAAAGTCCACGAAAGATAAAATTGAGACTAGTTTTTTATATTCAAAAGATACTTTTGTAGTTTTTTAAAACAAAAAGATAAATTAAGAAAATATTAAAACTATAGGGTATAGTTATGTAATTATAAATAACACAACAGTTTAAACATTCTCAAAGCACAAAAATTGAAAGATAAGAAAATAGAATAGGAAAACTAATTTCCTCTTGTCGCTTCAACATGCAATCTCTCTTAAAAAAATCTAAAAACTAAAGCCATAAGTAAAATAAAAAGGAGCCTTCTCTAGTGGGAATTCTCACTGATAGTACAAATTTTAAAACCGTTAGATTTAGTCAAAATTAATTTTTTTTTTACAGATTCAATAGCTAAAAAATAGATGCCTATGGGTAGGTGTATTTTTTTAGTTCCTACTAGAGAAATTGTCAGATAGAGATCTTAAAAACCTAATTTTACTAATTTTTTTCCTAAACTTTATCACTTGTATCAACATGCACTTTGAACTTTAAAACATACGTGTTACACCTCTTCCTCTTGATCTCTAATACTTCTCAGGATTTGTCTCCCAAACTATGCAACATGCTACGATTTTTGGGCGGGCTGGAGTAGTCATCACTTGGTTTAAGAGATTTGGTAATATTTATGGGTCAATGAATGTCCTTCGCTCCAACCTCAAGATATATAAGTTGGCGCAAAACCCAAAATATATTCCCTCAAGGGTGTGGTCGTTTGGAAGCAAGAAAGGAGTAGAAAGAAAATGGAGAATGAATTCTAATTAAATTAGATTAGTTTAGGATTTGAAGAAATTAATGATGAATTTACCCTTCTTATGAGAGTCGCCTTACTATTTCATACAAAAAGTAGACCCTTGCGAAATTTCTGGAGTAAATTTGACGCAGTAATACATATTGTAGGGTAAAAGATGTATGTTTATCTTTGGACAACTGACATAATTGAGTAGGAATTTTGTAACAATTGTCGAAGAAAATATCCAAGAATAGCGTGGAATACGCTTGAAAACATGCTTGTTCTGTCAATTGATCAATATAAGAAAGCAACATATAGGATAGAGTGGTGTTTGGTAATGTAAGTTAAAACCAAATCTTTTAGTTGCTACAGTGTAAAGTTCTCATATATTACAGTGTTAAGAATAAGTGTGTTATAATGTAAAGTTCTCTAATACTATAGTGTTTTCAATCAAAATTAGTTTTAACAAATACTTCCAAACACAAAATTGCTCCAATCCAAGTCACATGTTAAAAAAAAAGAAGTTAAGGGCCTATGTAGTTTGCACAAATTTGGTAAAACTTGGACTCAAATTATGCGACTTGATTACCTATTTATATGTGTATGGGTTAACTATATAAGTATAGTTTGTGACATGACCTTTTTATGAATTTGTCCTCGTGATTTTAAAAAGCACAAAAGTATAATTTGAATTTTTAAAATATATTGCAATTTCATTATTCCTAAACATTTCAGAATAAAAAAATAAACAAAATGACGAAAATACCTTTAAATATTTTTTTAAAAAATAGTCTAATATAATTTTAATTTTACATCAAAAGTATTATGGGTGATGGAACTCCTTTAAAAAAAATTATGGTTGTTACGTTTTTTAGATATTATTTTTGTTATTTTTTCCTTCTCATTCTTTTTTTTTCATAGAAATCAATGTTTTTTAATCCCAATACTTTTGTAGTTCCTAAAATGAAAAAGGATAAATTAAAAAAAGTTGACGGTAACCATGTATATGATATGAATGAAAAGTGAAAGGAAAGAAAATTTTGGAGAGATTTTGGGATGAAAATTGGCAAGTTTAGATGTTTGATAGAAGAGAAATTTAGATGGAAAAAAAAAAAAACAAGAAAAAACTAATAAGTAGGTTTCACTATTTTTTTTTCCTCCCACAATACTGTACGGATTTTAGAATAGAAAATGATGCATAAACAAAAAATAAAATAAAATTGTACACTGTCCATCCAAACAGCGAAAAATTTAAACGCCAGACGGATATTTTCCTCTGAACGCTTATCTTTTTTAGTATTGCTCTTGATTTACACGCCAGATGATTTTTTTATTTTTTTTTATTTTTTTTGGTCTCGACAAAAAACCTTTTTTTGTTTGTTGGGGGGGGTAAGGAAATGTGTTCTTTTCACTAGAAAAGATGTCTAAGGTGGTTATATATACAATTATATAAAATAGTTATATATAAATATTGTTAGGCATGTATGCCCTAAGGAGTAAAAATATAATAAGTTTTTAGAGACATTTTTATCAATAAAGAATTTATTCGTCATTTATATACCCAATCTTGTCCTCTTTACGTTCATATTTGTTGAATGTATGTTAAGCAAACAAAAGTCTAAGACAGTCAGTCTAAACTTTAAGAATTATGCATATGATGGACAGATTATGCGAAAGATATGATTCTTAAGGTGACGGTCTAAATCATAAGATTGGCAATTGAGGGAATAAAGTTGGGCGCTTTATTCATGTAAAGATTGTTATGTTGTCTATATCCCTTTTGGGAGATGGTTTGTCTTAACCATCGAAGGTGGACTTCGTGAATAGAAATATTGGCACGTTGTCATAGGTGACGATGTGTTGGATCGGGATATAAAGTGAATTGATTTGTATTAATAATTCTGTCTCGGCAAATCGATTCACTTTAAACAATCATTTGTATTGTATCTTAATCCTCAGATGAAAACTGGGCCCGTTGTTTTGACTTGTGTCTTTTGATGTACCAAAGGGTGACACCCACATCTTAATAGTGGTATGTATGCTGGTACGTTGGAGGCATGACTCTTGATAGCGTAGACCTATTATTCATAGATATGGAATCCATAGCTCCTCTTTAGGAGTAATCATATCCTCTTATATGCGTTATCCTGTAATTGAAAAACTGGAGCGCTCAACCATTAGGATACATAAGTGTAACCGAATGGTATACTGTCTTTGGATGGTAAGTTTTCTTATAGTGAGATAATGGAACATAAGATAAAAATGATTAGGAAGGTAAGACAGAATTTATCCTTAAGCTGATTATAGATAATCATATAGGGATACGATACACTATGATATATCATGGAGACTTAGCTATATAGGCTTCTTAATTCTAAGTGGTTTGAGAGTGCAGCTCCAAGCTTTTAGTGGAGTAGCATTGGAGTTGATAATTATGAAATGTATATCTAGGACATTAGGTTTCGTAATTATCAGGAGCTTGAACTAATAGGTCCATTTGGTCCCCTTTACTAGCTCACAACATCCTTTAACGATATGGCGTGCTTTTCTAATAATTGGTGACTTCTGTCAGATTTATCAGATTAGTTAAAATTTGAAAGAATCAAATAATTCATGTCTGTTTATTGGTTGAATTAATTTTGTGATAAAATTGATTCAAGATAACCTTGTTGAATTATTGGGAACGGATAATTCTTGTTTGTTTATCGGTTGATTTAATTTTGGATAAATTCGATCAAGATAAACTTGTAGAATTATTAGGAATTCATTTATTTTCTTAGAGATTATCTAGAGAAAGTTGTTTTAATCAGATAACTTCTTTATTGGGTTATTTGAATTAAAACTGAGATTTTATCCTATAGAATCTCGGGTGGAAAATAAAGGATTCGTGGAGATATTTATTCGGTAGTTCAGCCTACCGATCTATGTGTTCAGCCTACCGATGGGGCTATTTGGCCTGTTGATCATCCTGATCGGCCTATCGATGAGCAAAGGATAAGATCATGCATTTTTACGTGGCTTTTATCAGATATTGATCCGAATTTGATTCTAATTCAAATTTTTAAGACCTAATCTGATAAGGACTGACCCTAGGACCAACCTCTATAAATAGGAAGTAAGTCTTAAGAGTTACTCAGATCAATTGAGAGATTAAGAGTGATACTCTGCTGGTAAGAATCTGAAAACTCCCTGAGAGCTTTTGTTTACAAATCACGAACACTAGCTTTGGGTTCTCTCGATTGGTTGGAAGGAGAGTCACCTGGGGGAAGAGCTGTACGTGTGAGCCCACACTCACTCCGGTCGTGGAGAAAGAATAGCAAAGAAGACCAGTTGGTTGATGCTCTTCTGGAACGTTACTTCTCTTCACGTTTTGCGAGGGTTCTTCGGCAATCAAAGGTTAGTGAGATCTTGTTAATTTATGCATATAGCATGTCAAACTTGTGTTTTGAAAAATACTTTGATGTAAAATTTTTAAAATTCTGCTACGTGCTATTTTACTAACAATTGCTATCAAAGCTTTGGTTTTTACATAAATTTACGAGTTTGTGATCATGCTACATGTATAAATTTTGTGATCTTAATCTCTCCTATGCTTGAATTTAATTTTATAGAGAGTTGGCACTCTAGGTTTCTATATATTTTTATGCTGTCATGGATTATGTGGTGAATGTTTATTAATTAATTATGCTTGATTAAATTGTTATTTAATTATTAATTAATTAATTAATGCTGGTTATGGTTCCCTAGAGGTTAGAATGTGTATCTAGGTTTTTTATGTAATTACATGGCGGACTATCATCTCTATCTAGGAATTATTGTTTAATTTTAAATTTGTAAGAATTTTGTAATTAAATAATTTTTCAGAGAAGACGGATCTAGAAGAATGATGATGGTGCTCCTAGGTATTTCCTGAGTATCTAATTTTATATTTTTGAATTGTTGAAAATAAAATTGATGAATTGCATTAAAAATTGTATTTTTTGGAATGGAAGATTTTTGCTCAGTCGGCATGTCGAACCTCACAGTTCGGCAGGCCGATGGTCGCAGATTGAGTGGGAGAAGGTTTTTGAAGAGAGAACCTAAGGCCTCTATCATTGGTTCATAGGCAGAACAGGTGGTCCTGACCCTTAGGAAGAGATTTCTATCATGTACCAGATTAGATCTCTGAGAAGATAAGGTATGTTAGCATGATTTATGGTTGCACACCCCTAGGTGGTGATTATAAATCATGGATAAAATATTGAAACGATAGTTATACACTCACGTTAATTTTATTATTAACCTCCCCTAGGAGCTTTGTTAATAAAATTAATGGCCAAAGAAACGATTATTAATATATGCTGGATCATACGGGTCCTGGATGGCATATATTAATCAGGAGGGGATCCGTGTTCCTGATTGAATTTGGCATGACTCCCCTAGGAGCTTGTTGAATTCTGAGTTGGGAATTATCATAGTAAGGTTGTGATATTTTTAAAGTTTTGACACATAAACATATTTGTATATTTTTACATGATTGTGTTATCTTACTAAATTATTATTATATGTTTACTTATGTTTGGTATATGATTCTTTATTGTAGATTAAAAATGTCTAAAAACACTTTATCATCAATACTTGACAAAAACCTATTAACTGGAGAGAATTTTAATGATTGAAAATGGAACCTGAATATCGTCCTGTCCTTTGAGAAACTGAAATATGTACTGACAACCCCTTGTCCTCCTGAGCCTACGGAAGACTCATCTAATGAGCAATTCTAAGCGTATGATCGCTGGAAAGATGCTAATGATCAGGCCCATTGCTATGTTTTGGCTAGCATGAATAACGTGCTGTAGGCTCAACATCAGGATTATAAGACTACAAAGTAGATCTTGGATAACCTTGAGGACATGTTTTGAGGCCAAGCCATAACAAAGCGGCCAGGGGCGCTTCAGAAACTCTTAAACTGTAAGTAGAGACAGGGGACATCTGTAAAGGAGCACATGATGTTGGTCATGGGTTATCTCATTAAGGCTCAAACCAATGGAGCTGACATCGATGCTGAAACTCAGATGACTATGGTCTTTAAGACTCTGTCAAAGGAATTTATTCCTTTTAGAGCTACTTTTAATTTGAGCAATAGGCAGGATATGACCTTAACAGAATTAATGAAACATTTACAGGAGTTTGAACTACTGATTAGGGAATCTCCTGCGGGTGGTGGGCCAATATGGTAGCTGCTTTTGGTTCCAATCTCAACTCTGGGAATGGAAAGAAGCAACGGGACAAGAACAGGAAGTCTTCTATTCCTGCTGGCACCAAGAGCAAGAAAAAGAAGAAGAAGAACCCAAAGAAGCTTAAGTGCTTCTTCTTTGGAAAGGTCAAGCATATTAAGAAGCATTGCAAGGACTTCCTTTCCAAAGGAGGTAGGTGTGATCTTCTATATTTAGAAACTTGTTTGGTTGAGGAATCTAGTGACATTTGGGTCATAGATTCTGGTGCAACTAATCATGTTTGTGTTTCTTTACAAGGGTTCAAAGAAACGAGAAGCCTACTCCATGAAGACTTCACGCTTCGGATGTACGATGGATCCTTGGTCTCAGCGGAAGCAGTGGGAGACGTCCATCTTTATTTTGATAATTATAGGAATTTATTTTTGCAAGATTGTTTTTATGTTCCTAAATTTAAAAGGAATTTAATTTTTGAAGCTTGTTTATTTAAAGACTCCTATTTGGTTTCTTTTAATGATAAAGTGGTAATTCGTAAAAATAAATCTTTTATCTGTTCTAGATGGATGTAAAATAATCTATATTTTGTCAAACCTAAGATGGACTTATTGCTTAATACTGAGATGAATCGTAATAACTCTAAAAGACTTAAAACTTCTCACTCTAATAAGACTTATCTTTGGCATTTGCACCTTGGTCATATTAACCTGAATAGGATTCAAAGGTTGGTAAGGGATGGACCTTTAAGTCACTTAAAGGTGGAATCTATAACCTCAATGTGAATGTTGTTTGGAGGGTAAAATAACCAAAAGACCATTCGGGTCTAAGGGCAATAGGGCCGAAGGGGTTCTGGAACTTGGGCATAGTAATGTTTACAGACCAATGAACATCCGGGCACGGAGAGGGTATGAGTACTTCGTCACTTTTATTGACGATTACTCGAGATATGGGTATGTGTACCGATTCACCACAAAAGCAAAACTTTTGACAAGTTTAGGGAGTTTCGGGCTAAAGTGGAAAAGCAATTGGGTAGACCCATAAAAGCACTTCGATCAGATCGAGGTGGGGAATACCTTTTTGATGAGTTCTTGGGACACTTATTAGAGAATGAGATATTATCCCATTTGATTATGCCGGGCACTCCGCAGTAGAATGGCATAGCGGAGAGAAGAAATAGGAATTTGTTGGACATGATCAGGTCCATGATGAGTTATTCATCATTACCTTTATCCTTTAGGGATATACACTACAAACCGCATGTTATCTTTTGAACAATGTGCCTTCAAAATTAGTCCCTAAAACTCCTCACGAGTTGTGGACGGGTAGGAAGACATCCTTAAACCATATTCGTATATGGGGATGTCTGGCTCATGTCCTGTTTAAGGATCTAAATAAGTTGGAAGCACGTTCGGAAGTTTACGTGTTTGTAGGATATCCAAAAGGAACTAAAGGGGGTTATTTCTATAACCCAAAGGAAAATAAAGTCGTGGTTTCAACTAATGCAACTTTCCTTAAGGAGAGTTACATGGACGACTTTAAACCTTGAACCAAAGTGGTGCTTGAGGAGTTAAGGAGTGATCCGATCACTCTAGAGGTTCCGAATGAAACTGTTCCGATCAGTGCAGAAAAACCAAATGAACCTGAACAACAACCTAAGGGGCTTCGACGTAGTAGGAGGATTGGGCGTCAACCTGAAAAGTATATGTTCAATGGGGAAGTCTTCTTGGCTGAAGTGGATGAACATGATAGGGATCCTCATACTTACACAAAGGCTATGGAGGATGTTGATTTAAAACTCTAGACAGAGGCCATGAACATTGAGATGAAGTCTATGGAGACTAATCAGGTCTGGGAGCTTGTGGATCTTCCCGAAGGGGTAAAACCCATAGGGTGTAAGTGGATCTACAAGAGGAAAAGAGGAGTGGATGGAAAGGTCAAAACCTTTAAGGCTAGACTGGTAGTTAAGGGTTATACGCAAAAGGAAGAAATCGATTATGAGGAAACCTTTTCGCCTGTAGCCATGCTTAAGTCCATCCTGATTCTCTTATCCATAGCTGCTGCTCTCGACTACGAGACTGGGCAGATAGATGTTAAGACGGCTTTTCTGAATGGCTATCTTGATGAGTCCATTTTTATGGAACAACCAGATATGTTCAAGGTCACGGGTCAAGAGGGTAAGGTTTGTAGGCTGCTAAAGTCAATTTATAGACTTAATCAGGCTTCTCGTTCTTGGAACATAAGATTTGATCAGGTGATCAAGACTTACGGTTCTCACAAAATGTGGATGAGCCATGTGTTTATAAACACATTATAGATGGGAATGTGGTTTTTCTAGTGCTTTGTGTAGAGACATTTTTTTGATTGACAATGACATTGGGGCATTGTCATCGGTCAAATTATTGTTGACCAAGCAATTTGACATAAAGGACTTGGTGTTTGAAAAAAAGTACGCAGCGGAATTTTAAAAATTTTTCATCAGAGTAATTTCCAAAACGCAAGTTTGACATGTTATATGTATAAATTAAACAGATCTTACTAACCTCAGTGTGCCGAAGAACCTCTGCAACCCGTGTAGAGAAGTAACATTCCAAAAGAGCCTCAACCAACTGGTCTTCTTTGCTATTCTCTATCCACAACCGGAGTGAGTGTGGGCTCACACATACAGCTCTTCCACCGGTGACTCTCCTTCCAACCAATAGAGAGAACCCAAAGCTAGCGCTCGTGATTTGTGAACAAAAGATCTCAGGGAGTTTTCAGATGCTCACTAGAAGAGTATCGCTCCTAATCTCTCAAATTGATCTAAGTAAATCATGAGACTCACTCCCATTTTTATACCTATTGGTCCTGGGGTCAGTCCATATCAAATTAGGTCTCAAAAACTCGAAACAGAATCAAGTTCAGATCAATATCTGATAAGATCCGCGTAAAAATGCGTAATCTTATCTCCGCTGATCGGCAGGCCGAACACGTCATCCGGCAGGCCGAACTCCCGAGAAAAAATCTTCATGAATCTTTTATTTTCCACCCGAGATTCTAAAGGATAAAGTCTCAGTTTTGATTCAAATAACTCAATAGAGAAGTTATCTGATCAAAACAAACTTATCAAGATAATCTCTAAGAAAATAAATCAATTCACAATAATTCTACAAGTTTATCTTGATCTAATTTATCCAAAATTAAATCAACCGATAAACAGACAAGAATTATCTGATCGCAATAATTCAACAAGTTTATCTTGAATTAATTCTTACAAAAATTAATTCAACCAATAAACAGACATGAATTAATTGATTCTTACAAATTTTAAACCAATCTGATAAATCCGACATAAGTCACCAATTATTGGAAAAGCACGCCGTGTCGTTACAGGATTTTGTGAGCTAGCAAAGGGGACTAAAATGGACCTATAAAGTTCAAGCTCATGATAATTATGAAACCCAATATCCCAGATATACATTTCATAATTATCAACTCCAACGCTACTCCACTAAAAGCTTGGAGTTGAACTCTCGAACTTTATAGAATTACGAAGCTCGTGTAGCTAAGTCTCCATGACATATCATAGTGTATCGTATCCCCATATGATCATCCATAATCGGCTTAAGGACAAGTTCTGTCTTACCTTCCCAATTATTTTTATCTTACGTTCCATTGTCTCACCATTAGAAAACTTACCATCCAAAGATAGTATACCATTCGGTAACACCTATGTATCCAAATGGTTGAGCGCTCCAGTTTTCCAATTACAGGACAACGCATATGAGAGGATATCATTACTCCTAAAGAGGAGCTATGGATTCCATATCTATGAATAACAAGTCTACGCTATCAAGAGTCATGCCTCCAACGTACCGGCATGGATACCACTATAGAGATGTGGGAGTCACCCATTGGTACATCAAAAGACACAAGTCGAGACAACGGGCCCACTATTCATCTCAGGATTAAGATACAATACAAATGACTGTCTAAAGTGAATCGATTTGCCAAGACAGAATTATTAATCCAAATCAATTCACTTTATGTCCCGATCCAACACATCGTCACCTATGACAACGTGCCAATGTTTCTATTCACGGAGTCCAACTCCGATGGCCAAGACAAACCATCTCCCAAAAGGGATATAGGCAACAGAACAATCTTTACATGAATAGAGTGCCCAACTTTATTCCCTCGATTGCGGATCATATGTTTTAGACTGTCACCTTAAGAATCGTGTCTTCCGCATAATCAGTCCATCATATGCCCAATTCTTAAGGTTTAGACTGATAGTCTCAGACCACTGTTTGCTTATCATACATTCAACAAATATGAACGTAAAGAGGACAAGATTTGGTATATATATAAATGAATAAATTCTTTATTAATAAAAATGTCTCCAAAAATCGTATTACATTTTTACTCCTTAGGGCATACATGTCTAACAATCTCCCAGTTGCACTAAGTGAGTAAATACAGCAAATTTCGCATCCCCATAGCTTCCACATGCCTCTCGAAGACTCTCCTAGTAAGTGTCATCGTAAATGGATCAGCTAAATTGTCCTCTGACGCGATCTTACACACCGTGACATGCCCGCCCTCAACGAAGTCCTTTATCACATGATACTTCCGATCAATATGTTTACTCTTCTTATGAAATCTTGGTTTCTTAGCATTAGCTACAGCCGCACTGTTATCACAATACAGTGATGCCGCCTTATCCACACCAGGAACTACCTCAAGATCCCCAAGGAACTTGCGGAGCCACACTGCTTCTTTTGAAGCATCACTAGCCGCCACATATTCGGCCTCCATCGTTGAATCCGAAGTGCAATCTTGCTTCGCACTTCTCCAACTGATGGCACCGCCACCCAGAGTAAACACAAACCCCGAAGTCAATTTCCTAGAATCCAGACAGGATTGAAAATCTGAATCAGTGTATCCTAGAGGAGTTAAATCCTCACCCGAATACACCAGTATATACCCTCAAGTCCTTCTTAGGTACTTGAAAATATGCTTTACAGCAACCCAATGGTTCAGTCCTGGATCTGCCTAAAATCGACTTACAATCCCGACCGCATAGCTAATGTCTGGTCGTGTACAAAGCATGGCATACATGAGACTACCCACTGCCAAAGCATAAGGCACCTTCTTCATGTATTCTCTTTCTTCATAAGACTTTGGAGAGTCTTTCTTAGAAAGAGTAATTCCAAAACTAGATGGTTGCCCACCTTTCTTGGAATCCTGTATTGCAAACCTCCTGAGAATTTTATCTATGTAGCCGGCCTGAGACAAAGCTATCATTTTGTTCTTCCTATCCCGAAAGATCTGGATACCGAGAACAAAATTAGCCTCACCTAAATTCTTCATGTCAAACTACTTAGTCAACCATAATTTGACCGATGACAACGCCCCAACGTCATTGCAAATTAGCAGAATGTCATCTACATAGAGCAGTAGAAAAACCACCTTCCCATCCTTAATGTGTTTGTAAACTTATGGTTCATCCACGCTTTGTGAGAACCCATAAGTCTTGATCACTTGATTAAATCTTATGTTCCAAGAACGAGAAGCCTGCTTAAGTCCATAAATAGACTTTAGCAGCTTACAAACCTTACCCTCTTGACCCGCGACCTTGAACCCATCTGGTTGTTCCATATAAATGGACTCATCAAGATAGCCATTCAGAAAAGCCGTCTTGACATCCATCTGCCAATTCTCGTAGTCGAGAGCGGCAGCTATGGACAAGAGAATTCGGATGGACTTAAGCATGGCTACAGGGAAAAAGGTTTCCTCATAATCGATTCCTTCCTTTTGCGTATAACCCTTAGCTACCAGTCTAGCCTTAAAAGGTTTTGACCTTTCCATCTATTCATCTTTTTTGCTTGTAGATCCACTTACACCCTATGGGTTTTACCCCATCGGGAAGATCCACAAGCTCTTAGACTTGATTAGTCTCCATAGACTTCATCTCTATGTTCATGGCCTCTGTCTAGAGTCTTGAATCAACAACCTTCATAGCCTCTGTGTAAGTATAAGGATCCCTGTCATGTTCATCCGGTTCAGCCAAGAAGGCTTCCCCATTGAACATATATCTTTTGGGTTGACGCCTGATCCTCCCACTACGCCGAAGCCCCTTAGGTTGTTGTTCAGGTTTGTTTGATTTTTCTACATTGATCGGAACAGTTTCATTCGGAACCTCCGGAGTGAACGAATCACCCCTTAACTCCTCAAGCACCACTTTGCTTCGAGGTTTAAGGTCATCCATGTAACTCTCCTCAAGGAATGTTGCATTAGTTGAAACCACGCCTTTATTTTCCTTAGGGTTATAAAAATAACCCCCTTTAGTCCCTTTTGGATATCCTACAAGCACGCAAACTTTTGAGCATGGTTCCAACTTATTTGGATCCTTAAACAAGACATGAGCTGGACATCCCCATATGCGAATATGGTTTAAGGATGTCTTTTGTCTTGTCCACAACTCATGAGGAGTTTTAGGGACCGATTTTGAAGGCACATTGTTCAAAAGATAACATGCGGTTTGTAGTGCATAACCCCAAAGGATAAAGGCAATGATGAATAACTCATCATGGACCGAATCATGTCCAACAAAGTCCTACTCCTTCTCTCCATTGCGCCATTCTGCTGCGGAGTGCCCGGCGCAGTCAAATGGGATAAAATCCCATTCTCTAACAAGTGTCCCAAGAACTCATCAGAAAGGTATTCCCCACCTCGATCAGATCGAAGTGCCTTTATGGGTCTACCCAATTGCTTTTCCACTTCAGCCTGAAACTCTTTGAACTTATCATAAGTTTCGCTTTTGTGGTGCATTAGGTACACATACCCATATCTTGAGTAATCGTCAATAAAAGTGACAAAGTACTCATACCCTCCTCGTGCCCGGATGTTCATTGGTCCGCAAACATCACTATGCACAAGTTCTAGAACCCCTTCGGCCCTATTGCCCTTAGACCCGTATGGTTTTTTGGTCATTTTACCCTCCAAACAAGATTCACATTGAGGTATAGATTCCACCTTTAAGTGACTTAAAGGTCCATCCCTTACCAACCTTTGAATCCTATTCAGGTTAATATGGCCAAGGCGCAAATGCCAAAGATAAGTCTTATTAGAGTGAGAAGTTTTAAGTCTTTTTGAGTTATTATCATTTATCTCAGCATTAAGCAATAAGTCCATCTTAGGTTTGATAAAATATAGATTATTTTGCATCCATCCAGAACATATAAAAGATTTGTTTTTACGAATCACCACTTTTTCATTAAAAGATACCACGTAGGAGTCTTTAAATAAACAAGATACAGAAATTAAATTCGTTTTAAATTTAGGAACTTAAAAACAATCTCGCAAAATTAAATTCCTATAATTATCAAAGTAAAGATGGACATCTCCCACTGCTTCCGCAGAGACCAAGGATCCATCACCCATCCGAAGCGTTAAGTCTTCACGAAGTAGACTTCTCGTTTCTTTGAATCCCTGTAGAGAAACACAAACATGATTAGTTGCACCGGAATCTATGACCCAGATGTCACTAGATTCCTCAACCAAACAAGTTTCTAAATATAGAAGATCACACCTACCTCCCTTGGAAAGGAAGTCCTTGCAATGCTTCTTTATATGCCCGACCTTACCACAGAAGAAGCACTTAAGGTTTTTTGGGTTCTTCTTCTTCTTCTTCTTGCTCTTGGTTGCAGGTGGAATAGAAGACTTCCCACTCTTAGCCCGTTGCTTCTTTCCATTCCCAGAGTTAGGATTGGAACCAGAAGCAGCTACCACGTTGGCCTCTCCTCCAGCAGGAGACTCCCTGATCAGCAGTTCAAACTCCTGTAACTGTTTCATCAGCTCTGTCAAGGTCATATCCCGTCTA
The DNA here is from genome assembly GCA_025403435.1 of Artocarpus heterophyllus. Taxonomy (NCBI): domain Eukaryota; kingdom Viridiplantae; phylum Streptophyta; class Magnoliopsida; order Rosales; family Moraceae; genus Artocarpus; species Artocarpus heterophyllus. Next base: position 13,159,414 of record CM046331.1, read on the forward strand.
TTGCTTAAATTAAAAGTAGCTCTAAACGGAATAAATTCCTTAGATGGAGTCTCAAAGACCATAGTCATCTGAGTTTCAGCATCGATGTCGGCTCCATTGGTTTGAGCCTTAGCGAGGTAACCCATGACCAAACATCATGTGCTCCTTTACAGATGTCCCTGGTCTTTGTCTACAGTTTAAGAGTTTTTGAACATTTTCTCAAGATTATCCAAGATCTGCTTCGCAGTCTCATAATCCTGATGTTGAGCTTGCAGCACGTTGTTCATGGTAGCCATAATATAGCAGCGGGCCTGATCATTAGCATTTTTCCAGCGGTCGTACGCTTGGAATTGCTCATTACTTGAGTCTCCCGTAGGCTCGGGAGGACAAGGAGTTGTCAGTACATATTTCAGTTTCTCAAAGGAAAGGACAATGTCCAGGTTCCGTTTCCAATCATTATAGTTCTCACCAGTTAATTGGTTTTTGTCAAGTATCGATGATAAAGTGTTTTTAGACATTTTCAATCTACAATAAAGAATCATATACCAAACATAAGCAAACATATATAATGATTTAGTAAGATAACACAATCATGTAAAATCATACAAATGTGTTTATGTGTCAAAACCTTGAAAATATCACAACCTTAGAACGATAATTCCCAACTCAGAATTCAACAAGCTCCTAGGGGAGTCATGCCAAATTCAATCAGGAACACGGATCCGCTCCTGATGAATATATGCCATCCAGGACCCGTATGATCCAACATATACTAATAATCGTTTCTTTGGCCATTAATTTTATTAACAGAGCTCCTAGGGGAGGTTAATAATAAAATTAACGTGAGTGTATAACCATCGTTTCAATATTTTATCCATGATTTATAATCACCACCTAGGGGTGTGCAACCATAAATCATACTAAAATACCTTATCCTTTCAGAGATCCAATCTGGTACATGATAGAAATCCCTTCCTAGGGGTCGGGACTACCATGTTCTTCCTATGGACCAACGATGGAGGCCTTAGGTCCTCTCTTCGAAAACCTTCTCCCACTCAATATTTTGAAGTCAAGGTTTTATTTTAAAATCATGCATGAACAATTTAATATGAGCGGCACTCCCTATTCTATATGACATGTTATTAATATACATGGTAAATCATATTATAATGCAGACAAGCAAAGCAATCAAGCAAAGCTACAAGCAATATAATAATAACCGTAATATTATGGTTCCACCCTAGAGAATAGAAAACTAAGATTACAAGAGAATAATCGAGACATTTATCGATTCTTCATCCTCGAATCCTCAAGCTGTGTCCTTCTTCATGTAATATCCATCTTCAAGCCTTCAATCCCGTATGAATCGAATACTTCATATTTTCGGTCATATCCAAATTTAATGTTTCTCAGAATCATCTAAAAAATAAAATTAAAACTGCACCTGGAAAAATTACACCTTTTCTGGACACCCGGCAGCTCTCGGTCGGCAGGCCAATCTGGGTGATCGGCCTGCTCGTCTTGCTCCATCAGCCTGCCGATCTGAAACATCGGCCTGCCGAATTGAAACTATGGCCTGTCAGACCACACGTCTGGCCTGCCGATCTGGGACCTTCGGCCTACAAAATTGTGAGGTCCGACATGCCGACCGATCAGAAAACCCTCATTCCAGAAAATACAATTTTAATGCAATTCATCAATTTTATTTTCAACAATTCAAAAACATAAAATTAGAGACTCAAAAAATACCAGGAGGCGCCATCATCAATCTTCTAGATCCGACTTCTCGATCCGTCTTTTTCGAATAATTATTGAATTACAAAATTCTTACAAATGAAAAATTAAATAACAATTCCTAGACGGAGATGATAGTCCGCCATCTAATTACATGAAAAACCTAGATACACATTCTAACCTCTAAGGAACCATAACCGGTATTAATTAATTAATAAATAATTAAACAACGATTTAATCAACCACAATTAATTAATGAACATTTACCACATAATCCATGACAACATATATATTATATAGAAACCTAGAGTGCTATCTCTCTATAAAATTCAATTCAAGCATATGAGAGATTAATATCACAAAATTTATGCATATAACATGATCACAAACTTGCAAATTTATGTAAAAACCTCAGCTCTGATACCAATTATTGGAAACAAAGTACACAGTGGAATTTTAAAAATTTTTCATCAAGGTAATTTCCAAAACACAAGTTTGACATGTTATATGTATAAATTAAACAGATCTTACTAACCTCAGTGTGCCGAAGAACCTCCGCAACTTGTGTAGAGAAGTAACGTTCCAGAAGAGCCTCAACCAACTGGTCTTCTCTACTATTCTCTATCCACAACCGGAGTGAGTGTGGGCTCACACGTACAGCTCTTCCACCAGAGACTCTCCTTCCAACCAATAGAGAGAACCCAAAGCTAGTGCTTGTGATTTGTGAACAAAAGCTCTTAGGGAGTTTTCAGATGCTCACTAGAAGAGTATCACTCTCAATCTCTCAAATTGATCTGAGTAAATCATGAGAGTCACTCCATTTTTTTATACCTATTGGTCCTGGGGTCAGTCCATATCAGATTAGGTCCCAAAAACTCAAAACAGAATCAAGTTCGGACCAATATCTGATAAGATCCGCGTAAAAATGCATAATCTTATCTCTGCTGATCGACAGGCCGAACACGTCATCCGACAGGCCGAACTCCCGAGAAAAAATCTCCGTGAATCTTTTATTTTTTATCCGAGATTCTAAAGGATAAAGTCTCAATTTTGATTCAAATAACTCAATAGAGAAGTTATCTGATCAAAACAAACTTTATCAAGATAACCTCTATGAAAATAAATCAATTCACAGTAATTCTACAAGTTTATCTTGATCTAATTTATCCAAAATTAAATCAACCGATAAACAGACAAGAATTATCTGATCGCAATAATTCAACAAGTTTATCTTGAATTAATTCTTACAAAAATTAATTCAACCAATAAACAGACATGAATTAATTGATTCTTACAAATTTTAAACCAATCTGATAAATCCGACATAAGTCACCAATTATTGGAAAAGCACGCCGTGTCATTACAGGATTTTGTGAGCTAGCAAAGGGGACCAAAATGGACCTATAAAGTTCAAGCTCATGATAATTATGAAACCCAATATCCTAGATATACATTTCACAATTATCAACTCCAACGCTACTCCACTAAAAGCTTGGAGCTGAACTCTCAAACTTTATAGAATTACGAAGCTCGTGTAGCTAAGTCTCCAAGACATATCATAGTGTATCATATCCCTATATAATCATCCATAATCAGCTTAAGGACAAGTTCTGTCTTACCTTCCCAATTATTTTTATCTTACGTTCCATTGTCTCACCATTAGAAAACTTACCATCCAAAGATAGTATACCATTCGGTAACACCTATGTATCCAAATGGTTGAGCGCTCTAGTTTTTCAATTACAGGACAACGCATATAAGAGGATATCATTACTCCTAAAAAGGTGCTATGGATTCCATATCTATGAATAACAAGTCTACGCTATCAAGAGTCATGCCTCCAACGTACCGGCATGCATACCACTATAGAGATGTGGGAGTCACCCATTGGTACATCAAAAGAAAACAAGTCGAGACAACGGGCCCACTATTCATCTCAGGATTAAGATACAATACAAATGACTGTCTAAAGTGAATCGATTTGCCAAGACAGAATTATTAATCCAAATAAATTCACTTTATGTCCCGATCCAACACATCGTCACCTATGACAACATGCCAATGTTTCTATTCACGGAGTCCAACTCCAATGGCCAAGACAAACCATCTCCCAAAAGGGATATAGGCAACATAACAATCTTTACATGAATAAAGTGCCCAACTTTATTCCCTCGATTGCGGATCATATGTTTTAGACTGTCACCTTAAGAATCGTGTCTTCCGCATAATCAGTCCATCATATGCCCAATTCTTAAGGTTTAGAATGACAGTCTCAGACTACTATTTGCTTATCATACATTCAACAAATATGAACGTAAAGAGGACAAGATTTGGTATATATATAAATGAATAAATTCTTTATTGATAAAAATGTCTCCAAAAAACGTATTACATTTTTACTCCTTAGGGCATACATGTCTAACACTTAGGTGAGGCTAATTTTATTCTCGGTATCCAGATCTTTTGGGATAGGAAAAACAAAATGATAGCTTTGCCTTAGGCAGGCTACATAGATAAGATTTCAAGAGGTTTGCAATGCAAGATTCGAAGAAAGGTGGGCAACCATCTTGGTCTAGAATTACTCTTTCTAAGAAAGACTCTCCAAACTCTTATGAAGAAAGAGAATACATAAAGAAGGTGCCTTATGCTTTGGCAGTGGGTAGTCTCATGTATGCCATGCTTTGCACATGATTGGATATTAGTTATGCAGTCGGGATTGTGAGTCAATTTTAGGTGGATCCAAGACCAAACCATTGGGTTGCGGTAAAGCATATTTTCAAGTACCTGAGAAGGACTTGAGGGTATATGCTTGTGTATTCGGGTAAGGACATGACTCCTCTAGGATATACTGACTCAGATTTTCAATCCTGTCTAGATTCTAGGAAATAGACTTTGGGTTTTGTGTTTACTCTAGGTGGTGGTGCCATCAGTTGGAGAAGTGCTAAGCAAGATTGTGCTTTAGATTCAACAATCGAGGCCGAGTATGTGGCAGCTAGTGATGCTTCGAAAGAAGTAGTGTGGCTCTAAAAATTCCTTGGGGATCTTGAGGTAGTTTCTGGTATGGATAAGGTGGCATCACTGTACTGTGATAACAGTATGGCTGTAGCTAATGCTAAGGAACCTAGATTTTACAAGAAGAGTAAGCATAATGATCGGAAGTATCATGTGATAAACGACTTTATTGAGGGTGGGCATGTCACGGTTTGCAAGATCGCGTCAGAGGACCATTTAGTTGATCCATTTATGAATACACTTACTGGGAGAGTCTTCAAGAAGCATGTGGAAGCTATAGGGATGCGAGATTTGTCGTATTTACTCGCTTAGTGCAAGTGGGAGATTGTTAGACATGTATGCCATAAGGAGTAAAAATGTAATAAGTTTTGGAGACATTTTTATCAATAAAGAATTTATTCATTATTTATATACCAAATCTTATCCTCTTTATGTTGATATTTGTTGAATGTATGCTAAGCAAACAATAGTCTAAGACTGTCGGTTTAAACTTTAAGAATTGGGCATATGATGGACAGATTTTGCAGAAGACACGATTCTTTAGGTGATGCTCTAAATCATAAGATCTGCAATCGAGGGAATAAAGTTGGGTGCTTTATTCATGTAAAGATTGTTATGTTGTCTATATCCCTTTTTGGAGATGGTTTGTCTTGACCATCGGAGGTGGACTCTGTGAATATAAACATTGGCACGTTGTCATAGGTGACGATGTGTTAGATCGGGACATAAAGTGAATTGATTTGAATTGATAATTCTGTCTCGGCAAATTGATTCACTTTAGACAATCATTTGTATTGTATTTTAATCTTGAGATGAATAGTGGGCCCGTTGTCTTGACTTGTGTCTTTTGATGTACCAAAGGGTGACACCCACATCTTAATAGTGGTATGCATGCTGGTGCGTTGGAGGCATGACTCTTGATAGTGTAGACTTGTTATTCATAGATATGGAATTCATTGCTCCTCTTTAGGAGTAATGATATTCTCTTATATGCGTTATCCTGTAATTCAAAAACTGGAGCACTCAACCATTTGGATACATAGGTGTAACCGAATGGTATACTGTCGTTGGATAGTATGTTTTTCGATGGTGAGATAATGGAACGTAAGATAAAAATGATGGGGAAGGTAAAACAGAACTTGTCCTTAAGCCGATTATGGATAATCATATGGGGATACGATACACTATGATATGTCATGGAGACTTAGCTATATGGGCTTTGTAATTCTATGTGGTTCGAGAGTACAACTCGAAGCTTTTAGTGGAGTAGTGTTGGAGTTGATAATTATGAAATGTATATCTAGGATATTGTTTGTAATTATTGGGAGCTTAAACTATATAGGTCCATTTGGTCCCCTTTGCTAGCTCACAACATTCTGTAACGATATGGCGTACTTTTCTAATAATTGGTGACTTATGCTAGATTTATCAGATTGATTAAAATTTGGAAGAATCAAATAATTCATGTCTGTTTATTGGTTGAATGAATTTTGTGATAAAATTGAATCAAGATAAACTTGTTGATTTATTGGGATCGGATAATTCTTGTCTGTTTATCGGTTGATTTAATTTTGCATAAATTTAATAAAGATAAACTTGTAGAATTATTGGGAATTCATTTATTTTCTTAGAGATTATCTAGATAAAGTTGTTTTGATCAGATAACTTCTCTACTGGGTTATTTGAATTAAAACTAAGACTTTATCCTATAGAATCTTGGGTAGAAAATAAAAGATTCGTGGAGATATTTATTTGGTATTTTGGCCTGTCGATCTACGTGTTCGGCCTGCCGATGGCGCTGTTCGGCCTGCCGATTATCTTGATCGGTCCGCCGATGAGCGAAGGATAAGATCACGCGTTTTTTGTAGATCTTATTAGATATTGATCAGAATTTGATTCTGATTCAAATTTTTGAGATCTAATCTGATAAGGACTGACCCTAGGACCAACCTCTATAAATAGGAAGTAAGTCTTAAGAGCTACTCAGATCAATTGAGAGATTAAGTGTGATACTTTGTTGATGAGAATCTAAAAATTCCCTAAGAACTTTTGTTCAGAAATCACGAACACTAGCTTTAGGTTCTCTTGATTGGTTGGAAGGAGAGTCACCTGGTAGAAGAGCTATACGTGTAAGCCCACACTCACTCCGGTCATGGATAACGAATAGCAAAGAAGACCAGTTAGTTAAGGCTCTTCTAGAATGTTACTTTTCTTCACGTTTTGCGAGGGTTCTTTGGCAATCAAAGGTTAGTGAGATCTGGTTAATTTATGCATATAGCATGTCAAACTTATCTTTTGAAAAATACTCTGATGTAAAATTTTTAAAATTCTGTTGCGTACTATTTTTCCAACAAATATATATATGCATATATAATTTCAATATTATTAAAAGTTACTACTTTGAGTGAATAATATTGAATGTCGTTGCAATATACTTTTTTGTAAAGGACAATATGATATTAAAATATTTGGACCAAAAAGTTATTATTTTAACTATTTTTTTTAATGCTTCTTGTTTTACTTTCTGACCAAATAAGTAAATGTAAATTCATTTTCTTTCTTACTTATCATACTAAACAACTAAAAAAAAAACTGAAAATTTTCTATTTTTTTAATTTTCTATCCTTTTTAGTTTTTCTTTCTTTTTAATTTTCTTTCCTCCCTACCAAATGGAGGGAAAAAGTTTATGTAAGTTACTCTATGATATTCTTTTTCAGAAATTACCCTGTGTTACTTTCAATACTTTGTATATGAGTCCACTCAGGCTTTTCATGTATATTATTCATCGAGAAAATTACACCACATGCCACCCTTCAAAACAACCTAATTATTTATGCCACAAACAACAAAACTTAAAAAAATTTTATGCCACAACTTTTTGTATGCGATAAATTTTGACCTTTTTGAAAAAACAAAAATAAAGGTCTTGTTTGTTTTTGTTGTCAAAATTTTTAGAAATGTTTTCGCATGTTTTTTAAGGTAAAAATTTTAAAAACACTCTCAACATAATTTTTTAAAAAATCCTCATTTTTGAAAATAAAAATATTTTCACCTATTTTAAAAATAATACCAAAGAGCTCCAAACGTTTTCAATTTTTTCCCTTTCCTCTTCCCTGCTCTGACTCACCCTCTCTCTCTTCGCCACTCTCTGTCTCCCATCTTCCTCCTCCACCACCGCCTAATGCAACCACAGCTGTCGATTGATGCTCAGACTCTCCCTCTGTCTCTTCCTCGTTCTCTCTCTCTCCCCTCCTCCTCCTTTGTCGCCCTAGTGCAAATGCTACCGTCGAAGTCATCACCAACAATCTTTGTTCACCATTGCAGTCAAGTCCCTCACCATTAGCGGCCAAGATTCGTCGAGATGGAAGAATAAAGAGGTAGAGAAGTATGATGATTTCGGAGCTTTGACGGAGGAGATTCTAGCCATTTGAAGCTTCCACATTGCCGTCAAAGTCCTCTTTCCCTCCTCTATTTTAGATATGGAACCACAACAACAAGAAAACAACGACTTCATGTTTGTGATTGGCAACAACACCGACAAGATATTTTCTACATCCGGTGATGGCGACAAGAACTTTGCCATTGCTTCCATGCCAAAATAGTTTGGATCAGACCATATCCAATTTAATTGTTCTTTTCTTGGCTTTTGTTGTTCTTAAAATATTGTTCTTCAAATATGTATATTTTTAATTCAGAAAAAAGCATGGAATCAATACTGATCTCCATAGTTGTTCTGGTTTAATTATTCTAGTTTGAAATAGATTGCTCTAAATTGAATGTTTTGGTTGTTCTTGAAATAGAATGTTATGGTTTCTGTGAAAGTGGTCCTCCGGAACTCTGCCGAACACACCTCCAACACTCATCAACATGACTAACATGGAGATTTCCCCCTCATCACCGATGATAAAGTCGAGACTTCCTCACAATACCATATCCATATTTGATAAGTCCGATAATTTTACATCAATACAAATGAAACCTAATATCATCATATGATTGTTTTCTAATATTATTACAAGCTACACAAGGACAATGAATCATACTCTCTTTGACATTAGCCTTCACACAGCCATAAAATTTTCAACCCCTTTCTCATATTCATCACTCATCCTATGAGCATATGTCTATTTTTTTATCCATTGCTACAATGAAATCAAATTTTATTCAAGTTTCAATACTCAAATAATAACAAAAAATCTACAAACTCAAAACTAAGACAAATTCAAACAATTTTATCAAATCTAATAATAAAACATACACCGAGTTTAACATATCTACTAACACACCAATATACCAACATTCATTAAAATGGTGACTAATTAATAATAACACTAAAACTAACATCTATATTATTGATGCCTGAGTTCGGCACAACACTGCGTGCGGGGGCACATGATGGTCAGGATCCCTGTTCTGTCTCCTATTCTGCCTAGCTCCGCCTAGTCTGGTTGGATCTACTAGAAGAGAGAAGGCCTAAGAGTAAGGGGACACCAGTTTGGTGCCTGCCATGGGCGTGATATGTTTATGTGGCAAAACTTTCAAGAGAACAAAATCTCCTACTTCAAATTCTAAGGGTCGGTGTTGTAACGCCCCTTAGCTCAGACATCACAGATATCATTACATTCATACTTATTAAACCTTAAACATGAACGTAATTACATAGCTTATATGATGTTTTCAAATATAAACGTAGTTAAACATACATAACCAGGATCCATTCATACATCTAATTTTTTTTTAAAAAAAAACTTATCATTGTTTAAAAATAACATTGTTTAACTTATTCCATATCATAATTTATTCAATTATACATTAAATTAATCATGAACTTATTTAATAATATAGGTATATCAAGTTGTAAAATCAGGACTTAACAAAACATCACATCAAATCTCCTTAATCAACACATCATATAAAATTCATTTACTCCCACAGTTCGGCAGGCTGAACTTGGGACTTCGGCAGGCCGGAGTTCCCTCAACCGGCAGGCTGGTAGAGGCTTTGCAATTCAGACCAAAAACTTATCCACGTTCGGTAGGCCGAACTTTCAGACTTCGGCAGGCCGACCGAGCCAAAATCTTTGAGAAAACTTAATTTTTAAAACAAGCCAACTGTTCGTAAAATATTGCAGAAGTTCATAATTCATTAAAATAACTTATAAAACCATAATATAAGTATTCTTAAAACTTAACATAAAAATATGTTCCAAAATATATAACTTAATTAAAAACATAAGAGCGTTCTTCTTGGCGTGCTTCCAGTTACAATTCATCGTGCTTAGTGCTCACAAGCCTTTCCATGTCCTCCACCTATTCCATGATTTTCTTACCCTTATCTGCAACATGACATAAAACATGATTAAGCTAATGCTTTGTAAGTACATATAATTCTCACAAATTAAAATATTTTATAAACATCATCGTCATCATTGTCATCATATCATAAAAGTGCCTTAAGCACAATTTCATGGAACATATCTTTCATTGCGTTCATCATTTAAAAACTTATTCCATTTTATCTTAAGGGCCCAAGTGTTGCACCATAAACATCATCATAGGCGCGCCGTCATGAGAGGAGAAGGGTAGCTAATCCAAAACCAAACATGACATCATAACATTTCATTTCATAACATTGGTGTGTAACACTTATTAGGTGATACATATATACATAATTTTCATACTTTGAAACATGCCAAAACCATCATGCACAACTTAAAATCATAAAAATCTTTCATAGAAATTCTTAAGGAAAATATCCATAAAAATCATCATGAATATCATTATGAACATAACATCAAATCTTGTAAAAACGTGTCATGTTGAAGATGAGAATGTACTTACCTTAACAACTAGCTTACTTAACCTTAAATGATTTGGTGACGACGTCGTGGTCTTGAAGTGCTCGTTCCTATATGTGTTCATGCCATTTTTCCATTTAAAACACAATAAAATCAATACTTAACATCATAGCATAAATCATCCATTCATATAACATTCACATATACATACATTCATCTCATATTACAAACATAATTCATAACCATAAACATTGTCATCACATAAACATGTTATTATGATTTTTCTTAAATTATAAAAATTACCTTAAGCATATAAAAACAAACCATACATTTTAAACATATTTATCTTTTAAATAAAACATTTTCGAACAAATACATATATTTTAATTTAAAACTCCATACAATCATCATATTATCATGCATAAAATTATTTTATTATCATAAAATCATTTAAACATAAATAACAATTCATAAACAAAATCTAAAAATAACATTGTTAAAAATAGTTTTCTTAAAAATAACATAAAATACCTTCATCATATATCATACATGCACATTCTTGACAACTTTCATGAAAAACATCATATTTACCCGCTAAATATCAATACATTTTTCATCCATCAAGATTAAACAGTAATATTTACTGTGAGGGGTAGAAGATAGAAAATTCTTATTTTATCATAAAAACCAAGAAGACATGAAACTTAAAAAAAAATCATCTCATAACATATACATGCATAACATATTAAAAATTTGAAACAAATACAATACCTAAAGAAAGATATTGTAGATGGATTGAGGAGGAGAATTCTTTTAAAAAACACAAGAAATGAGTCCTTACCTTGAAAATTTTCTTCTCAAAACCCTTGAACTTAACCAATGAAATATAACTTTTTCTTTCAATACTTGCAGATAATTTTTGAAAGGATGAAGGATGAAATTCGTGGAGAAGAAGAGAAGAAGAGATAAAGGAGAAAATCAGAAAACGTCTCAGAAGTTTGAGAGAGAGAGAGAAACGTGAGAATGAGAGAAAATCAGAATGTCTCAGATAGTGAATGAGAGGAGAGAATAACGTGTGAGGAAAAGAGTCGTTAAAAAAAATTTTAACGTAACAAGTATAATGAACATTCATTGCCCTTCATTAAGTCCCTCCATTAAGTCAGAATTTTTGACTATTAGGTGGCAATTGGTGTGAAGGAGAGAAAGAAGAAAAAGGAAAGTCAAAACTCTCACCCATCACTTACCATGTTTTGCCTTATTTAAATGGGAAACCATTTAAATTAACACAAATCAATGCAAAGTCAAACCCCTTATTTCCTTAACTGATAAAATCATTCCATTATTATGCCAATTAATCAGATTAAATCATCCAATTATCATAATTAACTCAGCCATAATTTTGGAGAGATTTCTGCTGACTGCTCATCAGTCGTGTTCAGCCTGCCGATTTTCCCCTTCGGCCTGCCGGTTCCACCAAGTTTGGCCTGCCGATGGGTTTCTTCGGCCTGCCGATCTCGGGCAGACATTTCAGCCTGCCGATCTTAAAAGTTCAGCCTGCCGAACTGTCCATAAATGCCATACATTAAAACATTCATACATTATTGCATCATAATCAAACATACATTAAAATAATCATGAACACTTGAACACAACGATTCCATGCGGTCATCACCTGTCATAAAACTTGACATAAAAGTTTGTAACATTAATATCATATATCATTACGTATATCATAAGTTATTAATAAAATATCATTAACGTCGTTACTAACTTAATGTAATTCATTTCATAAAAATAGGTGGGCGTTACAATTCTCCCCACCTTATAAAAGTTTTGTCCTCGAAACTTAGAATAAATGCAGATACATAGCTTTCATGTCATCTTCACGTTCCCATGTGGCTTATTCGACTTGCTGATTTCGCCATAACACCTTGACTAATGAAATTTGTTTATTCCTCAAGGTCTTGGTTTTCTGATCGAGTATCTTCATTGGCTTTTCTTCATAACTTAAGTCTTCACATATCTCGATCACTTGTGGCTCAATCACATGCGTAGGGTCCGTAACATACTTCTTGAGCATGGAGACATGAAATACATCATGCATTGCAGACATTTCAGATGGTAACTTCAGCTGATAAGCTACTTTGCCTATTCATTTCACAATTTCATAAGGACCTATAAATCTTGGACTTAGCTTGCCTTTCCTCCCAAATCTCATAACTCCTTTCATTGGTGCAACTTTCAAAAACACATATTCGCCCACGGCGAACTCTAAGGGTCTTCTTCTCTTGTCAGCATAACTCTTCTGACGGCTTTGTGCGGTCTCTATTCTTCTTCTTATCAACTTTATCATCTCAGAAGTTTCATTCACGAAATCAGTTCTTTCAGCATCTACGCTTTCCATCAACTTCTTTTCACCAGCTTCGTGCCAACATATAGGCGACCTGCATTTTCGCCCATACAGTGCTTCATATGGTGCCATCCCAATTGTCGCCTGAAAGCTATTGTTGTAAGCAAACTCTGCTAACGACAACATTTTACACCAGCTGGTCTTAAAATCGAGAGAACATGCCCGTAGCATATCTTCTAGAATCAAGTTCGTCCTCTCTGTTTGGCCGTCAGTCTGAGGATGAAAAGCTGTACTGAAATGAAGCCTGGTTCCCATTGCAGTCTGTACACTCTTCCAAAACTTAGATGTGAACCTGCCATCATGATCTGAGATGATTGACTTGGGAATCCCATGAAGTCATACAATCTCCTTAACATAGAGTTCCGCTAACCGTTCCATAGAGTAAGTGATCTTGATAGGAATGAAATGCGCCATCTTCGTCAGCTGATCCACAACTACCCAAATTGCATCATAGCCATTCATAGATCTGGGCAAACCAGTAATGAAATCCATTGCTATATCTTCCCATTTCCATTTCGGTATTTGGATAGACTGCAGTTCACCACCAGGTCTCTAGTGTTCAACCTTTACTTGCTGACATGCCATACATTTCTTCACATACTTTGCAACATCATGTTTCATTCCAAACCACCAGAAGTTACCTTTTAGATCATTATACATCTTTGTTGCACCTGGATGAACAGAGTAAGGAGTGTCATGAATTTATGCCAAGATCTTTTCCCTTAAATCATCAACATTGGGAACAAATATACGGTCCTTGAGATACAGAGTTTCGTCATCCGCAATACGAAACTCTTGACATTTTCCTTTTTTCATTTCTTGCTTGATCCTTACAAGGCTTACGTCGTCATCTTGCTTACTCTGAATTTCATCATACATCGTCGGAGCAAGAGAGAGTGCTGATAGCTGGCCTGCTATAAATTCTAAACCGAAGTCTAGAATTTCCTTCCTTAAAGGTGGAAACATTGCTTGCATAGACATCAACGTGACAACTGACTTCCTACTTAAAGCATCAGCCACTCGGTTAGCTTTACCAGGATGATAAAGGATTTTACAATCGTAATTCTTCACCAAATCTAGCCATCTTTGCTATCTCATGTTCAGGTCTCTTTGCATGAAGAAGTACTTCAGACTTTGATGATCAGTGAAGATCTTGCATTGGACCCATATAAATAGTGTCTCCATATATTCAATGCAAAAACAACTGCTGCTAACTCGAGGTCATGAGTAGGATAGTTCTTTTCATAATCCTTCAGTTGTCTTGAAGCATAAGCAATCACCTTTTCATTTTGCAACCATCTTGGAAGCATCACTATAGATTACGAACCCATCATTTCCCTCAGGAATTGCCAACACTGGAGCAGTCATTAATCTTTTCTTCAGTTCTTGAAAACTCTTTTCACATGCATCCGTCCATTCATACTTCTTTCCCTTGCGAGTTAAGTTCATGAGTGGAGCTGCTATCTTGGAGAAATCTTCTACGAATCTCTGATAGTAACCTGCTAGACCCAAGAAGCTCCTTATTTCACTTACATTCATCGGTTGCTTCCAGTTGAGAATAGCTTCTACTTTAGCAGGATCAACCATAATCCCATCCTTTGAAATAACATGTCCCAAGAATGACACTTTATCTAGCCAAAACTCGCATTTGGAGAACTTTGCATATAGCTATTGTCTTCTTAAGGTCTCCAGCACAATCCTTAAATGCTCCTCATGCTCTTCGTGATTCTTAGAATAGACAAGAATATCATCGATAAATACAACAACAAACTTATCGAGAAAATCCTTGAATACCCTGTTCATCAAATCCATAAAGACAGCAGGTGCATTCGTCAGACCGAAAGGCATAACCATAAATTCATGGTGACCATATCTCGACCTGAAAGCAGTCATGGGAATATCTCCTTCTTTAATCTTCAATTGGCGATATCCTGATCATAAATCAATCTTTGAGAACACCGATGCACCCTTGAGCTGATCAAATAAATCATCGATTCGAGGCAATGGGTACTTGTTCTTGATCATCACCTTGTTCAGCTCTCTGTAGTCGATGTAGAGTCTCATAGTGCCATCCTTCTTCTTCACAAACAAGATTGGAGCACCCCATGGTGAGTGACTTGGCCTGATAAATCCTTTGTCAAGTAGCTCCTTTAATTGCATGTAAATTTCCTTTAATTCTACCGGGGCCATTCTATAAGGTGCTTTTGAGATTGGATCGGTGCCCGGAGCGAGCTCAATCTTGAATTCAACTTCTCTTTCTGGCGGTAGACTTGTTAGATCATCAGGAAAGACATCTTCATATTCATGAACAACATTCACATCTTCAATTCTTGTCTTTCCTTCTTGGCTTTTGTCTACAACGTTCGCCAGATAGCCCATGCAGCCACTTGCTAATAACTTCCTTGCTTTCATTGCCGATAAAAACATGCTGGGATTCTTTTTGGACTCGCCAACAAAAATGAACTTCTAATCACCTTCAGGATGGAAGACCACCTTTCATTTTCAGCATTTGATAGAGGCATTATACTTACTTAGGAAATCCATCCCAAGAATCATGTCGTAGTCATGCATGTCGATCACAATGGGTCGACGAAAAGTTCCCTATTAGAAATCCATAGGGATACTGCACGTAAACAGTGCGTGGATAATATCACTTCCCCAAAGGATAGTATCGTAGTGAATCCCTGTCTCATAGGCTCTTAACGAACCTCTAACTTCTTAGCATATGACATAGATACAAAAGAATGCGTGGCACCCATATCAAAAAGAACATAAGCATCATTAAATAAGCTTGTTATCTGACCTGTGACCACATTAGAAGCTTTTGCAACCACTTGTTCTTTTGTCACGACATAGATCCGGGCATTCGTCGGTGGGGCTTCAATTCTCCCTTGACTAATAAGTGGCCCTTCAAGGGAGGCTTGCATCTGATGAAGCTGGGCTTGAGGAGGAGCTCTCTGTGGGGCATTGGCATTCATCAGCTTGGGGCAATTCTTTACAAAGTGGTCCTCATGCCCATATATGAAACATTAGTTTGTTCCTAAGTGACATTCCCCTGGATGCTTCTTTCCACATTTGGCACACGGTTGAAATCGCCTGTCATTGTTGTTGCGCTGACCGTCATTGTGCCTCTTATTGTCTTGGCCCTGCGGTTGTTGAGAATTGCCCTTCCTCTTATTGTCCTTCCAGTTTTGATTATTGTTATTGTTGCTGCTGCTGTTGTTGTTGTTGTTCCTGTGGGGAGGGCGGTTCTGGTTGCTTGCATTGTTGAACTGTTGGTTAGGCTGAGGCTGGTTCCTTCTTAACTTTGACATATGAAACTCAGCACGTTGAGCCCTCATGACAACCTGTTCTTGGGTCCTGGGTGGATTAGCTCCATCAACAATTGCAGTAATGTCTGGCCTAAGGGCTCTGATCAACCTTCTAACCCTTTCACTTTCATCCATAACCATGCCTGGACATAAACGGGCTAGCTGATCAAACTTTGTCACCACATCAGTGACTGACATATCCCCCTATCGTAAACTCTCGAACTCCTCATAATGCTTCCTAGTGACATTCATGTGGAAGAACTTCATGTTGAATTCATGAACGAAGTCAGCCCATGTCATTTCTTCAACATTCCTGCTCTGTTTGATGCCATCCCACCATATCCTGGCCTCCATGGTGAGGCAGTACGAGGCACAGAGGACCTTCTCGTTGTCCGTGAAATCCATAAGTCTTAGGGTGGCTTCGATGATCTTTAACAACCCTTGAGCTACAAGTGGATCCTTAGAACCCTCAAAGTCTACTGGTTTGACTCTCTTCCATCTGACCAGAAGAGGTTCCTGATATGCTGCTCTTGGTTCAGCAGCTGGAGCTGGGACTTCGTTGACTTGAGGTTGCGAAGGAGGAGGAGAAGGCACATCATTGCCTCGACGTTCGTCATTCTGGCCGTTGGCCCTTAAAGCAGCAATTTCCCTTCTTTGGTCTTCCAACTGCCTTTATAGTTCAGCAATCATTGTCATGAGTCTTTCATTGGTTTAGGTGCGAGTCTGCATTCTTCTGTGGCCGTCCATAGTTAATTTCCTAAAATATTTAGAACTTAGAAATAATCTTCCATTTATGAGACAGGTTTTCACAACTAGATCGTTAATCATTAATCATTCAAACCTTAATCTTATCATCATACTTGCATCAATACATCTAACTTAATAACATACTTACTTGGAGGACTTAGATTGGCGTGTGGCAATATGAATTGTAATCGGAAAATCGCTCTGATACCAAAGCCTGTAACGCCCCTTAATTCGGATGTCACAGATATCGTTACATTCATACATTCATACTTATTAAACCTTAAACATAAACGTAATTACATAGCTTATATGATGTTTTCAAATATAAACGTAGTTAAACATACATAACCAGGATCCATTCATACATCTAATTTTTTTTTAAAAAAAAACTTATCATTGTTTAAAAATAACATTGTTTAACTTATTCCATATCATAATTTATTCAATTATACATTAAATTAATCATGAACTTATTTAATAATATAGGTATATCAAGTTGTAAAATCAGGACTTAACAAAACATCACATCAAATCTCCTTAATCAACACATCATATAAAATTCATTTACTCCCACAGTTCGACAGGCCGAACTTGGGACTTCGATAGGCCGAACATGATCGGCAAGCCAGAGTTCCCTCAACTGACAGGCCGGTAGAGGTTTTGCAATTCAGACCAAAAACTTATCCACGTTCGACAGGTAGAAAACATGATCAGTAGGCCAAACTTTCAGACTTCGGCAGGCCGACCAAGGATGTTCGGTAGGCCGACCGAGCCAAAATCTTTGAGAAAACTTAATTTTTAAAACAAACCAACTTTTCGCAAAATATTGCAGAAGTTCATAATTCATTAAAATAACTTAATTAAAAATAACTTATAAAACTATAATATAAGTGTTAGATATGTATGCCCTAAGGAGTAAAAATGTAATATGTTTTTGGAGAGATTTTTACCAATAAAGAATTTATTCATTTATATATACCAAATCTCGTCCTCTTTACGTTCATATTTGTTGAATGTATGATAAGCAAACAGTAGTCTGAGACATCCATAGATATGGAATCCATAGCTCCTCTTTAGGAGTAATGATATCCTCTTATATGCGTTGTCATGTAATTGGAAAATTGGAGCGCTCAATCATTTGGATACATAGGTGTAACCGAATTGTGTACTATCTTTGGATGGTAAGTTTTCTAATGGTGAGACAATGGAACGTAAGATAAAAATATTCGGGAAGGTAAGACAGAACTTGTCCTTAAGCCGATTATGGATGATCATACTGGGATACGATACACTATGATATGTCATGGAGACTTAGCTACACGAGCTTCGTAATTCTATAAAGTTCGAGAGTGTAGCTCCAAGCTTTTATTGGAGTAGCTTGGAGTTGATAATTGTGAAATGTATATCTGGGATATTGGGTTTCATAATTATCATGAGCTTGAACTTTATAGGTCCATTTTGGTCCCCTTTGCTAGCTCACAAAATCCTGTAACGACACGGTGTGCTTTTTCAATAATTGGTGACTTATGTCGGATTTATCAGATTGGTTTAAAATTTGTAAGAATCAAATAATTCATGTCTGTTTATCGGTTGAATTAATTTTGTAAGAAATTAGTTCAAGATAAACTTGTTGAATTATTGCGATCAGATAATTCTTGTCTGTTTATCGGTTGTTTTAATTTTGGACAAATTAGAACAAGATAAACTTGTAGCATTATTGTGAGTTGATTTATTTTCTTAGAGATTATCTTGATAAAGTTTGTTTTGATCAGATAACTTCTCTATTGGGTTATTTGAATCAAAACTGAGACTTTATACTTTAGAATCTCAGGTGGAAAATAAAAGATTCGCAGAGATTTTTTCTCGGGAGATTGGCATGCCGGATGACGTGTTTGGCCTGCCGAACTGGCCTATTCGGCCTACCGATCAGCGGAGATAAGATTACGTATTTTCACGCGGATCTTATCAGATATTGATCCGAACTTGATTCTATTTCGAGTTTTTGAGACCTAATCTGATATGCACTGAACCCAGGACCAATAGGTATAAAAAGGGAGTGAGTCTCATGATTTACTCAGATCAATTTGAGAGATTAAGAGTGATACTCTTCTAGTGAGCATCTGAAAACTCCCTAAGGGCTTTTGTTCACAAATCACGAGCACTAGCTTTGGGTTCTCTTTATTGGTTGGAAGGAGAGTCACCGGTGGAAGAGCTGTACATGTGAGCCCACACTCACTCCGGTTGTGGATAGAGAATGGCAAAGAAGACCAGTTGGTTGAGGCTCTTCTGGAACGTTACTTCTCTACACAGGTTGCGGAGGTTCTTCGGCACACTGAGGTTAGTAAGATCTGTTTAAATTATACATATAACATGTCAAACTTGTGTTTTGGAAATTACTCTAATGGAAATTTTTTTTTAAAATTCCGCTGCGCACTTTGTTTCCAACAATTGGTATCAGAGCCGAGGTTTTTACATAAAATTGCAAGTTTGTGATCGTGTTATATGCATAAATTTTGTGATCTTAATCTCTCCTATGCTTGAATTGAATTTTATAGAGAGATGGCACTCTAGGTTTCTATATAATATATATGTTGTCATGGATTATGTAGTGAATGTTTATTAATTAATTATGGTTGATTAAATCATTGTTTAATTATTTATTAATTAATTAATACCGGTTATGGTTCCTTAGAGGTTAGAATGTGTATCTAGGTTTTTCATGTAATTAGATGGCGGACTATCATCTCCGTCTAGGAATTGTTATTTAATTTTTAATTTGTAAGAATTTTGTAATTAAATAATTATTCGGAGAAGACGGATCGAGAAGTCGGATCTAGAACATTGATGATGGCGCCTCCAGGTATTTCCTGAGTCTCTAATTTTATGTTTTTGAATTGTTGAAAATAAAATTGATGAATTGCATTAAAATTGTATTTTCTAGATTGAGGGTTTTTTGCTCGGTCGGCATGCCGGACCTCACAGTTCGGCAGGCCGAAGGTCACAGATCGGCAGGCCGAACGTGTGGTCCGGCAGGCCGACAGTGGGGCAGAAAATTTGGAGCTCTACCGGCAGGCCGAAGTTTCAGTTCGGCAGGCCGAACCTACATAGATCGACAGGCCGATGGAGCAAGACCGACAGGCCGATCAGATCGGCCTGCCGACTGAAAGCTACCGGGTGTCCAGAAAAGGTGCAATTTTTCCAGTGCAGTTTTAATTTTATTTTTGGGACGATTCTAAGAAACATTAAATTTGGATATGACCGGAAATATGAAGTATTTGATTCATACGGGATTGAAGACATGAAGATGGAAATTACATGAAGAAGGATACAGCTTGAGGATTCAAGGATGAAGAATCGATAAATGTCTCAATTATTCTCTTGTAATCTTATTTTTCTATTCTCTAGGGTGGAACCATAGTATTATGGTTATTATTATTTTGCTTGTAGCTTTGCTTGATTACTTCGCTTGTCTACATTATAATATGATTTACCACGTATATTGATAACATGTCATATAGAATAGGGAGTGCCACTCATATTAAAATTGTTCATGCATGATTTTAAAATAAAACCTTGACTACAAAAGATTGAGTGGGAGAAGGTTTTCGAAGAGAGGACCTAAGGCCTCCATCGTTGGTCCATAGGAAGAACATGGTGGTCTCGACCCCTAGGAAGGGATTTCTATCATGTACCAGATTGGATCTTTGAAAGGATAAGGTATTTTAGTATGATTTATGGTTGCACACCCCTAGGTGGTGATTATAAATCATGGATAAAATATTGAAACGGTAGTTATACACTCACGTTAATTTTATTATTAACCTCCCCTAGGAGCTCTGTTAATAAAATTAATGGCTAAAGAAATGATTATTAGTATATGCTGGATCATACGGGTCCTGGATGGCATATATTCATCAGGAGGGGATCCGTGTTCTTGATTGAATTTGGCATGACTCCCCTGGGAGCTTGTTGAATTCTGAGCTAGGAATTATCGTTGTAAGGTTGTGATATTTTCAAGGTTTTGACACATAAACACATTTGTATGATTTTACATGATTGTGTTATCTTACTAAATTATTATATATGTTTGCTTATGTTTGGTATATGATTCTTTATTGTAGATTAAAAATGTCTAAAAATACTTTATCTTCGATACTTGACAAAAACCAGTTAACCGGTCAGAACTATAACGATTGGAAACGAAACCTGGAGATTGTCCTTTCCTTTGAGAAACTGGAATATGTTCTGACAACTCCTTGTCCTCCCGAGCCTACGGGAGACTCAAGTAATGAGCAATTCCAAGCGTACGACCACTGGAAAGATGCTAATGATCAGGCTCGCTACTATGTTATGGCTAGCATGAACAACGTGCTGCAGGCTCAACATCAGGATTATGACACTACGAAGCAGATCTTGGATAATCTTGAGGACATGTTTAGAGGCTAGGCCATAACAAAGCGGCAAGGGGTGCTTCAGAAACTCTTAAACTATAAGTAGAGACCGGGGACATCTGTAAAGGAGCACATGATGTTGGTCATGGGTTACCTCGCTGAGGCTCAAACCAATGGAGCTAACATCGATGCTGAAACTCAGATGACTATGGTCTTTGAGACTCTGTCTAAGGAATTTATTCCATTTAGAGCTACTTTTAATTTAAGCAATAGATGGGATATGACCTTGACAGAACTGATGAAACAGTTACAAGAGTTTGAACTGTTGATCAGGGAGTCTCCTGTTGGTGGTGAGGCCAATGTGGTAGCTGCTTCTGGTTCCAATCCTAACTCTGGGAATGGAAAGAAGCAACGGGCCAAGAGTGGGAAGTCTTTTATTCCTCCTGCTACCAAGAGCAAGAAGAAGAGGAAGAAGAACCCAAAGAAGCTTAAGTGCTTCTTCTGTGGTAAGGTCGAGCATATAAAGAAGCATTGCAAGGACTTCCTTTCCAAGGGAGGTAGGTGTGATCTTCTATATTTAGAAACTTGTTTGGTTGAGGAATCCAATGACATCTGGGTCATAGATTTCGGTGCAACTAATCATGTTTGTGTTTCTCTGTAGGGATTCAAAGAAACGAGAAGTCTACTTCGTGAAGACTTAACGCTTCGGATGGGCGATGGATCCTTGGTCTCAGCAGAAGCAGTGGGAGATGTCCATCTTTATTTTGATAATTATAGGAATTTAATTTTGCGAAATTGTTTTTATGTTCCTAAATTTAAAGGGAATTTAATTTCTGTATCTTCTTTATTTAAAGACTCCTACGTGGTATCTTTTAATGAAAAAGCGGTGATTCGTAAAAACAAATCTTTTATCTATTCTGGATGGATGCAAAATAATCTATACTTTATCAAACCTAAGATGGTTATTGCTTAATGCTGAGATAAATGATAATGACTCAAAAAGACTTAAAACTTCTCACTCTAATAAGACTTACCTTTGGCATTTGCGCCTTGGCCATATTAACCTGAATAGGATTCAAAGGTTGGTAAGGGATGGACCTTTAAGTCACTTATAGGTGGAATCTATACCTCAATGTGAGTCTTGTTTGAAGGGTAAAATGACCAAAAGACCATACGGGTCTAAGGGCAATAGGGCCAAAGGGGTTCTAAAACTTATGCATAGTGATGTTTGCGGACCAATGAACATCCAGGCACGAGGAGGGTATGAGTACTTCGTCACTTTTATTGATGATTACTCAAGATATGGGTATGTATGCCTAATGCACCACAAAAGCGAAACTTATGATAAGTTTAGGGAGTTTCAGGCTGAAGTGGAAAAGCAATTGGGTAAACCCATAAAGGCACTTCGATCTGATCGAGGTGGGGAATACCTTTCTGATGAGTTCTTGGGACAGTTGTTAGAGAATGGGATTTTATCCCATTTGACTGCGCCGGGCACTCCGCAGCAGAATGGCGTAGCGGAGAGAAGGAATAGGACTTAGTTGGACATGATTAGGTCCATGATGAGTTATTCATCATTACCTTTATCCTTTTGGGGATATGCACTACAAACCGCATGTTATCTTTTGAACAATGCGCCTTCAAAATCGGTCCCTAAAACTCCTCATGAGTTGTGGACAAGACAGAAGATATCCTTAAACCATATTCACATATGGGGATGTCCAGCCCATGTCCTGTTTAAGGATCCGAATAAGTTGGAAGCGCGTTCGAAAGTTTGCGTGTTTGTAGGATATCCAAAAGGGACTAAAGGGGGTTATTTTTATAACCCAAAGGAAAATAAAGTGGTTTCAACTAATGCAACTTTCCTTGAGGAGAGTTACATGGACGACTTTAAACCTCAAAGCAAAGTGGTGCTTGAGGAGTTAAGGGGTGATCTGTTCACTCTGGAGGTTCCGAACGAAACCATTTCGATCGGTGTAGAAAACCCAAACAAACCTAAACAACAACCTCAGGGGCTTCGGTGTAGTGGGAGGATCGGGCGTCAACCTGAGAGGTATATTTTCAATGGGGAGGTCTTTTTGGCTGAACCGGATGAACATGACCGGGATCCTTATACTTACGCAGAAGCCATGGAGGATGTTGATTCATGACTCTAGACAGAGGCCATGAATATAGAGATGAAGTCTATGGAGACTAATCGGGTCTGGGAGCTTGTGGATCTTCCCGAAGGGGTAAAACCCATAGGGTGTAAGTGGATCTACAAGAGGAAAAGAGGAGTGGATGGAAAGGTCGAAACCTTTAAGGCTAGACTGGTAGCTAAGGGTTATACGTAAAAAGAAGGAATCGATTATGAGGAAACCTTTTCGCCTGTAGCCATGCTTAAGTCCATCCGGATTCTCTTGTCCATATCTGCCGCTCTTGACTACGAGATTTGACAGATGGATGTCAAGACAGCTTTTCTGAATGACTATCTTGATAAGTCCATTTATATGGAACAACCAGACGGGTTCAAGGTCGTGGGTCAAGAAGGTAAGGTTTGTAAGCTACTAAAGTCTATTTATGGACTTAAGTAGGCTTCTCGTTCTTGGAACATAAGATTTGATCAGGTGATCAAGACTTATGGGTTCTCACAAAATATGGATGAACTATGTGTTTACAAACACATTAAGGATGAGAAGGTGGTTTTTCTATTGCTCTATGTAGATGACATTCTGCTAATTGGCAATGACATTGGGGCGTTGTCATCAGTCAAATTATGGTTGACCAAGCAGTTTGACATGAAGGACTTAGGTGAGGCTAATTTTGTTCTCGGTATCCAGATCTTTCAGGATAGGAAGAACAAAATGATAGCTTTGTCATAGGTTGGCTACATAGATAAAATTCTCAGGAGGTTTGCAATGCAGGATTCCAAGAAAGGTGGGCAACCATCTAGGTCTAGAATTACTCTTTCTAAAAAAGACTCTCCAAAGTCTTAAGAAGAAAGAGAATACATGAAGAAGGTGCCTTATGCTTCGGCAATGGGCAGTCTTATGTATGCTATGCTTTGCACACGACCGGATATTAGCTATGCGGTCGGGATTGTAAGTCGATTTCAGGCAGATCCAGGACCAAACCATTGGGTTGCGGTAAAGCATATTTTCAAGTACTTGAGAAGGACTCGAGGGTTTATGCTTGTGTATTCGGGTGAGGACTTGACTCCTCTAGGATACACTGATTCGGATTTTCAATCCTGTCTAGATTCTAGGAAATCGACTTCAGGGTTTGTGTTTAATTTGGGTGGCGGTGCCATCAATTGGAGAAGTGCGAAGCAAGATTGCACTTCGGATTCAACGATGGAGGCCGAGTATGTGGCGGCTAGTGATGCTTCGAAAGAAGCAGTGTGGCTCCACAAGTTCCTTGGGGATCTTGAGGTAGTTCCTGGTATGGATAAAGCGGTATCATCGTACTGTGATAACAGTGCGGGGGTTGCTAATGCTAAGGAACCAAGATTTCACAAGAAGAGTAAGCATATTGATCGAAAGTATCATGTGATAAAGGACTTCGTTGAGGGCGGGCATGTCACGGTGTGCAAGATCGCGTCAAAGGACAATTTAGCTGATCCATTTACGAAGACACTTACTGGGAGAGTCTTTGAGAGGCATGTGGAAGCTATGGGGATGCGAAATTTGTTGCATTTACTCACTTAGTGCAAGTGGGAGATTGTTAGATATGTATGCCCTAAGGAGTAAAAATGTAATACGTTTTTGGATACATTTTTATCAATAAAGAAATTATTCATTTATATATACCAAATCTTGTCCTCTTTACGTTCATATTTGTTGAATGTATGATAAGCAAATAGTAGTCTAAGACTATCAGTCTAAACCTTAAGAATTGGGCATATGATGGACTGATTATGCAGAAGACATGATTCTTAAGGTGACAGTCTAAAACATATGATCCACAATAGAGGGAATAAAGTTGGGCGCTTTATTCATGTAAAGATTGTTATGTTGTCTATATCCCTTCTAGGAGATGGTTTGTCTTTACCATCGGAGTTGGACTCCATGAATAGAAACATTGGCATGTTGTCATAGGTGACGATGTGTTGGATCGGGAGATAAAGTGAATTGATTTGGATTAATAATTCTGTCTTGGCAAATTGATTCACTTTAGACGGTCATTTGTATTGTATTTTAATCCTGAGATGAATAGTGGGCCCGTTGTCTCGACTTGTGTCTTTTGATGTACCAATGGGTGACTCCCACATCTCTATAGTGGTATGCATGCCGGTACGTTGGAGGCATGACTCTTGATAGCATAGACTTGTTATTCATAGATATGGAATCCATAGCTCTTCTTTAGGAGTAATGATATCCTCTTATATACGTTGTCCTATAATTGGAAAACTGGAGCGCTCAACCATTTGGATACATAGGTGTAACCGAATGGTATACTATCTTTGGATGGTAAGTTTTCTAATGGTGAGACAATGGAACGTAAGATAAAAATAATCGGGAAGGTAAGACAGAACTTGTCCTTAAGCCAATTATGGATGATCATACGGGGATGCGATACACTATGATATGTCATGGAGACTTAGCTACACAAGCTTCGTAATTCTATAAACTTCGAGAGTGCAGCTCCAAGCTTTTAGTGGAGTAGCGTTGGAGTTGATAATTTTGAAATGTATATCTGGGATATTGGGTTTCATAATTATCATGAGCTTGAACTTTATAGGTCCATTTTGGTCCCCTTTGCTAGCTCACAAAATCCTGTAATGACACGGTGTGCTTTTCCAATAATTGGTGACTTATGTCAGATTTATCAGATTGGTTTAAAATTTGTAAGAATCAAATAATTCATGTATGTTTATCGGTTGAATTAATTTTGTAAGAAATTAGTTCAATATAAACTTGTTGAATTATTACGATCAGATAATTCTTATCTGTTTGTCGGTTGTTTTAATTTTGGACAAATTAGAACAAGATAAACTTGTAGAATTATTGTCAATTGATTTATTTTCTTAGAGATTATCTTGATAAAGTTTGTTTTGATCAAATAACTTCTCTATTGGGTTATTTGAATCAAAACTGAGACTTTATCCTTTAGAATCTCGGGTGAAAAATAAAAGATTCGCAGAGATTTTTTCTCGGGAGATCGGCCTGCCGGATGACGTGTTCGGCTTGCCGAACTGGCCTGTTCGGCGTGTAGATCAGCGGAGATAAGATTACACATTTTCACGCGGATCTTATCAGATATTGATCTGAACTTGATTCTGTTTTGAGTTTTTGAGACCTAATCTGATATGCACTGAACCCAGGACCAATAGGTATAAAAAGGGAGTGAGTCTCATGATTTACTCAGATCAATTTGAGAGATTAAGAGTGATACTCTTCTAGTGAGCATCTGAAAACTCCCTGAGAGCTTTTGTTCACAAATCACGAACACTAGCTTTGGGTTCTTTCTATTGGTTGGAAGGAGAGTCACCGGTGGAAGAGCTGTACGTGTGAGCCCACACTCACTCCGGTTGTGGATAGAGAATAGCAAAGAAGACTAGTTGGTTGAGGCTCTTCTGGAACGTTACTTCTCTACACAGGTTGCGGAGGTTCTTCGGCACACTGAGGTTAGTAAGATCTGTTTAATTTATACATATAACATGTCAAACTTGTGTTTTGGAAATTACTCTGATGGAATTTTTTTTTTAAAATTCCGCTGCGCACTTTGTTTCCAACAATAAGTATTCTTAAAACTTAACATAAAAATATGTTCCAAAATATATAACTTAATTAAAAACATAAGAGCATTCTTCTTGGCTTGCTTCCGGTTACAATTCATCGTGCTTAGTGCTCACACGCCTTCTCATGTCCTCCACCTATTACATGATTTTCTTACCCTTATCTTCAACATGACATAAAACATGATTAAGCTAATGCTTAGTAAGTATATATAATTCTCACAAATTAAAATATTTTATAAACATCATCGTCATCATTGTCATCATATCATACTTAAGCACAATTTCATGGAACATACCTTTCATTGCGTTCATCATTTAAAAACTTATTCCATTTTATCTTAAGGGCCCAAGTGTTGCACCATAAACATCATCATAGGCGCGCCGTCATGAGAGGAGAAGGGTAGCTAATCCAAAACCAAACATGACATCATAACATTTAATTTCATAACATTAGTGTGCAACACTTATTAGGTGATACATATATACATAATTTTCATACTTTGAAACATGCCAAAATCATCATGCACAACTTAAAATCATGAAAATCTTTCATAGAAATTCTTAAGGAAAATATCCATAAAAATCATCATGAATATCATTATGAACATAACATCAAATCTTGTAAAAACGTGTCATGTTGCAGGTGAGAATGTACTTACCGTAACAGCTAGCTTACTTAACCTTAAATGATTTGGTGATGACGTCGCGGTCTCGAAGTGCTCGTTCCTATGTGTGTTCATGCCATTTTTCCATTTAAAGCACAATAAAATCAATACTTAACATCATAGCGTAAATCATCCATTCATATAACGTTCACATATACATACATTCATCTCATATTACAAACATAATTCATAACCATAAACATTGTCATCACATAAACATGTTATTATGATTTTTCGTAAATTATAAAAATTACCTTAAGCATATAAAAACAAACCATACATTTTAAACATATTTATCTTTTAAATAAAACGTTTTCGAACAAACACATATATTTTAATTTAAAACTCCATACAATCATCATATTATCATGCATACAATTATTTTATTATCATAAAATCATTTAAACATAAATAACAATTCATAAACAAAATCCAGAAATAACATTGTTAAAATAGTTTTCTTAAAAATAACATAAAATACCTTCATCATATATCATACATGCACATTCTTGACAACTTTCATGAAAAACATTATATTTACCCCTTAAATATCAATACATTTTTCATACATCAAGATTAAACAGTAATATTTACTGTGAGGGGTAGAAGATAGAAAATTCTTATTTTATCATAAAAACCGAGAAGACATGAAGCTTAAAAAAAAAATCATCTCATAATATATACATGCATAACGTATTAAAAATTTGGAACAAATACAATACCTAAAGAAAGATATTGTAGACGGATTGAGGAGGAGAATTCTTTTCAGAAACACAAGAAATGAGTCCTTACCTTGAAAATTTTCTTCTCAAAACCCTTGAATTTAACCAATGAAATATAACTTTTTCTTTCAATACTTGCAGAGAATTTTTGAAAGGATGAGGGATGAAATTTGTGGAGAAGAAGAGAAGAAGAGATAAAGGAGAAAATCAGAAAACGTCTCAGAAGTTTGAGAGAGAGAGCAAAATGTAAGAATGAGAGAAAATCATAATGTCTCAGATAGTAAATGAGAGGAGAGAATAACGTGTGAGGAAAAGAGTCGTTAAAAAAATTTTAACGTAACAAGTATAATGATCATTCATTGCCCTTCATTAAGTCCCTCCATTAAGTCAGAATTTCTGACTGTAAGGTGGCAATTGGTGTGAAGGAGAGAAAGAAGAAAAAGGAAAGTCAAAACTCTCACTCATCACTTACCATGTTTTGCCCTATTTAAATGGGAAACCATTTAAATTAACACAAATCAATGCAAAGTCAAACCCCTTATTTTCTTAACTGATAAAATCATTCCATTATTATGCCAATTAATCACATTAAATTATCCAATTATTGTAATTAACTTAGCCATAATTTTGGAGAGATTTCTGCTGACTACTCATCAACCGTGTTCGGCCTGCCGATTTTCCCCTTCGGCCTGCCGGTTCCACCAACTTCGGCCTGCCGATAGGTTTCTTCGGCCTGCTGATCTTAAAAGTTTGGCCTGCTGAACTGTCCATAAATGCCATACATTAAAACATTCATACATTATTGCATCATAATTAAACATACATTAAAATAATCATGAACACTTGAGCACAACGATTTCATGCGGTAGTCACCTGTCATAAAACTTGACATAAAAGTTAGTAACATTAACATCATATATCATTACGTATATCATAAGTTATTAATAAAATATCATTAACGTCGTTACTAACTTAACGTAATTCATTTCATAAAAATAGGCGGGTGTTACAGGTGTCTTCTATCCGCATAACTCTTCTGTCTACTCTGAGTGGCTTTTAATCGATCTCGGATTATGGCAAACTTTTTATTGCTATCATGGATCTTATCTAGTCTGAGAATAATCTTGTCTTTTGGTTTTACCCAACACACCGGTGACTGACACGGTCGTCCATATAGCGCATTAAACGGTGCCATGCCAATGCTCGGTTGATAGCCGTTGTTGTTTGCAAACTCTGCCAAATGCAAATACTTCTTCTAGTTCCCATCGAAATCTAACATGCATGCACGTAACATGTCTTTGAGGATCTGAATGACCAGCTTAGATCACCCGTTGGTTTGAGGATGCAATGCCCTGTTGAAGTTTAAGTCCATTCCTAAGGCTTCCTGAAAGCTCCTCCAGTACTTGGCGTTGAACCTAGTGTCTCTATCGGATGTGATGGATAAGGGGACTCCATGCAATCATACTACATTCTGTAAATATAACTCCCCAAGAACTCTCCTCAAACATGTCAACCTGAAAGGGATGAAATGCGCCGATTTCATCAACCTGTCGATCACGACACAAAATGCATCATGTCTTTGCTCTGTCCTCGGCAAACCGATAAGAAAATCCATCGTGATGTGCTCCCATTTCCACCTTAGAATAGGAAGTAGCTGAAGCTGACCTGCTAGCCTCTGGTGCTCGGCTTTCACCTAGAGACAAGTCAAGCACTTGGCTACATATTTGTGGATATCCTTCTTCATGCCTCTCCATTAGTATTGTCTCTTCAAATCATAGTACATCTTCGTGCTCCCTAGATGAATGGTGAACCGAGACTTGTGGGCTTCATCCATTATGACCTTCATCACTTCTACGATTGCTAGAACTGCTAGATGCTCCCTAAAGTATAGCAATCCATCCACATGTATTCTCCATTTTGAATTCGCGTCCAAATTCCCTGTCGGTGCTGGTCTTGCCACTGATTTTGTTTCACCATCTAAACGAGAGTTGGTGTTGCCTCCATATGGTACACAAAACCTCAATTATAGTCTTCATAGTATTGTAGCTCGTACTTGCTCATTGTTGCATCTTTTATCCACTCTTCAAGAGCCAAGCAAGCGAGAATCCTTAGAGACTTTCTGCTAAGCCCATCTGCGACTACGTTAGCTTTCCTGAGATGGTACTGTAGTGTGAAATCATAGTCTTCCATGTGTTCCATCCGCCTTCGGTACCTCAGGTTCAGGTCTCTTTGAGTGAACAGGTACTTCAAACTCTTGTGGTCGGAGAAAACCTGAAATGTCGCCCCGTATAGATAGCATCTCCAAATCTTTAGCGCATGAATTACCACTACGAGCTCTAAGTCATGAGTAGGATAGTTCTACTCATGAGGTCGTAGCTGTCTCAATCCATACGCCATCACGTGTCTATGTTGCATCAACCCGCATCCAAGTCCGCATTTTGAGGAATCCATGTAAACTTCTTATGGCTTATCACTATTCAAGATAATCAACATCGGAGCTGTAGTCAACCGACATTGCTAGGTCCTGGATCAATCGGCCAATATTGCAAGGTGGAGGTGACTACATGCTTGCTGTACTTGGTGCTTGATACTAAAGGGCATTGCGCTGGAAGTTTTACGGCTGATATCCTTGCACTGGGTATGGCAGTTGCTGTGGAGTGAACTGATGAAACTGCAGTTGAGGAAGTTGTTGAGGCAGAAGTAAAATCTAAGACTGAGGCTAACAACTGGCACCTT
Organism: Artocarpus heterophyllus; assembly: GCA_025403435.1. Taxonomy (NCBI): domain Eukaryota; kingdom Viridiplantae; phylum Streptophyta; class Magnoliopsida; order Rosales; family Moraceae; genus Artocarpus; species Artocarpus heterophyllus. Next base: position 13,190,637 of record CM046331.1, read on the forward strand.
CTCTGGCCTGAAGTCCTAGACGAGCACTCCTGGTTAGACAGTTCCTCTTGATGTGTCTCGGTTGCTAGCAATAGTGGCAATGGAAGCTATAGGGATTGCTGTGCCTGCTGCTGGATGAACTGCTGCTTCTACTGTTCATGTTGCCTTATTGATTCTTTCCTTGAGTTAGACGACTGTTGGTACTCCTCCTGTCGCTCTTTTATGGTTCTCTTGAATTCCTTGCTCGATCCTCGTAGTAGTACGCATAGTCGTTCTCCACAGATATAGCTGATGACACAAGCTCACCAAAAATCTTGAGTCACAGGGCAACCACCTGCCATCGAATGGAAGCCTTAAGCCCTTCTTGAAACTTAATACACTTCTCGCGCTCTGATGCCACAGCAGATGGAGCAAACCTGGCCAACTCATTAAACGTTGTCTCGTACTCCCGAACCGACATATCACCCTGCTCCAATTTGTAAAATTTAGCAGCCTTCTGATCTCTATGTCCTTGTGGAAAATAACGATCGTAAAATAGCTCCTCGAACCTATCCCAGCTAATGTTCCTGTTATTCTCCAAATGTTTAGCTTGCTTCCGCCAAGTATTGGCACCACCTTCAAATTTATAAGCAGCAAACTCCACACGGTACTTTGTTGGCACGCCAAGGGTATCTAGGTGTTTCACAACTAAATCTAGCCAATATTCAACCACCTGTGGGTCCTCATTTTTGTCAAAGGTCGGAACAGATGCATGCCATAACTCCTTAAAGTACACGTGCCGACAACTTGCCTCAGAATCCTCTGGTCTTGCCCTCGCTACCATCTACTGGAAAGCAACAAGCATTGTCCCCATCATACTTTCCTCATTTCCTAGGTTTGCGTCAGTAGCAAATGAACGACGTCTGAGTGCCATTTTCTTACTTCTAAAAAGAAAATTAGACTATCAGTGGTATTTTATTGTTGTATCTATGTGTGCGCAATTCTCAAGGTTTATAACCTAGGGCTCTGATACCATTCTGTCACACCCTGAAACCCAAGAGGTGACATGGCAGATTAATTAGGTTAATTAAGTCAAATTTTGATTAAAATTGCAATTTAAAGAATTTAGTTAATTATGAAAATGTGATAAATTTTAAAAATTTTTAAGCAATTATTAAAATAATAAATAGATAAGAGGAAAATAAAATAAAAGAAAATAAAAGAAAGGAAATACGTGTTGGGTTGCACCAGGCCCACAACTTGTGCACACACCTAGTATCGACAGCAATTAAATCTACAATCACAGCCCAATGAGAAAAGGGAAAATTAAAATAATACATGCCTTGTTTAATTAATACAAATAACCTATTCAAGTTTTCTACTGCTCTCGAGTCTGATTAGTAGCCTCCCAATTGGTCCTAAGCTGTATTCCACCTAGGGAAAAAGGTTCGAAAACAAATAAAAAGTGAGCAAAAGGCTCAGTAGGCTAGGTTATAAAAACAAGTAATTTGAATGTAAAATTTATTATTCAAGAAAAATATTAGAAAAAAAATAAATAAATAGATAAATAAATTCAATAAAACCAGTCTTACCAAAAACCGTTTATTGTTTGACTAGAAAGAATATTGTTATCTTTTCTTGGGCAAACCATATGTATCACCACCATAGTGACCCAGTTGGGTTTCGGCACCTGCGCCCAAGGTCGTACTCTACACGACCCAATCTTTAAGTATGACATCATGCCCATCTATGTACTTCTATAGTTATTAAAATCTCATTTTACTAAGTATATTCATTTACATTTATTATGTAGTTTATTATGAAAATATCCTCATTCTACTGTTTATGAAAACAGTTAATAAAAATCTTTTTAAATCATTCATTGAAAATATTTTGAAAGAAATCATTTTGGGGCCAAAAATAATTTAAAACTTGGCTACCAAGGAAGGGGTAGAAGTCCTACCTCAATATCCATCACTATAACTCAGCACCGCAGTTTTCGCTCCGCTATACGTTAGCTCCATGGGACTATGAACAACCTTAAATACAAACTAAGTTCATCAATATCTAACTTAGGATATTTTACACTACTAACCTATTTCATGGTGTCCTAGTGTGACATTTAAATCTGTAGAATTATATTATAAGGTTAAAATCTTAATCTGGCTTTAAAATAGGAAAAACGAGTGAAAAAGGACAAATTTTTACTAAGCCTGGTCGGCCTGATGGTTTCCCTAGTCTGGCCTGCTGGCCATCTAGGTATGGCCTATCGAACCTGCTATGAGTCTGGCCTGTCGATGATATGAATCCAGCCTGTCAAACTCATGAATCTGGCCTGCCGAACTCCAAGTTTGGCATGCCAAATTGGGAAAATTCTAGAAATTTCTAGACTTGGGTCTCGGCCTCCCTGAGCCCAAATCCTCATTTTCAACTTGTTTTCTCAATTCTCAAGCATAGAAAACATTCATTGATGGTAGAAAAATATAGTAGAACACTTTTAAACTAGTTTAAACAAGATTTACATAGAAAATTTAAATTAAATCCAAAAATGAGAAAATAGAGGAAAAATAAAAAAAACTTGATTCAAATCTGTTTTTCATCAAACTAAACCTAGAGTCTAGATGATTCGGGTCTTACTAACTTAGATTTAAGGTTTTCTAAGCTCATATAACTCAGATTCCAACATTTTAAGGAAAATGAAAATTTAAAGAAAAAGTTTGAAATTTTGAAAAAGTTAATCTAACCTTGAATCCAAGCTTTAAAACAAGTTTGTAGTAGCTTAGTCATGTTCCTTGACCTCCAATCTAGCTAAGAATTAAAGCTTGAGTTCAAAATTTTGAATCAAAAGAGAGAGAAGAGAGAGGCAGTGAGAAAGAAAGGGACGAGAGAGAGTCTGAGAGTGAGGGAGAGAGAGAACGTGGGAGTGAGGGAAAGAGAGGGAAAGAGAGATTAAAGAGAGAGAGAGGAGAGTTAAAACCAGAGAGGAAAACAGTGTGCCATCCACGGTTTTTGCAAAAAGGGACGTAGTTGGTATTTGACAAATTGTTTTGTTTCAAAATTCAAAATAACAAATAGAATAATCATGAGTAAGAAAAAATGATTAAAATAATTAAAAATAACATTAATTTAGAAATACTACAAAATAGTCAAATTAAATTTTAAAATACATCATGACACACTAATTTACCATTTTATATACGAATAACACTTAATTAATTTCCGGGCGTTACAACTTTTTGTGAGATTTACATGACAAGAAACGAGGTTTTAGTGACATAACTTTAAGCACTACATAATTTCATCATCGTGGAGTGTTTTACAAAAGAAAAAAAAAATAACAAAAATTTCAGAACAAATATTTTAACAATGACAAATGTTGTCACTTCTAAAAACGACGATTGACTAGAAAATATCATCCCCATTTAGTTTATTAATCCATCAAAGGTGTTAATCCTCATTGAAGGGAAGACATCGACTCAAATGGATCTAAAAATTTTATTTGCTGCCTGTTTCTAGCTATTATTTTTGGTACTTGTTGAAATTCGATGTACCAGAATGCTTTGTTTCTCAGTCTGTTGATCTCTGTTTCTTTGTATTTTTGTATAGCGGTATTAATCTCTGTTTTTTGTTGCATATAAAACACAATAATTAGGCCCTGCTTAGTAGTGTTTTTATTTTGATTTTTGTTTTTAGAAAAATCTAAAATGAAAATGTTTTGAGAAATATGCTAAGAATGTTTAAAAAATTGTATTTGGTTTTATATGGTGGCATGTTTTTTAACCTAAATATTTTTGATAAAAAATTATTAATATAAATAAAACCCATTTTGGTCTTCCTTTGCTTTGGTGAGGCCAAGACGCCGATGACGGCTGAGACTGATGGCCTGTGGGATGACAAGCCCCCAACAGCCTAGCCCCACCCCGATAAGCCTAGCCCTACCCTCGATGATGCACCAATCAAGACTAATGGCCCTAGCCCCTCTTGCCAACAGCCTACATTGCCAACCCTTCCGCGATTCACATCGCACCACTGTCGTGATCCAAAGATCGGTGTGGAACTTCAACATCTATGTCACTGGGGGGTGGATCGCAATTCCTTCGGCCTCGATTGCGCTCTCATGTCGATGACCTGCTCGTGGATTGAAGGGCTTAGCTGCTTCGATTGTCTTCTTGCATTCACAACCTTTGCACAGAGATCGACAACCTATGTAACTTAGAGCTCAACAGCCCTCGCTCGATCGATAGGGCCCACTCCACATGCTTCTCTTCTGTTGCAAACAGGACGGTGAGCTATGGTAGGTGGTGCCCTAACGAGGTTGAGCTTGGATGAAGCAAGCTGCTTCGATTAGGTTGGGTCTGGTGGTTGTGAGCGGGGTTCGCCGAAGAGACGATAGAGTGGGAGGAGGAGGGGAAGAGGGGGGTCCAGAGTTAATTGGTTTTGCAGGACAGAAGGAGAAAAAATGAAAACTATTTTTTTTTCCTTTTCAAAATTTGGGGAAAAAATGAGGTTTTTTGGAAAATGTTTTCATTTTCATTTTTTCACAATTGAAAAACAAACACTACTTTGCAACTATTTTTATTTTTTTGTTTTTTGAAAATAGCCAAAAAAAAGTTTTGAAAATGGAGCCAAACCGGCCTTAATCTCCAAACTCTCTACCTCATAAATTTCGAGGCCCTTCAATCCGATATATTCTTAATTAGGGAAGGGAAAAATAAAGTGCAATTTTACAAGAAAAATACTTTAGTATTCGTACCTAAGTCTGTAGGGCGGTTTATAATAAGTTGCAGTTTCATTCATGTTTGCAATTACAGCAAGAAATGTGGTCAAACCCACAATGATCAAAAGTTGCACTTTCGCTCGCATGTTCCCCTCGAAGAATAGAGCCTAAATGGTTGACAACAGCAAAGAACTTCATACATGTGATGAAAACGAGAAGATTTCACCGCTTTTATATTATATGAACCTAAAAAAAATCCTGCCACAAGCATTGTAACAACAACAACAACAATAACAATAATAGCAGCTAGAGACGATAAGTTATAACATTTGGTTGTTAACACCAACAGCTCCTAAAATTTTAGAATTGTCTTTTTTTGTCTACTAAACTCTAAAATTATCATTTTATCTTTTGAACTTTGAAAGCTCCTCATATTGCCCCAGAACTTTAAAGCTATTACTTTCCCTCATGAACTATCAAAGCTCCTTACTTTTTGGACCTCCTATTTTTCATTCCAATAGACGGAACTAAATCTACATGATTAGCACGTGAGAGTGATAAAATCTTATTTTTGTCCTTATAGATAACTCATATGCGAATCATATAGGCTTAATTCCATCTATTTGAATGGAAAATTGATGGTTTACGGGGCAAAGATGAGATATTCTGAAAGTTCAAGGGACAAAGTATAGTGAGTTTTAAAGTTCAGGACACAAAGTGAGGAGTTTTAGAAATTCAAGGGTTAAACTGGTGATTTTAAAAGTTCATGAGACAAAGTAAAAGAAACCTTAAAGTTTATGGACCGTTAGTGTTAATAATTCTATAACATTATGATGATCAATTACAACAAAGTTGATTAAACAAAAAAAACTAAACAAATTACATTTCTAATGAAAATTGAAAATCTCCAAATTTTTTGCGAAGGAATATTATTTTATTTTTTTCTTTAGTACATTTCTTTTAAAAGCATGAAAGAAAAAATAATTGATACAAAATAAAAAATAACTGATACAAATACTGTTGGAAATCTAAAATAAAGCCTTGAGACACATATTAAATACACTTTTTTAAAGCATTATTTGTCTCCTTTTGGTTGAGAATATTGCTTATGATAACATCATTGTCGCTTCCAAGCAATAATAAAGAAAACACAGAGAAAAATGGACACTTTGTTTTTTTATGTAAAAAAGAAAACGTGAGAACAAATAGATATTTCTAAACACATTGTTCAATTTATAAATTAAAAGACAACCTTTCAATCATTAAAAGGTGATAATCATTTAGGAAATTAAAACCGAATTTAAATTAATTTAACTAATAAGTGCCAAAAGCACCTCTTTATCTTTGCTGCCCACGCCATGCACGTGTAGAGTCGTATGACAGTCTCTAGTGCACATATCATCAACCTTTTTGTAAGCATAGTACCATATAAATGCTACTCTACTTTATAAATTTCCAATATAGGATATTATCAATTTACATTTAGAATTGAAACATTTCTAACAAAAACAACTACTGCATTTTAACTAAGTTGGCATAGCCTACTAAAAAGTTTATGGTCTATCAAATTCCAAACTCTATAATATTAATAAGAAAAGAAAATTATAATAAAGCTTACATACAAATGAATAAAAAAAGTTATAATAATAACCTATTTGGGAACTGGTTTCATCCAAAAAGCTTTAGTTGAAATGAAATTTTATTTAAATCTTGTTATAGTATTTTAATTCTCACGTAAAATTTGTATTGCTATTAATGTTTTAGGTTCAAACTACTAATTAGAACTAACTTCCTCAACACTCTATATATTACTTATTGTTTGAATAATTAATTGTTCTATTATTCAATAAAAAATTAGATTTTTGGATAATAATTTCTCTTGCTAGGGTACCGATTCTTCAACGCCTCTGCCCTATAATAGGCCGACTATTATTCAAATTTTTTTGGGCTGAAATTTTATTCAAATTGGATTTTGTGGTTTACTTGGAATCAGTAAATGCTTACATTACAAGCAACAAATAATGCCTGCATACGGTCCAATCATGAAACAAAATTTGATTAAAATGGTCCATATTTGTGTAAAGACAATATTTAAAATATCGTAGCCAATGCATGCATTGAATAGTAAGCAATGAAAACGTCTCTCAAAAGACAATAATGTCTTTAAAGGAGTATGAAACCTATTGACTAATTGTTATTGTAAGAATACCTTATCACTCGTTACTCGCTAGAGTTGTTAGATCAAATATGATCAAATTATCATAATTTTGTGTGGTTATCAGCGCGGCGTAGTAATTAAACGCTTGTGGAGCACTATGAAAAAGTTAGAGCTAGTATTTTATTTAATGAAGATATAGCTATAAATGTATCAATTATTGAGTTGGGTACAATCATAATTTTTCTTGTATGGTGGAGACATTAAAAAATTTTCAATATTTTCCGGGGACACAAATAATATATTTCAATTATTTTATAAAGACACAGTTAAATATTTTGTTTAAAAATAAGGGCATAATTAAACTTTCAAATTGCAAAACAAGGATAAAATCAAATTCCAAAATTTGAGTCTGGCTAACCTACAATTTTTGTTCATTCATTTCACCATTTCACGTTGAGCTACAAAAAAATATTTTTCTTTCCCTGGCTTTTTTATGGGTTTTACCGGGGAGGGTTATTAAGAAGCCCTCCTTTTATGGGAGTAGATTTCGTTTAAATCTATCCATCCTTTTCTCGGCTTGGGAGTTCCTAACTCCAATAGTCTTCATCAAGATTTTTTTTTGGGTGGTTTTTTGTTTCTGTTCTATTGTATTATATTTATATATCTTTTGCTTCTTTTGTAGTTGTTTCGTGAAATTTTCTTATTTTTTTTTAAAGGATGTTACTTGAGCATGGCTTGTTGATTAATGACACATGCATGAATATTTTTGTGTTTTAATTTAAATTTATTATGCTTAAGATCTTTAAATAAGTTTAAAATAGAAAGCTTTGAATTAGCTTTGTTTTAAATTTAAATTCCGGTTAACATTAAAAAAGACATTTCATGCTCTTAATTAATGATCAAATGAAAACCACATATCAGTTTCAGTTAAAAAAATATATTGCTATCAATGAAGATGATTTGCTATGCATTTGAATCCTTAGGGTGCGAACTGTAAAAATTAAAATTTCAGGAGACAAATAACAAAATACAACATGTTTAGGGGGCAACAATGCAAAGTACTTGAGAAGATGAAAAATGGAGCTTATTGCATACATGGTTTTCTTTCACGACCTCATTAACCCAACGCCATTACACACGATAATGACAGCGCTACCAATTATCGATGAAAGATTGCAATTTAGTTTCAAGAGCTTGTCAAACATTAACTAGATGTGAAACGAATGATATATCTAAAAGGGCATAAGATACTACACCTAAAAAGTTAACCTTTTAGGCCTGCTTTTTAGGGTGCATTGGATGGGGGAAGGAGAGGGGTGAAGGGAAAGAAAAGGGAAGGGGCAGGCATTTTCTTGTTCTGTTGGCCTAGGGAGTGGATTCTTATGAATCCATCCGAGCCCACAAAAGGCAATCCCTCTAATGTTGGACGGCTTGGGTGGTGGAGCAAAAAGTTTATGATGAAATTCTCATTTGGACCTTATCTTTTCAATAAAATTACTAATATTAATTAGTAAATTTTTATTCCAATAAAATTCTACCTCATTAAATGTAATTACGTATATTTACAAAGAAAAATAATATTCTTGTAATATAAAGAGAAATTGTAGTTTTAAAACTTAGGTATTATGTAAACATCTATGTTATTTAATGTGTGACTCAACAATATTTATATTATATATTATGTAAAATATGCAAATATTTTATACGTCCTATTTCTGAAAAAAAAAGAGTTCTAGAACTAATCTATTTTGAGGGATGAGAGAAAAGAAAGAAGAGGTTAAGGGATGACCTCTGGTTTTGGGCCTTATGAACTATCTTCAAATAATAAAAGTATCCACTAAATCCATCCTAATTAGATTTAAAAAGATGATTGTATTCTCTTGATAATAAATATTAAAATAGAAATAGTATTTAGAGGAAAAATATTTGATATCCACCATTTCAACTCTCTATACTTCCTATCAAACAACTTAAAGGATTGTCGTTGATGGCCAATTTCATACTAGGCCCCTCCAATGGCCTAAGCCTAACATTCTCATCTTGCAGTGACAATGAACTCACTTCGTAGGCCTAAACCATGCTTGAGGAACTAATGTGGGTTTTGGTTTGGTAGGTTATAAGTAGTCAAATGGGCCCATTTATTTTGGTTCGATTTGATTTTAAGTCCCATTTGGGAGGATTTTAAAGATAATTAAACTGAAATGAATGGGTGACGGAAGAAAATAACCCCAAAAGCCTTCCTTATTGCCTTTTAAAATAATCCAAAACTCTTTTTCCTTGGCACAGCTAAAAGAACCAAAACACCCAAGTTCGGAAACCTTTTTCTTAGCAAAAACATTGGGGAAAACCCAATGACAAAGCACTAGGTGTGCCTTCGGGGCACCAAGTATGCCTCCGATTCTGTGTTAATATAACTTCTGCTCGATTCGTAAGTCCATTATAGGAGGCGTCACGTGTTCGCCTCCATCACCAACTCCTGCCCAATTTCTAAAAGAGCTCTAATAATGTGCCAAACATTTTAGACTTATCAAAAATGAAGAAACCTCACACTCAAGGGAATAACATGTTTGTTAGCTCACCAGAAATAGACGGTCAGCCTTGGTTGAACGTCTTAGGATCATTAAACCTAGAAGAGCTTTAGAATAACCATAAGTGTATGCCATTTTAGGTCAACCCTAAAATCAACCTCCAAAGGAATCTGGAACTGCTTGCTCCAGAGGGAAACGAAGCCAGCATTTGGTGTTGGAGCACAGGGAGACCAACTCCAAAACAAGCATCCCACCTTTGCTATAAATACCCTTCAACTTCTCCACTCAAGAGGACATCATAGGAGGGACTTACACCTATAACTTTCAATCTATTATCACTCTCAATAGTTCAGAAAAAAATTATCCTCTTCTTCTAAGTTTGTGCACTTCAAACTTAAAAGTTTTTCCATAAAATTTCCTCGTCTCTGTTGTTGGAGATCAAATCTCCCCTCTGTCACCACTACATGATTCTTACCAAACTACTCAAAATCTTTATTGAAGTCCATCACTAGAATTAGGAGTTTCCAGAGTTCAAGTGTCACCTTTTGATGGTTTGAATCCAATGACAGAGGCAACCTGTGTTCACCTGCGGAGCACATTTTGACAGGGAAACTTGAAGTACTTTAGGACTTTGCATATCATCTCGATCTCCTTTCGCCAATCCATAGAGATAGCAGAGATCAAAGACGGAGGCAGCTTTGTCTCTACTCATCAACCATTGACTACTCCTCCCACTGTCACCGCTTACACTAGCCACTCCGTTACTATGTTTTCATGTTTTCTTGGCTTTATTGCAGGTTTTCTTGATTATTCAGCAACAAACTGAGCCCTTGAAGTCGTCTTTCTTGGTTCAATCTGGACTTAACCACCCCTATCACACATGGGAGATCCTACGGAAGTCACCTTATACAAACTCATTCATTGCACTAGCTGTGTCCTTATCAACACTATCAAGTCAGAGACTAACACGTGTATTACCCCGACAAGTCATACCCACAGATCTACTGGACCCCAACATTTGTTATAATTCACTCTATCTCTTCACGTTCCTTGTCAATCTAACTTTCTTCATCCTTTCTCCCTCCCACCAAATAACAAGCCTAAAAGTATGTTAGACACACCAATTAACATTCTAACAATACAAATTTGTTTATTTATTTATTTTTTCTAAAAGAGCTCACATACTATGTTTACGCGTAAAAGTTAGTTCTTTGCTTACTTTATAATACTAACTTTTAACAAAATTGGACAACCATTGTTTTTCCCTTCTTTTCATATAACAAATAACTTAGAGCAATTTTACATTTATTTCTTTCTTCACATGATTTTTCCCTCACAGCGTATCCATCTCTGCACTATTTCATCCCTCCTACTAAGCATACCAAGGAAACCAAGAACCCAATATCCATGTCTTCCTCCATTAATAGCTGTCTGGCTTTCCCACATATGTTGTCATGAAATAGCAATAGAACTTGATGCGAATCTACTATATGGAATTTTAATCCAATATAAAATCTTATTCGTTTGTTTTCGTTCGATGTACAATAATAAAGTGACAAAAATACCTTCAACCGTGAGAGCCATTATAACGCTTAAACCACCGTAGGTACAGTAACAATGACATTTAACATAAAAATTAATGTATAATATACAAATACAGACACTAAAGCAATTGAATAGTAGTAGTATCCGTGAGTTTCATATATTATTTTGCATGACTTCAACATTCGGGTTCCTTAAGCTTCCTTCGGAACACTGACAAAGAAAACACGACATTTGTTATTACATACCAGCTGATTGCCATAAGAATTGCAAAAGAAAATTGAGCTCCTATAGTACAACATGTATTTTAGTTTTCTAGGTAGGTCTTGTTATTTTAATTGTTTCTAGTCTTTAAGTCAAGTCGTTAAAAAGTCAATCTAACATTAAAATTTAAAATAACATTACATATCGTTTATGCTACAATGTGTCCTACCGTAAATGTTGCTAAAGAGAATGAGAAAGGGGAAAATAAAAATTCCTTTTACTAATCATGTCACAAAAATTAAACAAAATAAATGTGATAGGACAAAAGCTTGTTAATCAATCGTGATTTTTCCGTCTCTAGGATCCGCGATTACTGAGAAAGCTTCTTCCGAAAGATTTAGAGTCCCATTACATCCTTTACAATAATCGATTATTTCGACAAGAACATAGCGACCTCTGCAAGGATGTTGTGGCCGATTATTTGTAATCCCAGTGCATTTAACCCAATATGGTTGACCGCAAGCTTTCCTATCATTCCATAGTGCATCGGTTGCAGCAGCTATTTGGACTCCATGGTTTTCATATTCATAGCAAGCTGAGGCTATAAATTAAAGCCAACCAATGCAATGTCAAAATTAAGAACGAGCTTTGTTAGCATTGTGAATCAAGTACTAATGATCATGTTAGACTGCAAACATTTCATGACAAAGTCATTCTGCGTTAAGACCTTATATCAATAATACATGTTTATTAATTTTTCTTTTTTAAAAACTATGCAGAACAACAGAAATCTCTTTCATGACTTTCCAATGTCAAACTAACCACAAGAATCTTTGAAGAATAAGTACTAATGGATCGTCGACTTTATTTATGAACACCTAATAAATAGTAGAAAGCTTGTTCATCTAACAATAACTGTTATAAACTCAATCCAACTCGATTTAAAACTCAATCGGAATTAATTTGAAATAATTAATAGAGCCAAATCAAAACCGAAAAGAAAATTTTAAAAAAATTATATATATGTTACTCTAATCAAAATCATAATAGCTCCCTATAGGTAGAAACATGTATGTGATTTGCTTACGAGTACAAGGAGCTCTATAATAGCTTGCGATTCCTTCTATCGCATTTGCCACTATACTCAGACATGTTAGCAAAGCCACTATTATATAAATTTTCATATTCACTTCCATTTTTTCTTGTAGTTCTACAAAAATGAAATTTTAACAAAGTGTTTTCATATGATCCTAAAATGTCAAAGGCTGTTTAATTTTTCCCCTTATATAATAAGGGCTCTGAAGAAAGTTATTGAGAAACTAATAGATATGCAGTAAAGGCAAGATGGTGCATATGATGGTGCATATTAATATATATGTTGCAGTAAAGGCAAGATGGTGCATATGATGGTGCAGTAAAGACAAGAGCTACCACATGCTCACGTTAATATGATGGTGCATATTAATATATATGTTGGTTTATATATAAAAGTAAACTCCTATTAGCCTATACTAAAGGCTGTCTCTCCAAGTAGGGATGCAATTTTCGTAATTTAATTGATGATGGGAAATCATTATTAATTGGTCAGAATAAATAGAATATGTATTTAACCCCGCCTAGAAAGTGTAAAGTACCTTTTCAGGAGCGGAAAAATGCAACATCTTCGTTCTAAATGTTTACTTAAATTAAACTTAAATAGTCGATCGGAAAAAAAAAAGGTTGTAGCGCATCAAAGGATGAAGCTCTATTGTAATTTGCTACTAATTAAAATATTCCTGGATATTTTTCAGCAATTTTTACCCTTGAACTGCGAAAAAGGATAAAAATTGATTTATTTGTGTCTCTCCGACCCACCTCCTCCATAGATATCTGTATTACTTATACATTTCTTACGTAGGAAGGAGTTATTTGGCCTTCAATTCTTCTCTATTATTTTGTAAGTAGTGTATAAAATTTTTGTCTTCTCCAGCACGTGTGAGTGTGCGATCTAGATAGAGCTTTTCCCAATCGGCCGTAGACATGCAATTTATAAATCTTTTCGGCCATTTCGGCAAGAAAAACATATATTTTTATGTCAAGTGCGTGCGCACTGTATGAAGGAAGTTGCTAAACTAGGGTTAACTACATAACTATATTTTTGATTTATAATTATTTTTTAATTTATTTTATTATTTTAGAAAATACAAATATATCTTTTAAATTTGAAAAACTTGTTTTAATTTAATCTCTCTCAAATTTTTGGGATAGAAAAAGTATGTAGATAAAACAAAGATACCTTTAATCAGTTTGTTTTTGCAATATATTTTTCTTTTTAAGAAATATTTTTAAAAATTATTTTAACATTTAAAAAGCCATTAAACTTAAGATCTTTTTGGAAGTTGACGTTTTGTTTTAGGATTTTATTATTTTTTTAAATCTATAAAATTTTCATAAGTGTGTAAGGGTAGTTATATTGCTTACCTAATTTTTTTTATTTATAAGGATAAAATTAAAATAAGTTTTTTATATTTAAACAATACGTTTATAGTTTTTAAAAATAAAAAAAATAAATTAAAACATAGTTAAAAAAGATGAAGTACAATTGTGTAATTGATTCTGCTAAACTATTATCCAAAGAACTACGGTATATCCTATTTTTGGGATGTACCATGCAGCCTGTCTCTAACGGTTGAGTTGAAATTTGAATTAATCCTATCGGTTAATGGTGGGCGCAGTTTTCAGCAAGTGAAGTAGTGGCGCATGTGTGGGACCTGTTGTCCCCTTCAGATTGACCGGCGGGCAGGGGGCGGAAGTATAACATAAAAAATAAAAGGCACGAATGGGCTTCGTTCGTTAATACCCATGTTGCTTGACTTGGTTCATTTTTTATTACCCAAAATATCAGTCCACTTAGTTATTTATCCCAATAGTGGCGGTCTTCTCATTCAAATTGTAATACTTGTAACTTATCATCTTTGTTTATCATAAAATCGAGACAGTCTTCTTGGACACCTTAGAAGACTTATGTTAATTACTGATAATTTATAACGCCTTGAAATTTATTTAATATTATTGTAATGTAAAATGATGAATTAGTGTGTCATAATTAATGTTTTAACATTAATTTCATTACTTGGTTCGATTTTGAATTTTTGGTTGTTTTGTTAATTTGATGAATTCAAATGATTTCTTATTGTTTTAAAATAATGTTTTGAGTTTTAAAACATAACAATTTGTAAAATGTTAAAAATACTCCGTTTTACAAAATCGTGGGCGGCACATGGTTTTTACACAGTAAAATCGCCCACCGTTTTTCTCTATTTATTCTCTCTCTCCCTCCCTCTCTCGTCACACTCTCTACTCACTCTCTCTCTCTCTTCTTCTCTCCCGTGACTCTCTCTCTTAGCTCCTCTCTCCTCTCTCAAATTCTCTCTCAAATTTTTGAAAACAAATTCGAATCCAAGCTTTGGGTTAGCAAGGAGGAAGTTCGGGGACGTGATTTGACAACAGAGAACGCGGATTGAAGTTTCGATTTGAGGTTAGTTTTGAAATTTCTAAACTTTTTTCCAAAATTTTCAATTTTGTGCATTTTTGAAATCTAGGTTTGTTTGAGCTTAGAAAACCTTAGATTTGATTTAAATGAACTTAGAACAACTAGAATCTAAGCTTAGATTGAAGAAAAACAGATTGGATTCAAGATTTTTCACTTTTCTCCCTATTTTCTCATTTTTGTATTTTTGAGATTTTTGAGTTTAAATCTTGTTTAAATGAGTCCAAATGTATTCTAGTATGTTTTTCTATCAATTATGATTGTTTTCTATGCCTGGGATTTGAGAAAAACAGGTTAGAATCAAGATTGGTGTTTTGGGGAAGTCGAAAACCTGTGGTTGGATTTCTGGATTTTCCCAGTTCGGCCGGTCGAACTGTGTGTTCGGCAGGCCAGAAGAGGGATCGGCAGGCCGGTGTTCATCTGTTCGGTAGGCCGAACCTGGGGAAATGACTGGCTGACCGGACCTGGCTTCCAGCAGACCGAACTGTACAGTTCGGTCGGCCGAAGCAGGGAGTCCGGCAGGCCGGTCGAGGCATGGAAAATTTTGTGATTTTCACCGGTTTTCACTGTTTTGAACCCTGATTTAAATTCCAACATTGTAGAATGATTTTAAAGATACAAATGGCACACTAGGACATCATGAAATGGTTTAGTAGCATAGAATGTCTCAAACTAGATATTGATCGACTTAGTTGGTATCTAGGATCGTTCGTGGTTCCGCGGAGCTAACGTATGGTGGATCGGGATTACAGTGTGGGGCACCAGCACGCGTATTGAGGTAGGACTTCTACCCTATCCCTTGGTAGCCTAGTTTCAAAATGCTTTGGCTTTGAAAAGGATTTATATTAAAATGTTTTCAATGGTTGTTTGAAAATGAATTTATCGGTTATATTTTAATATACCGTGAACTGAAACGGACTTCATAATAAATGTAAATGACAACACTCGATAATTGGGTTTTGAATGTTAATGATAATAAACATATAGGCATGATGCCATATCAGAGATCGGGTCGTGTAGTGATCGACCTTGGGGGCAGGTCCCGAAACCCAGTTGGGCCACTACGGTGATGATATTATTATGGTTTGCCTAGAAAAGAAAAATGATATTTTTGGTTATACGGGTAAGCTATTCTAGGTAAGAACGGTTCTACTCAAATTTATTTATTTATTTGAGGTTTATTTAAATTAAATTATTTTATAAAACATAGTCCTACTGAGCCTTTCGCTCACGTTTTATTTGTTTCAAATTTCCCCCTCTAGGTGGTTTTCCATTTAGGTTTGGAGAAGATTCAACGGACAGGACCCAGGAGCAATAGAGGGATTAGTAAATTTATTTGTATTATTTAAATCAAGACATGTAAGGTTTTAACTTTATTTGTACTTGGACTGTGATTGTATTTATGATATTGTCAGTACCATGTGTGTGTATAAGTTGTGGGTTTGTAGAACCCATATTCGCTATGTTTATTCTTTAATATTAAATTTTCATGTAATGGTTTTCTTTTAATTTTCACATTTTATATTTAATTCAAACCCTTAAACCCTTGATCTTTAATTAAATTCTCTTTTAATTAATTTAAATAATCTGTCACGTCACCTCCCGTACTTCGAGGCGTGACATAATTGACCTAAGTTAGACATACTCAACGTAACTTTCACGCAAACAAGGTTAAACTTACTCATTATAACTTAGCCTACAAAATGTGTTTCTATTACTTTCCCTATACCGATATCGTAATAGCATTAGTACAATCAACATTCATCAAATCGTATTTAGAAAATCGATTACTTTATTTCGTCTTAGAATAGTAAGACTGGGGCATAAAGAGTACCGTTCATCTCAGTTTTCTCAAAATTATGGAATTGATCCTCTAAGTTGTTTAGCCTAATAGTGACAGTCCTCTTATTTAAATCGTACCTTTAATAAAAACAAAAATAACCTAACCATATTGAAGAAAATTATACTATTTACTTTATTTTATAATGATAAGACTGGGATTGAAAGGTATTAGTCTTACCGGTCTTACTAGCCCAGCGCCCTGCATGCTACCGAAGTGCCCCGCCTTCTCGCAAAGCTCCCAATTCGCTGTAGCTGCGTCCAACGTTTATCAAGGCATTTTTTTTCTTGTGAAGTCTCGTATTAATTTAATAACAACAAACATAATTTCAAAAAATGCGTGACTAAGTACTTATTGTTTGTAATTCAGTTATATAAAAGTACTCAAAAGTTCATGTTAGATTAAATTATACATTAATTACATATTTGTCATGAATGTCAGAAACTAGGGGATATAGCACTTTAATGACATTATTAAATAAGGCTATGTTCAAATAAAATTAAATAGATAACTGACATTATTACATAAGGCTGTGTTCAAATAAAATTAAATAGATAACTAATAAAATATTACATTTAGCTTAACATTAAAATGTAACCCTTCAAAATTACACATAAGTTTTCAAATTTATAAAATGTCCTCTTATAGTCACCTGCACTAACCAAAATTTATTTGGAATTATTCTTATTGAGAATTTTCCTTCAATCTTTTTTTTTTAAAAAAGAAGCTTGACGTATTATATCGAAGAAAATAAATCTTTTTCCTCCATATCAATAAAAAATAAAATAAAATAATTGAACATAATACAAAGACTATTTCATTCTTAATTCTTGTGTTGCATGAAAATCTTTAAAAAACTAGCATGTTAAGTAAAATAATATGTTGATAAGTTCACATGTTCAAATGTGCTTTTATACCTTTCGCCACTATCACGACACTCACCGAATCATATTTATAAAAAAAAAAAAAAAGTAATTTATTTTAATTTATAATAGTAAGATCGAGCATAAGGGTACCGGTCTTACCGTCCTTTTAGTCTTATCAAAATTATAAAACCGGTCATCTCAATTGTTTAGCCCAACAGTGGAAGTCTTCTTTTTCAAATTGTAATACTTGTGATCAGTTATATTGGTTTAGCACAAAATCGGGACTTCTGTTAATTAATGATATTTCACTTAAGTTAGACATACTCATCGTAACTTCACATACAAAGTGTGTTTCTGTTATTTTTGTTGCACTAATACTAGTTTAACATTATTAAAAAAAAAGTTATCAATTCATATTTAGTAACCTTAAGATTGGGGTCATGTTACTTCGTGACCTTAGAAGTTTTATATTAATCATTGAGATCTCACTTAAGTTAGACTCACTAATTAAAACTTAACGTACAAAATGTGTTTCTATTACTCTCGCCACACCAATAACATAATAACATTTGTAAAATCGACACTCATTCAATGATTTTTAAAAAGTCATGCAATTTATTCAATTTTATAATGGTAAGACCATGCATAAAGGGTGCCAGTCTTAAAGTTCCTCTTAGTCTCGTCAAAATTTTAGAGCTGGGTCATCTCGGTTGTTTAGCCTAACAGTGGTAGTTCTCTCATTCAAATTATAATACTTATAATCTATCCTCTTAGTTGAGCACAAAATTGGTATGACCTTCTCAATCACCCTAGAAGACTTGTATTAATTAATGGTTTTTTTTATTAAAGTTAGACTTACTCTTCACAACTTTACGTCCAAAGTGTGTTCCTATTATTATTTTCACACTAATACTAGTGTGATATTATTGAACGAAATTATCAATTAATATTTACTAAGATTAAGATTGGGGTCATGTTTCTTAGTCACCTTAGGTCTTATATTAAACATTCAGATCTGTTCCAAGTTAGGCTTGCTACTTATAACTTAGCATACAGAATATATTTTTTTAACTTTCGCCACGCCAACATCATAATATTTTTAGGAAAAGCGACACTCACTGAATCATATTGAGAAAATTGTGTAATTTTTTTCACTTTATAATGGTAAGACTGGGCATATAGGTTACTCGTCTTGCCAGTCCTTTCAGTCTTCTCAAAATTTTAGAGCCGGTCTTCTTGGTTATTGTCACGCCCCGGATTACGGGAGGTGACGTGACGGATTATTTAAGTTAATTAAAAGAGAATTTAATTAAAACCAATGGTTTAAAGATCAAATTAAGTGAGAAACAAGAAGATTTTCACCACATTTTTATAAAAAAATTTATAAATATTAAGCAAATAATAAAAGTTAATAAAGAATTGCGAGTATGGGTTCCCCAACCCACAACTTATGCACACACATGGTTCTGACAATATCATAAATACAATCACAGTCCAAGTACAAATAAAGTTAAATCTTACATGCCTTGATTAAATAATACAAAATATAGATCAATCCTCCTATTGCTCCTGAGTTCGGTCCGAAGAATCCTCTCCAAACCTAAATGGGAAACCACCTAGAGGGGGGGGGGGGGGGGGGGAATTTAAAACAATAAAACGTGAGCGAAAGGCTCAGTAGGACAATGTTTTATAAAATAATTTAATGCAAAGAAACATATCATTGTTTAGGAGTTACTCAAAAGAAAACTTAAATAAATAAATAATTTGAATAGAGCCATCCTGACCCAGAACAGTCTACTCGCACAATCAAAAACACCATTTTTCTTTTTCCTAGGCAAACCATGATATCATCACCGTAGTGGCTCAGCTGGGTTTCAGGACCTGCCCCCAAGGTCGATCGCTACACGACCCGATCTCTGATATGGCATCATGCCTATATGTTTATTATCATTATCATTCAAACCCAATTACCGAGTGTTGTCATTTACATTCATTATGAAGTTCATTTCAGTTCACGGCATATTAATATAAAACCGATTAAATTTCATTTTCAAACAAGCGTTGAAAACATTTTAATAGAAATCATTTTCAAAGCCAAATCATTTTGAAACTAGGCTACCAAGGAAATAGGGTAGAAGTCCTACCTCAATACTCGTTCCGGTGCCCCACACCATAATCCCGGCCCGCTATACGTTAGCTCCGCGGAACTACGAACGATCCTAGATACAAACTAAGTCGATCAATATCTAGTTCAAGACATCCTATGTTACTAAATCATTTCATGATGTCTTGGTGTGCCATTTGTATATTTAAAATCATCCTATAAGGTTGGAATTTAAATCAGGGTTCAAAACAGTGAAAACGGGTGAAAATCACAAAATTTTTCATGCCTCAGTCGGCCTGCCGGACTCCCTGCTTCGGCCTGCCGAACTGCACAGTTTGGCCTGCCGGAAGCAAAGTTCGGTCGGCCGAACAATTTCCAGGTTCGGCCTGCCGGACTGAAGAACACCGGCCTGTCGATCCCTGTTCCGGCCTGCCGAACTAGGAAAACTTAGAAATTCCAGCCACGGGTTTCGATTTCCCCAAAACCCAAATCTTGATTCTAACCTGTTTTTCTCAAATCTCAGGCATAGAAAACATTCATAGATGATAGAAAAACATATTTAGACACTTTAAAACTCATTTAAACAAGATTCAAACACAAAAATCCCAAAAATCTAAAAATAGGAAAATTGAGGAAAAATGAAAAATCTTGAATCCAATTCGTTTTTCTTCAATCTAAGCTTAGATTCTAGTTGTTCTAAGTTCATTTAACTCAAACCCACGGTTTTCTAAGCTTAAACAAACCTATATTTCAAAAATGCACAAAATTGAAAATTTTGGAAAAAGTTTAGAAATTTCAAATCTAACATCGAATCGAAGCTTCAATCCGCGTTCTTGGTTGTCAAATCACGTCCCCGAGCTTCCTCCTTTCTAACCCAAAGCTTGGATTCGAAATTCTTTCAAAAATTTTGAGAGAGAATTGAGAGAAGAGAGAGGAGCCGAGAGACCAAGAGGAAGAGAGAGAGAGAGAGTGTCGGAGAGTGAGAAGAGAGAGAGAGGGGAAGGAAATAAATAGAGAAAATCGGTGGGCGATTTTACTGTGCGAAAACCATGTGCCACCCACGGTTTTGCAAAACGGAGTATTTTTAACATTTTACAATTTGTTGTGTTTTAAAACTCAAAACATCATTTTAAAACAATAAGAAATCATTTGAACGCATCAATTTAACAAAACAACCAAAAATTCAAAATCCAACCAAATAATCTAATTAAGGTTAAAACGTTAATTATGGCACACTAATTCATCATTTATATTACATTAACATTAAATAAAATTCGAGGCAGTTATTTCCCCCAACAGTGGCAGTCCTCTTATTCAAATTTAATACCTATGGTTCATCCTCTTAGTTTAGCACAAAATCGACGCGGTCTTCTTGGTTAGCTCAGAAAACTTAGAAAACTTTTATAAATTAATGATATTTCATTAAAATTAGACTTACTGGTCAAAACTTTATGTACAAAAGTATGTTTTCATTATTGTGGCCACAGTAATACTAGTGCGGCTTTATTAAAAAAATATCGTCGTATTTAGTAATCTAAATAAAGTTAGACTTATTGATCAAAATATCAAGTCATATTTAGTAAGCTTAGGATTGGAGTAGTGTTTCTTAGCGACCGTAAAGGTCTTATTTATAACAGATCTTATTAATAGAAATCAGTAAAAGTCATATTTTTCATGTTAATTATTTATAACAGGTCTTATTAATTAGTTATTAATAGAAACTTATTCTTCTCAAAGTTAATAGAAACATATTTTTCATGTTAATTATCCAATTTATGTTAGACTTTTTAGTAATAACTAATTAACATGAAAAATATGTTTCTATTAATTTCACCACACTAATATCATAAAAACATTAGCAAAATTGAAACTCACCGAATCATATTTATAACATCATGCAATTTATTTCAATTTAAAATTGTAACATCGGGGCATAAATGACACCGGTCTTACCAGTCCTCTTAGTCTTGTCAAAATTATGGAACATGTCCTCTCAGTTGTTTAGACTAATAGTGGCGGTTTTCTCATTCAAATTGTAATAGTTGTGACCTATCATCTTGGTTTAGTACAAAATTGACATGGTCTTCTCGATCACCCTGGTAGACTTGTGTTAATTAATGATATTTCATTTAAGTTAGACATACTCATCTTAACTTCACATACAAAGTGTGGTTCTGTTATTGTTGTCATACTAATACTAGAGCAACATTATTAAAAAAAAGTTACCAAGTCATATTTATTAAGATTAAGATTGGGGTTGTGTTAACACCTTAGAGGTCTTATGTTTATTGTGAGATCCCATTTAAGTTAGACTTACAAATTATAACATAACTTACAAAACGTGTTAAGATCGGTGCCTTAAAGAACAAATATTTATTTGTAATTAATGACATTTTGAAATAAATAAATAAACAATACAAATAATTCATAAATTAATAATGGTGCATATATTGCTTTCATTGTTATGTTTAAGGCTTCCATGAGTGTTATAACCAAATCTTGGGATCAGGCATATAAGGAGTTTATATGCAGTATAGATATGAGACCAAAATTAATAGTCTAAATTATATAGTCTACAATTTATGCATTTAGCTAGGTACTTTAACTAGACAGTTTATCTAGGTTGTTGGAGCAGATTGACTCCATAGTGGACATATTGGTGTGGTAGACTTAACGGTGGTCGCACATTAGACAGGACCTAAAGTGTAATTGATTTAAATAATAATTCCGTTTATCTTAAATCAATTTACTTTGACAATCATCTATGTGTGATCTAAATGCTTAAATGAATTCATGACTCCATGTTTATAGCTTGTACCCTTTGATATGCCAAAGGCAAGAGTTTCGATGTCCGAAGGCTCCACTGTCAGTATGTTGGAGATACAACCTATATTCGATGAGCATAATTCACAGACACGGAGTTTATAGTTCTCTAACAAAGAGTTAATTTTATCCTTCTAAAGGCATTATTCGAGAATTTTGAAAAGAACAAGGCCTTGTTCATCTGGATACTTGCGGTAACTAGATGATTTTCTATTTGTATTCGTTATAATGGGAAATTTCCAAATAAGTAAAATAATGAAACTTTGAGATAAAATAGAACTAAGTCCTTTATTTGATTGTAGATAAGGGATACATATATGTATAAAAGGTCATGGATAAAACTAATAAATAAAGTCTCGTAGTACGATATACTATCAAAAGTGTGGCTTTGGTTCTTTAGTAGAATGATGTCAAAGTTAATAATTAAATAGATAATTAATCAAGGGTTAATTTATTTGTTATTATTAAAGCTTGATAAAATGCTAGCTCACAAATTCTTTGACTAGTGTGTAGAATAGTTTACTACAAGTAATACAAGAGCTTACACTAGTGAGTTACTAGACTTTTAAATATGCAAGCCCAACAGTCCAATTGGACTACATGTGTCACTAGGTATAGTTTATCATGACTGTTGGTGCCTATTAGAGGATTCTAAAATTAATTATTAAATTGATTAATTTTAGTACGATTTATTCAAATTTAATTATTGGAACTTTGTGATAATTAATTATTTATATTTAAATAATTAATCTAAATCCTAATTGTACTTGAATTTGGATAAAGAGTATATTCATAATTATTTAAATTAGTTAATTTTCTCGCATAATTCAATTCTGATTTAAATAGATTATTTGAGTAAGAATTATTTTGGATAATGCAAATAATCATAGAATCTACATTGTGATTGCCTGGGATTCAAATTCAACTCCTAAGATGTTTGGCATGCACAATGACAGTGGACCCTCTGTGCTTGGCCTGTGGGTCTAGGGGAAGAGAGAGAATCTTTTCCCAATTGTGATAGGCTTCTACCTCCACCAACTAACTCTTTAAATAGAGTCCTTTGTTCCTATTTTATTCTCAGATTGCTATTGTGCAACTTTAGAGGAGAAAAACTAGGAGAGATTGCTATATAGCACATTTATGAGAGGAGAGTCTGTGGTGAGATTATGTTGAATTGTATTCATGCACACAATAACTAAAAGGAAGATTCATAGCATTGAAGATCAAAAGATTAAGATTTTCCTTTGATCAATCAGATGTGCTACTTCCAATTCATCAATAAGTGCATTTTAATTAGAATTTTATTTATTGTTTATAGCAACCTGAGTATGATTCTGGGTGGCAAATAAAGTTTTTTTTTTTTTCAAATTCTACTGCATTACCAAATCAATTTTTCCAACAATTGGTATCAAAGCCTACTCATAATTATGGTATAAACGTAAATAATATGATCTAATTAATCTCTTCTATACATTGAATTGATATTTTAGAAAATTGACGCTATAGGTTTTCTACATGTGAAAATTATATGTTGGGTCTTTACATTAATTTTTGTTATCATAAAATTTACAGTGAATGGCAATTATTATTATTTATTAATTTTAGTTATTGTTAGTTATAGTTCCTTAGAGATTAGAAAATTCTATCTAGGATTTATTCATGAAATTGTAGTTGTAATAGGGTGGGTCTATCTACTACTTAGATTTTATTGTTTTCTTAGAATTATGTAAACTAGAAATGGTTAGGGGTTTTCTATGTAATTAACCACTAACTAATTACGGAGTTTACGGCTTTAAAAACAGAATGTCAAAGCCTATTTTCAGGAGCTCAAGCCATCGCCGCATGCCATGGATGTGTGAAATGCGCTGGCCGTGTATATCAATAGCCCAATAGGGGCCTCTGCATTGCCCGTAGGCCTACAGGCGACCCACACGCTCTGATATGTGCAACTGGCAGTCTAGGCCAATTGGACTGCACATCGGCATAGCCTCTGGCACAGGCCACTCTTCTACACGCTGACCATTACACAACAGCACTCACCTAGGCGCTACTCGCATGCCCTGGGGGCCTCCCAATGTGTTGAAATGCTGATTGGTAGTTGATTTGATCCATTTTTTATCCGACGGCCCAAACTTGACCTAAATTAAAGCCTAATCACCTTAAAAAAACCCTAAGGTCCCAAAGAGAAAGAGGAAGCCTCCATTTTTGGAGGAGGAGGCACACATTTCCAAGGTGATATGAGCTGAATCGAAAGAAGAAAATAAGGAAAAAGAAAAGAAAAAAATATTTATTTCTTTTGTTCTACTATAGGATTTGAATTCTAGTTTTAGATTTAGGATTTTGTTTCCCATATATCATCATGGGAGAAGCATTTGAAGATCAAGAAGTTTGAGAGGAGAAAAAGATGAAGAGCTTGGAGATCATGACAACTCTAATTTAGGTTTTTCATTTTTTTCTCTTATTGTTATTTTTTCTATTTGTAAATGATTAATCCTTGATTAGCTTATTTAATTTTAGTTATGGAATAGTTATTTTTTCTAGAGCTTTGATTTTGCCTTATTATGAAACGTTGTTTTATTTTCTATGCATTTTTATGGTTGTTTGTGTTGTCTCACTCTTAATGCTTCTAGTTCATTCGGCCAATGAATTAGATTTTAATATGTGGGGTTTGATGCCTGAGAGAGGGAAATTCCATGTGTGGATTGTGGGAAACACAACCTAGATGACTATAAGATCAAAATATTTGTAGTTTCTTTGAAGTCATTAAAAAAACTAGAGCATAATCAATGTTAATTACTTGGTTCTAAATGGAGATATTGGAATCGGGTTAAGCATATTATCTGATTTGACACTCTAGAGAGGTAATTGACTTAATTAAGAGGTTCTTGACTAAGTAATTATAAGATTCACTTAATAATAAAATCAATGTGATTAACTATGATGAAATCGATGCTCTAGTATTTTTAGTTATTTTTTTTTCGTTACTTTATTTTATTTGCTTAGCCATTTTTATTAGTCTCTTTTATTTGTTTCTTTATTCGGTAGTATAAGTAATCATTGAGCTAATCAATTTTAGTAATTAACACAAATTAGACACAATACTCATGGGATTGACATCCGTACTCCACTATACTTTATTACTTGCAACCATGTACGTTTGCACATATTATCACTGGCTCGTCTCTTGGCTCAAGTGATTAGATCTCCTGCGTCTTTAATGATGCAGGCATGTTAAAATGGGGCCTACGTATACACAAACTCGTGTGGTTATATATTTATAGTATATATAAATATAACTAATAATATATATAATATACTATGATATATTATATTATTAATAATAAGTATGAGTAATAATTTTAAGTAAAAGAAAATTATAACGTTATTATTAGCTAAACAACTTTTATTATTTTTTTAATTTGAGAAAAATTATGGGTAAAATTATTTGGGATCCAGAAAATTAATTTGATCTACTAGTAGTCAAATTGAAATGCAGAAAAACCTTAATAAAATTTTGAGAATTTTATTAGAAAGGTTAATTTAGAAAATTAAAATACATGAAGATGGATACAAAGACAAGATGCAGCAATGAAGACCGATATATGTTTTAGTTTATTTTTGTAATATTTTATTTTCTTACTCTAGGATAGAACCATAATATTACAGCCATGAGTACATATTGCTTTTGCCATACTACTTGCTATACTTATATGCTTTATGATGTGATCTGTCATATGTTTGATAACATTGCATGTAGAATAAGGAGTGCCACACATAAAATTGTTCATGCATGTTTTGTATAAATCTTGTTGTTTTAAAATATTGTGTAGGAGAGTGTTCTTATCTAGGACTCACAATCTCCATTGTTGGTCCATATGTGAAACCATGTGACACCGACCCTAAGGAAGATTGTTCACCACCAATGGTATTGTATATTGGACTTCCTAGGGAAAATGTATGTGGGAATGATTCATGGTTGTATACCCTAAGGCAGCAATTTATGGGTCATGGATCATAAGATATAAATAATAGTTATACACTTAAGACGAATTTAATTATTAACCTCCCCTAAAAGCTCTGTTAACTAAATTTGTGACCAAAATAAGCAGTAGTTAGTAGGAATATACTAATCAGATAGGATATATGTTCCTGGCTAGTTTGTGTTTGACTACCTCGAGGTATCTCACGTGAATGGGCTAGAAATTATTTTAGTAATAAATGTGTTTTCTCAAGATTTTGCATATTAACATATTTACATTATTTTATGTTTATATTACTAAATTGTATGCTTATTAATAATACATGACTTATATCTATTTATTTCAATCAAAATGTCTCCAAGTCCTTTAAACATGATATTTAATAAATAAACCTTCACCGAGGAGAACTTTAATGAATAAAAATGGATCTGCTCCTAATATTGACATGTGGAGGACATAAATACGTTCTAAGTGAGCCTATTCCACCAAGGCCTTTGGACACTGATCTTGAAGAGGCGTTTAAGGACTATAATTACCGGTATAATTTTAATGAGATTGCATGCTGTTACATTCTAGAAAACATTCCAAAAGATCTATCTAAATAGTATAAAGACCATGACACTATAAAACAGATTCTAGATATTCTGGAGAACAAGTTTGCTAATCAAGTTTTCTTGGTGAAGCAAACGACAATTCTCAACCTATGAAGTGTTAGCAAGAATTAGGAGTCTAAGTTAAGGATCATATGGCTACCTTACTTTGTCATTTAGTTGCTGCTCAGTTAAATAGAGTCAAACTAGATATGGAGTCAGTAAACGAGATCATATTTAGGAGTCTATTGGATGACTTTAAGGCATTTAAAGTCATGATAGATCTAAAGGGAATGACTCCAACAGAACTCATGGGAGTACTCATCTCTTTTAAGTCATGGTCAAAAGACAAGAAGGTGGAAAAAGGTGAAGACAAACATTGTGTTTCTAAATCATCTGTTATTAGTAATGAGAAAGGATAGAAGAGTGGGAAGAAATCAAGGATAGAAGAGTGGGAAGAAATCAACTAAGTAGCAGGATCCACTAAAGCTTGAATGCTTTTACAATGGAAAGGCTAGACACTACAAGAAAGCTTGCAAGGAATTCTTAGCCCAAAATGGAAAAGGAGGTATGGGTGATCTCTTTTACTTAGAAGCTTGTTTAGTAGAAGATTCAAAAGACACATAAGTCCATTCTAGAGCCACTAACCATATTTGTGTTCCATTGTAAAGCGAGAAGTCTGTGCAACAGGAGTGTCATGTTAAGGACGGACGATGGTACCTTGGTTTTAGCAGAAGTAGTGGGCATCATACATCTTTATTTGATGAATTTAGACTTCAAGAATTAAAAGAATGTTTTTAAGTTCCTCAAATTAGGAGGAACCTTATTTTGGTTACTTACTTATTTATGGAAGGTTATTTTGTTTCC
This sequence comes from Artocarpus heterophyllus, assembly GCA_025403435.1. Classification (NCBI taxonomy): domain Eukaryota; kingdom Viridiplantae; phylum Streptophyta; class Magnoliopsida; order Rosales; family Moraceae; genus Artocarpus; species Artocarpus heterophyllus. Next base: position 13,218,343 of record CM046331.1, read on the forward strand.
TTTAATAATAAAGTACTTATTTGCAAGTACAAGTCTTTTATATGTTTTGGGAACATAGATCAAAATCTTTATTTTATCAAACAAAAAAATGTACCACTACTTGATATTGAAATGATTAATAACTCTAAAAGATTAAAAATTTTGAATATACCTTTGGCATTTATGTCTAGGTCATATACTCTTTGAGAGCCGACATTTTCTTTTTATTCATGGCGATCATGTAGCATTTAGTCAACTTCCCAGGTAGATTTAGGAACACTTAATAATAGATATCTCTGAACGTTTTATCAATACAAGGTGATCGTAATACTATTAGACATGTATGCCCTAAGGAGTAAAAGTGTAATATGTTTTCGGAGACATTTTTATCAATAAAGAATTTATTTATTATTAATATACCAAATCTTGTCTTCTTTATATTCATATTTGTTGAATGTATGTTAAGCAAACAATAATTTGAGACTGTCGATTTAAACCTTTAAGAATTAGGCATATGATGGACAGATTATGCGAAAGACACGATTCTTAAGGTGACGGTCTAAATCAGAAGATCTGCAATCGAGGGAATAAAGTTGGGCACTTTATTAATGTAAAGATTGTTATGTTGTCTACATTCCTATTAGAAGATGGTTTGTCTTAACCATCAAAGGTGGACTATATGAATAGAAATATTGGCACATTATCATAGGTGATGATGTGTTGGATCGGGACATAAAGTGAATTGATTTGGATTAATAATTCAGTCTTGACAAATTAATTCACTTTAGATAATCATTTGTATTGTATCTTAATCCTAAGATGAATAGTAGGCCTGTCGTCTTGACTTGTGTCTTTTGATGTACTAAAGGGTGACACCTACATTTAATAGTGGTATATATGCTGGTACGTTAGAGGCATGACTCTTGATAGCATAGACCTATTATTTATAGATATGGAATCCATTACTCCTCTTTAGGAGTAGTGATATCCTCTTCTATATGTTATCCTGTAATTGGAAAACTGGAGCGCTCAACCATTTGGATACATAGGTGTAACCGAATGGTATACTGTCTTTGAATGGTAAGTTTTTCGATGGTAAGATAATGGAACGTAAAATAAAAATAATTGAGAATGTAAGACAAAACTTGTCCTTAAGCCGGTTATGGATAATCTTATGGGGATACGATACACTATGATATGTCATGGAGACTTAGCTATACGAGCTTTGTAATTCTATATAGTTTGAGAGTGCAACTCTAAGCTTTTAGTGGAGTAGTGTTGGAGTTGATAATTATGAAATGTATATTTGAGATATTGGGTTTCATAATTTTCAAGAGCTTGAACTATATAGGTCCATTTAGTCCCTTTGCTAGCTCACAACATCTTGTAACGATATGGCATGCTTTTCCAATAATTGATGACTTATGTCAGATTTATTAGATTGGTTGAAATTCGAAAGAATCAAATAATTCATATCTTTTTATTGTTTGAATTAATTTTGTGAGAAAATTAATTCAAGATAAACTTGTTGAATTATTAGGATCGGATAATTCTTATCTGTTTATTAGTTGATTTAATTTTGAATAAATTAAATCAAGATAAACTTGTATAATTATTAGAAATTTATTTATTTTCCTAGAGATTATCTAGATAAAGTTGTTTTAATTAGATAATTTCTCCATTGGGTTATTTGAATTAAAACTGAGACTTTATCCTATAGAATCTCGAGTGGAAAATAAAAGATTCGCTGAGATTTTTATCGGTAGTTCGGCATGCCGATCCTAAAGTTTGGCCTGTCGATGGGGCAAGTTTGGCCTGCCGCTTAGACAGATCGGTCTGCCTATGCGCGATAAAAAGATCATGCGTTTTCACGGAGATTTCATCAGATATTGATCAGAATTTGATTTTGATTCAAATTTTAAGGCATTATCTGATAAGGAATGACTTCTAGACCCAACCTCTATATAAAGGGAGTGAGTCTCATTATTATTTAGATCAATTAAGAGATTAAGAGTAATACTCTACTGGTGAGAATCTGAAAACTCTCTAAAAGCTCTTGTTCACAAATGACAAATACTAGCTTTGTGTTCTCTCAATTGGTTGGAAGGAGAGTCACCTAGTGGAAAAGTTGTACGTATGAGCCCACACTCACTCTGATCATGGATAGTGAATAGCAAAGAAGACCAGTTGGTTGAGGCTCTTCTAGAACGTCACTTCTCTTAACGGATTACGGGAGTTCTTTAGCATTCAAAGGTTAGTAAGATCTGGTTAATTTATGCACATAGCGTGTTAAACTTGTGTTTTAGAAAATATTCTGATATAAAAAATTTTTAAATTCAACTGCGTACTATTTTTCAACAATTGGTATCAGAGACATGGTTTTTACTTAAATTTACAAGTTTGTGATCATGCTATATGTATCAATTATGTGATCTTGATCTCTCCTATGCTAGAATTTAATTTTATAGAGAGTTGGCACTTTAGGTTTCTATATATTGTATATGTTGTTATGGATTATATGGTAAATGTTTATTAATTATGGTTGATTAAATTATTATTTAATTAATTATTTATTAATTAATTTATGCCTGTTATGGTTCCTTAGAGGCAAGAATATGTATCTAGGTTTTTTATGTAATTAGATGGCGGACTATCATCTCCATCTAGGAGTTATTATTTAATTTTAAATTTGTAAGAATTTTGTAATTAAATAATCATTTGGAGAAGACAAATCTAGAAGATGGATGATGGTGCTCCTAGGTATTTCTTGAGTCTCTAATTTTACGTTTTTGAATTGTTGAAAATAAAATTGATTAATTGCATTAAAAATTGTATTTTCTAGAATGGGTAATTTTTGCCCGGTCGGCATGCCAAACTCTTTGATTTGGCAAGCCAATGGTCGCAAATTAGTAGGCTAGATGTGAGGTTCGGTAAGCCGTCAACGGGGCAGAAATTAGGTGGCTCTGGCGGTAGGCTGAACTTCTGGTTCGACAGGCCGATTAGTCATGAATCGATAGGCCAATCTGTAAAGATCGACAGGCTGATGGGTCATGACCGGCAGGCCGATCACCCAGATCGGCTTGCCGACAGAGAGCTGAAAATTTTTTCAAAAAAGGTACAGTTTTAATTTTATTTTTAGAACAATTTTGAGAAACATTAAATTTGGATATGACCGAAAATATGGAGTATTCGATCTATGAGTGATTGAAGTCTTGAAGATGGGCATTACAAAAAGAAGGATACAGCTTGGAGATTCAAGGATGAAGAATCAATAAAATGTTTCGATTATTCTCTTATAATCTTTATTTTCTATTCTCTAGGTTGGAACCATAATAATACGATTATTTATTATTTTGCTTGTAGCTTTGCTTGATTGCTTTGCTTGTCTGCATTATAATATGATTTGCCATGTATATTGATAACATGTCATATAGAACCGGGAGTGCCGCTCATATTAAAATTGTTCATGCATGTCTTTTAAAATAAAACCTTGATTTCCAAAGATTGAGTGGGAGACGGTTTTCGAAGAGAGGACCTAAGGCCTCCATCGTTGGTCCATAGGAAGAACATGGTGGTCCCGACCCCTAGGAAGGGATTTCTATCATGTACCAGATTGGATCTCTAAGAGGATAATGTATTTTAGCATGATTTATGGTTGCACACCCCTAGGTGGTAATTATAAATCGTGGATAAGATATTAAAACGATGGTTATACACTTATGTTAATTTTATTATTAACCTCTCCTAAGAGCTCTGTTAATTGAATTAATGGCCAAAGAAGCGATTATTAATATATGCTGGATCATACGGGTCTTGGATGGCATATATTCATCAGGAGGGAACCGTGTTTCTGATTGAATTTAGCATGACTCCCCTAGGAGATTGTTGAATTATGAGTTGGGAATTATCGTTGTAAGGTTGTGATATTTTCAAGCTTTTTGACACATAAACACATTTGTATGTTTTTACATGATTGTGTTATCTTATATGATTCCGGTGCAACTAATCATGTTTGTGTTTCTTTGCAGGGGTTCAAAGAAACGAGAAGTTTTCTACATGAAGACTTCACGCTTCAGATGGGCGATGGATCCTTGGTCTTAGCGGAAGCAATGGGAGACGTCCATCTTTATTTTGACAATTATAGGAATTTAATTTTGCGAGATTGTTTTTGTGTTCCTAAATTTAAAAGGAATTTAATTTCCGTAGCTTGTTTATTGAAAGACTCCTATTTGGTTTCTTTTAATAATAAAGTGGTGATTCGTAAAAATAAATCTTTTATCTGTCCTAGTTGGATGCAAAATAATCTATATTTTATCAAACCTAAGATGGACTTACTGCTTATTGCTGAGATAAATGATAATAACTCTAAAAGACTTAAAACTTCTGACTCTAATAAGACTTATCTTTGGCATTTGCGCCTTTGTTATATTAACCTGAGTAGGATTCAAAGATTGGTAAGGGATGGACCTTTAAGTCACTTAAAGGTGGATTCTATACCTCAATGTGAATCTTGTTTGGAGGGTAAAATGACTAAAAGACCATTCGAGTCTAAGGGCAATAGGATTGAAGGGGTTCTAGAACTTGTGCATAGTGATGTTTGCGGACCGATGAACATCCAGGCACGAGGATGGTATGAGTACTTTGTCACTTTTATTGATGATTACTCAAGATATATGTATGTGTACCTAATGCACCACAAAAGTGAAACTTTTGACAAGTTTAGGGAGTTTTGGGCTGAAGTGGAAAAGCAATTGGGTAAACCCATAAAGGCACTTCGATCTGATCGAGGTGGAGAATACCTTTCTGATGAGTTTCTGGGACACTTATTAGAGAATGGGATTGTATTCTACTTGACTACGCTGGGCACTCTACAGTACGTAGTGGAGAGAAGGAATAGAACTTTATTAGACATGGTAAGGTCCATGATGAGTTATTCATCATTACCTTTATCCTTTTGGGGATATGCACTACAAACTTCATGTTATCTTATAAACAATGTTCCTTCAAAATCGGTCCCTAAAACTCCTCACGAGTTATGGACGGGCAGGAAGACATCCTTAAACCATATTCGCATATAGGGATGTTCGGCTCATGTCCTGTTTAAGGATGTGAATAAGTTCAAGCATGTTCGAAAGTTTGTGTGTTTGTAGGATATCTAAAAGGGACTAAAAGGGGTTATTTTTATAACCCAAATGAAAATAAAGGCGTGGTTTCAACTAAGGCAACTCTCCTTCATGAGAGTTACATGGACGACTTTAAGCCTCGAAGCAAAGTGGTGCTTGAGGAGTTTAGGAGTGATCCAATCACTCCGAAGGTTCCAAATGAAACCGTTCCTATTAGTGTAGAAAGACCAAACAAATCTAAACAACAACCTAAGGGGCTTCGGCGTAGTGGGAGGATCAGACGTTAACCCAAGAGGTATATGTTCAATGGTGAGGCCTTTTTGGCTAAACCGGATGAACATAACAGGGATCCTTATACTTACGTAGAGGCTATGGAGGATGTTGATTCAAAACTCTAGGCAGAGGCTATGAACACATAGACGAAGTCTATGGAGACTAATCAGGTCTGAGAACGTGTGGATCTTGCTAAAAGGGTAAACCCTATAGGGTGTAAGTGGATCTACAAGAGGAAAAGAGGACTAGATGGAAAGGTCAAAACCTTTATGACTAGACTAGTAGCAAAGGGTTACACGCAAAAGGAAGGAATCGATTATGAGGAAACATTTTCGCTTGTAGCCATGCTTAAGTCCATCCGGATTCTCTTGTTCATAGTTGCCACTTTCGACTACAAGATTTGGCAAATGGATGTCAGGACGGCTTTTCTAAATGGTTATCTTGATGGGTCCATTTATACGGAGCAACCATACGGGTTCAAGGTCAAGGGTCAAGAGGGTAAGGTTTGTAAGCTACTAAAGTCACTTTATAGACTTAAGCAGGCTTCCCGTTCTTGGAACATAAGATTTGACAGGTGATCAAGACTTATGGGTTCACACAAAATGTAGATGAGCCATGTGTTAACAAACACATTAAGGATGGTAAAGTGGTTTTTCTACTGCTCTATGTAGATGACATTCTGCTAATTGGTAATGACATTGGGGCATTGTCATTGGTCAAATTATGGTTGGCCAGGCAGTTTGACATTAAGGACTTAGATGAGGCTAATTTTGTTCTCAGTATCCAGATCTTTCAGGATAGGAAGAACAAAATAATACCTTTATCCCAGGCCAGCTACATAGATAAAATTCTCAGAAGGCTTGCAATGTAGGATTCCAAGAAAGGTGGGCAACCATCTAGGTATGGAATTACTCTTTCTAAGAAAGACTCTCCAAAGTCTAATGAAGAAAGAGAATACATGAAGAAGGTGCCTTATGCTTCGACAGTGGGTAGTCTCATGTATGCCATGCTTTGCATACGACTAGATATTTGTTGTGCAGTCGGGATTGTAAGTTGATTTTAGGCAGATCCAGGACCAAACTATTGGGTTGCGGTAAAGCATATTTCAACTACTTGAGAAGGACTCGAGGGTATATGCTTGTATATTCAGGTGAGGACTTGACTCATCTAGGATATATCGACTTGAATTTTCAATTCTGTTTGGCTTCGAGGAGATCGACTTTTGAGTTTGTGTTTACTCTGGGCGGTGGTGCCATCAGTTGGAGGAGTCTGAAGCAAGATTGCACTTTGGATTCAACAATAGATGTCGAGTATGTGGCAGCTAGTGATACTTTGAAAGAAGCAGTGTGGCTCTGCAAGTTCCTAAGGGATCTTGAGGTAGTTCCTAGTACAAATAAGGCGGATCACTGTACTGTGATAATAGTGCAGTGGTAGCTAATGCTAAGGAACCAAGATTTTATAAGAAGAGTAAGCATATTGATCAAAAGTATCATGTGATAAGGACTTCATCGAGGGCAGGTATGTCACGGTGTCCAAAATCGCGTCAGAGAAAATTTAGCTGATCCATTTACAAAGACACTTACTAGGAGAGTCTTCGAGAGGCATGTGGAAGCTATGGGGATGCGAGATTGTTAGATATGTATGCCCTAAGAAGTAAAAATGTAATATGTTTTTAGAGACATTTTTATTAATAAAGAGTTTATTTATTATTAATATACCAAATCTTGTCCTCTTTATGTTCATATTTGTTGAATATATGTTAAGCAAACAATAGTCTAAGACTGTCGGTCTAAACCTTTAAGAATTAGGCATATGATGGATAGATTATGCAAAAGACACGATTTTTAAGGTGACAATCTAAATCAGAAGATCCACAATTGAGGAAATAAAGTTGGGACATTATTCATGTAAAGATTGTTATGTTGTCTATATCCCTATTGAGAGATGGTTTGTCTTGACCATCGGAGGTGGACTTCGTAAATAGAAACATTGACACATTGTCATAAGTGACGATGTGTTGGATCGGGACATAAAATGATTGATTTGGATTAATAATTCTATCTTGGCAAATCGATTCACTTTAGACAATTATTTGTGTTGTATCTTAATCTTGAGATGAATAGTAGGCCCGTTGTCTGGACTTGTATCTTTTGATGTACCAACGAATGACACCCACATTTTAATAGTGGTATGCATACCGATACATTGGAGGCAAGACTCTTGATAGCATAGACCTATTATTCATAGATATGGAATCTATAGCTCTTCTTTAGGAGTAGTGATATCCTCTTATATGTGTTATCCTATAATTGAAAAACTGAAACGCTCAACCATTTGGATACATAGGTGTAACTGAATGGTATACTATTTTTGGATGGTGAGATAATGGAACGTAAGATAAAAATAACGAGGAAGGTAAGACAAAACATGTCCATAAGCCGGTTATGGATAATCTTATGGGGATACAACACATTTTGATATGTCATGGAGACTTAGCTATACAGGCTTCGTAATTCTATATAGCTCAAGAGTGCATCTCCAAGTTTTTAGTGGAGTGGCGTTGCAGTTGATAATTATCAAATGTATATCTGGGATATTGGGTTTCATAATTATCGGTATCGGAAACTTGAACTATATAGGTCCATATAGTCCCCTTTGCTAGCTCACAATGTAACACCCACCTATTTTATGTAACGGACCACGTTAAGTTAGTAACGTTGATAAGGAATTTTAATAATAAATTACGTTATATGTTATGATATGTGATGTGCATGTTACTAACTTTTTATGTCAAGTTTTGTGACAGGTGACGACCGCATGGGATCGTTGTGCTCTAGTGTTCATGTGAAATTTTGAATGTGTGTTTATTTATGATGCAATAATGTATGAATGTTTTATTGTATGGCATTGAAGGACAGTTCGGCAGGCCAAACTTTCAAGATCGGTAGGCCGAACATTCTGCCTGAGATCGACAGGCCAAAGAAACCCATCGGCAGGTTGAACTTGCTGGAACCGGCAGGCCAAAGGGGAAAATCGACAGGCCGAACACGGCTGACAAACGGTCAGCAGAAATCTCTCCCAATTTATGGCTGAGACAATTATGTTAATTGGGTGATTTAATTGTGATTAATTGGCATAATAAAGGATTAATTTTGTTAGTTAAGGAAATAAGGGGTTTGGCCTTGTATTGATTTGTATTATTTTAAGAGGTTTCCTATTTTTAGAGGGTAAATTATGGTAGGATTGATGATGTGTTTTGGTTTCCTTTTCTTTCTCTTCTTTCCTTCCACGCCAACAGCCCCTCAACAGTCAGAAAATTCTGACTTAATGAAGGGAATTGAATTCTCATCAATTATGTTTATTACGTTAAAAATTTTAACGTTTCTTTTTGATTCATTATTTTCTCTCCTTCTCACATTTTTCCTCTCAAACTTTTGAGACGTTCTTTCATCTTCCTCTTCTCTTCTCCACGAGTTCTTTCTCTCTCTCACACAAAAATTTTCTGCAAATATTAAAAGAAAAGTCATATTTCGTTGATTGAAATCAAGGGGTTTTGAGAAGAAAGTCTTCTAAGGTAAGGACTCATGTATTTGTAAATTTAAAAAGATATTCTCCTCCTCAAATTCATCTACAATATCCTCTCTAGGTAGTGTATTTTGTTTTGTATTTTTATTATGATGCTCATGAGTGTTATGTGTGATGTTTCTTCACGTTTCATGTCATTTTTGTGTTTTTAATGAAAAATATGATATTTCTGTCTTCTACTCCTCACAGTAAAATGTTACTGTTTAATTTTGAAAGTATGAAAAATGTAATGATTATTCAAGAGGTAAAAGAATGATGTTTTTATGAAAAGTTGTTAAGAATATGCATATGTATGATGAATGTATTTTATTTTTATGATTATGAAAATTTTATGAAATTATTATAAGAAAACTGTTTTGATAATGTTGTTTTTGGGATTTTCATTTTACTAAACATTTTATGTATTTACATGATTTTATGCATGATAATATGATGATTGTATGGAGTTTTAAATTAAAATATATGTATTTGTTCAAAAACGTTTTATTTAAAAGATAAATATGTTTAAAATGTATGGTTTGTTTTTATATGCTTAAGGTAGTTTTTATAATTAAAGAAAAATAAAAATAACATGTTTATGTGATGAAAATGTTTATGGTCATGAATTATTGATTGTAATGGATAAGATGAAAATATATATGTGATGATAATTTCATGTTTTACGATGATGGTTATGGATTATGAGATGAATGTATATGAATGAATGTTATATGCATGGATATTTTATGATACGTATTAATGTTATTGCATCTTTAAATAGAAAATGACATGAACACTCAAGGAACAAGCACTATGAGACCGCAACGTCGTCACCAAATCACGTTAAGGTTAAGTAAGCTAACGATAAGGTAAGTACATTCTCACCTGCAACATGACACATGTTTTTACAAGGTTTGATGTTATGTTCATAATAATATTCATGATGATTTTTATGGATATTTTTCCTTAAGGATTTCTATGAAAGATTTTCATGATTTAAATGTTATCCATGATGATTATGACATGTTTCAAAATATGAAAATTATGTACATATATATGTATCACGTAATAAGTGTTGCACACCAATGTAATGTAATGATGTTTTATGATTTCATGTTTGGTTTGGGATTAGCTACCCTTCTCCTCTCATGACGGCGCGCCTATGATGATGTTCATGGTGCAACACTTGGGCCCTTAAGATAAAAATGGAATAAGTTTTAAAATGGTCAATGTAATGAAAGATATGTTTCTATGAAATTGTGCTTAAGGCACTGTTATGACATGATGATGATGATGATGATGATGATGTTTATGAAATGTTTTAAATTGTGAGAATTATATGTACTTACTAAGCATTAGCTTAATCATGTTTTATGTCATGTTGCAGATAAGGGTAAGAAAATCATGTACTAGGCGGAGGACATGGGAAGGCGTGTGAGCATTATGAACGATGAATTGTAATCGGAAGCACGCCAAGAAGAATGCTCTTATTTTTTTTAATTAAGTTATATAATTTGAAAATATATTTTATGTTAAGTTTTAAGAATACTTATACTATGGTTTTATAAGTTATTTTATCATTTTTAATGAATTATGAACTTCCGCTATGTTTTACGAAAAGTTGGTTGGTTTTAAAATTTTGGATTTCTCAAAGATTGGTCTCGGACGACCTGCCAAACTTTTTCGCCGGCCTACCAAAGTCCAGAAGTTCGGCCTGCACAAAAATATGCTGTTGAACCAAGAGCAGCCTTTGTGCCTCATACTGCCTCACCATGGAGGCCAGGATATGGTGGGATGGTATCGAACAAAGCAAAAACGTTAAAAAGATGACATGGGCTGACTTCCACATGAATGTTACAAGGAAACATTATGAGGAGTTCGAGAGCTTACGCCAGGGGGATATGTTAGTCACTGATGTGGTGACAAAGTTTGACCAGCTTGCTCATCTATGCCCAGGGATGGTTATGAATGAAGGTGCAAGTGTCAGAAGGTTGATCGAAGCCCTTAGGCCAGACATTGCTACGATTGTTGATGGGGCTGGTCTGCCAAGGACCCAAGAACAGGTTGTTATGAGGGCCTAGCGTGCTGAGTTTCACCTGTCCAAGTTAAGAAGGAACCAGCCTCAGCCCAACCAGCAAGCCAACAATGCTAACAACCAGAACCGCCTTCCCTATAGGAACAACAACAACAACAACCAGAACTGGAGGAACAATAAGAGGAAGGGTAATCCTCAACAACAGCAGGGCCAAGACAACAAAAGGCATAATGATGGTCAGCGCAACAACAATGACAGGCGATTTCAACCATGTGCCAAATGTGGAAAGAAACATCCAGGGGAATGCCGATTGGGGACCAACCAATGTTTCATCTGTGGGCATTAAGACCATTTTGTAAAGAATTGCCCCAAGCTGATGAATGCTAATGCCCCACAAAGAGCTCCTCCTCAAGCCCAGCTGCATCAGATGCAAGCCTCCCTTGAAGGGCTACTAATTAGTCAAGGGAGACTTGAAGCCCCACTGACAAATGCCCGAATCTATGCCATGACGAAAGAACAAGTGGCTGCTGAAGCCTCCAATGTGGTCACAGGTCAGATAACAAGCTTATCTAATGATGTTTATGTTCTTTTTGATACGGGTGCCACACATTCTTTTGTATCTATGTCACATGCTAAGAAGTTAGGGGTTCGTTTAGAGCTTATGAGACAGGGATTCACTACGACACTACCCTCCAGGGAAGTGATATTATCCACGCACTGTTTGCGTACAGTACCCCTATAGATTTCTAATAGGGAACTTTTTGTCGACCTCATTGTGATCGACATGCATGATTACGACATGATTCTTGGGATGGATTTCCTAAGCAAGTATAATGCCTCAATCGAATGCCGAAAATGAAAGGTGATCTTCCATCCTAAAGGTGATCAGAAATTCGTTTATGTTGGCGAGACCAGAAAGAAACCCCACATGTTTCTATCAGCAATGAAAGGAAGGAAGCTTTTGGCAAGTGGCTGCATGGGCTATTTGGCGAACGTTGTAGACAAAAGCCAAGAAGGAAAGACAAGAATTGAAGATGTGCATGTTGTTCATGAATATGAAGATGTGTTTCCTGATGATCTAACAAGTCTACCACCAAAAAGAGAAGTTGAATTCGAGATTAAGCTCGCTCCAGGCACCGACCCAATCTCAAAAGCACCATATAGAATGGCCCCTGCAAAATTAAAGGAACTTCACACGCAATTAAAGGAGCTACTAGACAAAGGATTTATCAGGCCAAGTCACTCACCGTGGGGTGCTCCAGTCTTGTTTGTGAAAAAGAAGGATGGCACTATGAGACTCTGCATCGACTACAGAGAGCTGAACAAGGTGACGATCAAGAACAAGTATCAGTTGCCTCGAATTGATGATTTGTTTGATCAGCTCAAGGGTGCATCGGTGTTCTCAAAGATTGATCTATTATCAGGGTATCACCAGTTGAAGATTAAAGAAGGAGATATTCCCAAGACTGCTTTCAGGTCGAGGTATGGTCACCATGAATTTGTGGTTATGCCTTTCGGTCTGACGAATGCACCTGCTGCCTTTATGGATTTGATGAACAAGGTATTCAAGGATTTCCTCAATAAATTTTTTGTTGTATTTATCGATGATATTCTTGTCTACTCTAAGAATCAAGAAGAACATGAGGAGCATTTAAGGATTGTGCTAGAGACTTTAAGAAGACACCAGCTATATGCTAAGTTCTCCAAATGCGAGTTTTGGCTTGATAAAGTGTCATTCTTGGGGCATGTTATTTCGAAGGATGGGATTATGGTGGACCCTGCTAAAGTAGAAGCAGTACTCAATTGGAAGCAACCGATGAATGCAAGTGAAATAAGGAGCTTCTTGGGTCTAGCAGGTTACTATCGGAGATTCGTAGAAGATTTCTCCAAGATAGCAGCTCCACTCACAAACTTAACTCGCAAAGGAAAGAAGTATGAATGGACGAATGCATGTGAAAAGAGTTTTCAAGAGCTGAAGAAAAGATTAACGATGGCTCCAGTGTTGGCAATTCCTGAGGGAAATGATGGGTTCGTAATCTATAGTGATGCATCCAAGATGGGCCTAGGAGCTGTATTGATGCAAAATGAAAAGGTGATTGCTTATGCTTCAAGAAAACTGAAGGACTATGAAAAGAACTATCCTACTCATGACCTCGAGTTAACAGTAGTCGTTTTTGCGTTGAAGATATAGAGACACTATTTGTATAGGGTCCAATGCAAGATCTTCACTAATCATCAGAGTCTGAAGTACTTCTTCACGCAAAGAGACCTGAACATGAGACAACGAAGATGGCTAGAGTTGGTGAAGGATTATGATTGTGAAATCCTTTATCATCCTGGTAAAGCTAACCGAGTGGTTGATGCTCTAAGTAGGAAGTCAGTTGCCACGTTGATGTTAATGCAAGCAATGTCTCCACCTTTAAGGAAGGAAATTCTAGACTTCGATTTAGAACTTATAGTAGGCCAGCTATCAGCACTCTCTCTTGCTTCGACAATGTATGATGAAATTCGGAGTAAGCAAGATGACGATGTAAGCCTTGTAAGGATCAAGCAAGAAATGAAAGAGGGAAAATGTCAAGAGTTTCGTATTGCGGATAATGGAACTCTGTACCTTAAGGACCGTTTATGTGTTCCCAATGTTGATGATTTAAGGGAAAGGATCTTGGCAGAAATTCATGGCACTCCTTACTCTATTCATCTAGGTGTAACAAAGATGTATAATGATCTAAAGGGTAACTTCTGGTGGTTTAGAATGAAACATGATGTTGCAAAGTATGTGAAGAAATGTATGACATGTCAGCAAGCAAAGGCTGAACACCAGAGACCTGGTGGTGAACTATAGTCTATTCAAATACCGGAATGGAAATGGGAGGAAATAGCAATGGATTTCATTACCGGCTTACCCAGAACTACGAACGATTATGATGCAATTTGGGTAGTTGTGGATCGGATGACGAAGACGGCGCATTTCATTCCTATCAAGATCACTTACTCTATGGAAAGGTTAGTGGAACTCTATGTTAAGGAGATTGTACGACTTCATGGGATTCCCAAGTCAATTATCTCAGATCATGACGGCAGGTTCACATCTAAGTTTTAGAAGAGTGTTCAGATTGCAATGGGAACCAGGCTTCATTTCAGCACAGCTTTTCATCCTCAGACTGGAAGATATGCTAAGGGCATGCTCTCTCGATTATAAGACCAGCTGGTGTAAAATGTTGCCGTTAGCAGAGTTTGCTTATAACAACATCTTTCAGGCAACAATTGGAATGGCACCATATGAAGCACTGTACGGACGAAAATGCAGGTCACCTATTTGTTGGCACGAAGCTGGAGAAAAGAAGCTGATGGAAAGCGTAGAAGCTAAAAGAACCGACTTTGTGAATGAAACTTCTGAGATGATAAAGTTGATAAGAAGAAGAATAGAGACCACTCAAAGCCGTCAAAAGAGTTATGCTGACAAAAGAAGAAGACCTTTAGAATTTGCTGTAGGCGAATATGTGTTTTTGAAAGTTGCACCAATGAAAGGGGTTATGAGGTTTGGGAAGAAAAGCAAGTTAAGCCCAAGATTCATCGGTCCTTATGAAGTTGTTAAATGAATAGGCAAAGTAGCTTATCAGCTAAAGTTGCCATCAGAAATGTCCGCAATGCATGATGTATTTCATGTCCTATGCTCAAAAAGTATGTTCTGGACCCTACGCATGTGATTGAGCCTCAAGTGATCGAGATACGAGAAGACTTAAGTTATGAAGAAAAGCCAATGAAGATACTCGATCCAAAAACCAAGACTTTAAGGAATAAAGAAATTCCATTGGTGAAGGTGTTATGGCAAAATCAGCAAGTTGAAGAAGCTACATGGGAACGTGAAGATGACATGAAAGTTATGTATCCGAATTTATTCTAAGTTTCGAGGATGAAACTTTTATAAGGTGGGGAGAATTATAACACCTGCCTATTTTATGTAACGGACCACATTAAGTTAGTAACGTTGATAAGGAATTTTAATAATAAATTACGTTATATGATATGATATGTGATGCGCATGTTACTAACTTTTTATGTCAAGTTTTGTGACAGGTGATGACCGCATGGGATCGTTGTGCTCTAGTGTTCATGTGAAATTTTGAATATGTGTTTATTTATGATGCAATAATGTATGAATGTTTTATTGTATGGAATTTAAGGACAGTTTGGCAGGCTGAACTTTCAAGATCAGCAGGCCGAACATTCTGCCCGAGATCGACAGGCCGAAGAAACCCATCGACAGGTCGAACTTGCTGGAATCGGCAGGCCGAAGGGGAAAATCGACAGGCCAAACACGGCTGACAAATGGTCAGCAGAAATCTCTCCCAATTTATGGCTGAGACAATTATGTTAATTGGGTGATTTAATTGTGATTAATTGGCATAATAAAGGATTAATTTTGTCAGTTAAGGAAATAAGGGGTTTGACCTTGTATTGATTTGTATTATTTTAAGAGGTTTCCTATTTTTAGAGGGTAAATTATGGTAGGATTGATGATGTGTTTTGGTTTCCTTTTCTTTCTCTTCTTTCCTTCCACGCCAACAGCCCCTCAACAATCAGAAAATTCTGACTTAATGAAGGGAATTGAATTCCCATCAATTATGTTTATTACGTTAAAAATTTTAACGTTTCTTTTTGATTCATTATTTTCTCTCCTTCTCACATTTTTCCTCTCAAACTTCTGAGACATTCTTTCATCTTCCTCTTCTCTTCTCCACAAGTTCTTTCTCTCTCTCACACAAAAATTTTCTGCAAATATTGAAAGAAAAGTCATATTTCGTTGATTGAAATCAAGGGGTTTTGAGAAGAAAGTCTTCTAAGGTAAGGACTCATGTATTTGTAAATTTAAAAAGATATTCTCCTCCTCAAATTTGTCTACAATATCCTTTCTAGGTAGTGTATTTTGTTTTGTGTTTTTATTATGATGCTCATGAGTGTTATGTGTGATGTTTCTTCACGTTTCATGTCATTTATGTGTTTTTAATGAAAAATATGATATTTCTGTCTTCTACCCCTCACAGTAAAATGTTACTGTTTAATTTTAAAAGTATGAAAAATGTAATGATTATTCAAGAGGTAAAAGAATGATGTTTTCATGAAAAGTTGTTAAGAATATGCATATGTATGATGAATGTATTTTATTTTTATGATTATGAAATTTTTATGAAATTATTATAAGAAAACTGTTTTGATAATGTTGTTTTTGGGATTTTCATTTTATTAAACTTTTTATGTATTTACATGATTTTAAGATAATAAAATGATTTTATGCATGGTAATATGATGATTGTATGGAGTTTTAAATTAAAATATATGTATTTGTTCGAAAACGTTTTATTTAAAAGATAAATATGTTTAAAATGTATGGTTTGTTTTTATATGCTTAAGGTAGCTTTTATAATTAAAGAAAAATCATAATAACATGTTTATGTGATGACAATGTTTATGGTTATGAATTATTGATTGTAATGGATAAGATGAAAATATATATGTGATGATAATTTCATGTTTTACGATGATGGTTATGGATTATGAGATGAATGTATATGAATGAATGTTATATGCATGGATGTTTTATGATACATATTAATGTTATTGCATCTTTAAATGGAAAATGGCATGAACACTCAAGGAACGAGCACTACGAGACCGCGGCGTCGTCACCAAATCACGTTAAGGTTAAGTAAGCTAATGATAAGGTAAGTACATTCTCACCTGCAACATGACACATGTTTTTACAAGGTTTGATGTTATGTTCATAATAATATTCATGATGATTTTTATGGATATTTTTCCTTAAGGATTTCTATGAAAGATTTTCATGATTTAAAAGTTATGCAAGATGATTATGCCATGTTTCAAAATATGAAAATTATGTACATATATATGTATCACGTAATAAGTGTTGCACACCAATGTAATGTAATGATGTTTTATGATGTCATGTTTGGTTTAGGATTAGCTACCCTTCTCCTCTCATGATGGCATGCCTATGATGATGTTCATGGTGCAACACTTGGGCCCTTAAGATAAAAATGGAATAAGTTTTAAAATGGTCAATGTAATGAAAGATATGTTTCTATGAAATTGTGCTTAAGGCACTGTTATGACATGATGATGATGATGATGATGATGATGATGTTTATGAAATGTTTTAAATTGTGAGAATTATATGTACTTACTAAGCATTAGCTTAATCATGTTTTATGTCATGTTGCAGATAAGGGTAAGAAAATCATGGACTAGGCGGAGGACATGGGAAGGCGTGTGAGCATTATGAACGATGAATTGTAATCGGAAGCACGCCAAGAAGAATGCTCTTATTTTTTTTAATTAAGTTATATAATTTGAAAATATATTTTATGTTAAGTTTTAAGAATACTTATACTATGGTTTTATAAGTTATTTTATCATTTTTAATGAATTATGAACTTCCGCTATGTTTTACGAAAAGTTGGTTGGTTTTAAAATTTTGGATTTCTCAAAGATTGGTCTCGGACGACCTGCCAAACTTTTTCGCCGGCCTGCCGATCACATTTCTCGGCCTACCAAACGTGGATGAATTTTTGGACTGAATTGCAAAGCCTCTGCCGGCCTACCGGTTGAGGGAACTCCGGCCTGCCGATCATGTTCGGCCTGCCGAAGTCCCAAGTTCGGCCTGCCGAACTATGGGAGTAAGTAAGTTTTAAATGATTTTATGTTTAAGGTGATATGTTGTGATGTTTTGTTAAGTTCTGATTTTTTTCAATTTGATAAACCTATATTATTAAATAAGTTCATGATTAATTTATGTATAATTGAATAAATTATGATGTGGAATAAAATGAACAACGTTATTCTAAACAATGTTAAGTTTTTTTAAAAAAAAAATTGAGATGTATGAACGGATCCTGGCTAAGTATGTTTAAGTACCTTTCAAACCAATTGTACTGTTTAAGTTGATATATTTATATGATTAAATTTTAAGCAAGTACGAACATATGTATGTAATGACATCTATGACGTCCGAATTAAGGGGTGTTACACACAACATCCTATAACGATACGGCTTGCTTTTCCAATAACTGGTGACTTATGTCAGATTTAATAGATTGGTTGAAATTCGAAAGAATCAAATAATTCATATCTGTTTATCGGTTGAATTAATTTTGTTACGAAATTAATTCAGGATAAACTTGTTGAATTATTGGGACCAGATAATTCTTGTCTGTTTATTAGTTGATTTAATTTTGAATAAATTAAATCAAGATAAACTTGTAGAATTATTAGAAATTCATTTATTTTCCTAGAGATTATCTAGATAAAGTTGTTTTCATTAGATAACTTATCTATTGGGTTATTTGAATTAAAACTAAGACTTTATCCTATAGAAACTCGGGTAGAAAATAAAAGATTTATTGAGATTTTTTATTAGTAGTTCGGCATGCCGCTCCTCAAGTTCAGCCTGCCGATGGGGCAACTCGGCCTACCTATGCGCGATAAAAAGATAACACGTTTTCACATGGATTTCATTAGATATTGTTCCGAATTTGATTCTGATTCGAATTTTGAGGCATTATCTGATAAGGACTGACTCTTAGACCTAACCTCTATATCAAGGGAGTGAGTCTCAATATTATTTAGATCAATTGAGAGATTAAGAGTTATACTCTACTGGTGAGAATCTAAAAACCCCCTAAGAGCTTTTGTTCACAAATCATGAATACTAGCTTTTGGTTCTCTCAATTGGTTGGAAGGAGAGTCACCTAGTGGAAGAGCTGTACGTGTGAGCCAACACTCACTCCGATCGTGGATAGAGAATAACAAAGAAGACCAGTTGGTTGAGGCTTTTCTAGAACGTTACTTCTCTTCACAGATTGCAAGTGTTCTTTGACGTTCAAAGGTTAGTAAGATCTAGTTAATTTATGTATATAGCGTGTCAAACTTGTGTTTTGAAAAATACTCTGATATAAAAAAATTTAATATTCCGCTACATACTATTTTTCCAACAAACACAGCATATAAGAATTGTGATTAGCAATCCAATCTTCCATGTGTAAAGTAAAACCTAAAATGGTTTTAAAAAAAAATCGATGATCAAAAGCTTGAATCACTATGCATATCTTGATGGTCAAATCATAAAAAAATATACTATAGGCAGAAAAAAATTATCTATTTATTTATTTTATACGTTATTCTTATTTCTTTTTTTTCTTGTTTTGATTTGATATTTATCTACTGATTGCTTGCGGTATTTTCCTAGAAAAAAATTCAATGTCCTTTTCCTTTTGAGGATGCTTCTCAAGGCTTTAGTGGATCGTAAAGCTAAAGCAGGAGAAGAACTCTTGCTTCTTTAGGTCCAACCTTAACAGTACACAAAGGTTGATTAAGGATGGTTCTTTAAGTTCCTTAGAGGTGGAGCCTTCACTATAATATGGGTCTTGCTTGGAAGGTAAGATAAGTAAAAGGCCTTTTGCGGCAAAAAGCAATTGGGCCAAAGTTGTTCTAGATTTAGTATACATGGATGTTTGTGGACCCATGAACATCGTTGCATGTGAAGGGTATGAATTCTTCGTCATGTTCATTGGCGATTATTCTAGATTTGGGTACATGTACCTAATGCACTGTAAAAGCGAAAGTTTCAACAAGTTTAGAGAGTTTCAGGCTAAAGTGGAAAAGCAATTAAGAAGACCCATTAAGACACTTTGATTGGATCATGGTGGGGAATATCTTTTCAACTCAGGATATGCACTACAAACTACGTGTCATCTCTTGAATGCAATTCCGATTAAAGCTGTTCCTAAAAATCCTTATGTGTTATATGTGGCTAGAAAACCATCCTTAAATTATTTAAGGATATGGGGTTATCCAGCACATGACTTGAATAAGGATGCTAGCAAGCTGAAACCTAATTTAGAGGTTTGTATTTTTGTAGGATATCCTAGAGGGACTAAAGATGGATTTTTCTATAATCCATCTTAAACTAAAGTCTTGGTCTTCACAAATGTGACATTCCTTAAGGAAAGTTACATGAAAGACTTTAAGCCTTGAAGCCAAGTGGGGCTCGAGGAGTTAGGATCTGACAAGGTCAATCTAGTAGTTCCAAATGTGGAGAAAAATCTAGTCGTTGTTGAAAAAATGATTAACAATCTAGAAACTTCAGCGTAATGAAAGAGTTGCTAGGAAACTAAAAGGATATCAAGGTAAGGTTTTCGAATCTGAGGCCTTTGAACCCGATAGTTGATGAATGAGTATTTTACTGGTAAATTAAATATTTCTTAAGCTAAAATATTGTGAAAATCCCCAAGCATTTGTGTTATTTTGATGTGTCTTTGTGTTTTCTTTTTGGAAATCATGAATAAATGGGAATCTAAGTAAAAATATGGCAAAATGGGACCTTATGGAGCATTTGGGACGCAAATTAAATGAAGGAAGCAAGTTGAGGCTAGAATTTGCATCAAAAGGGGCCAAGAAGCCCTTCAAGGCATGCTTGGCAATAAGCCGCGCACGGCCGCGCAGACCTGGCACTCGGCCATGCGCATTAGAGCATACTGGACTGCCAACATCCAGCACTATAATGCCAGAAAAAGGGTGTTGCAGCACCCATTCATGCGCAGTTGCACACCAAACTTCTCTGTAGCTGGGCTTTAGCTGAAAAGACGTGCATAGTCTAGCAGACCTAATGTCCCTCTTTGGCCCTTCTCGTTCTGATTCTAAGTTTTGGGTAATCTTGGCCCTAAATTATGAATCCAAGGGTTGAAAATAAAGCTAAAACAAAGCCCTATCCTATTAAAAACCCTAAAGCCCTCATTTTTCAAGGTGTGGAGGATTTTGGAGAAGAAATGCATGAGAGAGAGCAAAATTTCCAAAGAGAAAAGAGCATGACGTTCAGGATTCTTGGAGAATTTTGGCTGATTCTTGAAGGATTCAAGGCTTAAAGTTCATCACCACAAAGAGTTTCTCCTTTCTTTCTCTCTCTACCCTAATCATGATTGAAATTGGTATTTTTATTTGTGTGTTAAACATATGTAACTTTATGGATTTCATGAAGAGATTAGTAATGGATTTGTCTATGTTTGCTTAAATTTCGTTTTCTAGGGCTTGATATAGTTTAATTTGGATTGTGTTTAGATTGTTTTGTTAATTGTTGATGAAATTTCTATTTTAGTTCATTTATGTTTCTATATGCTTAATGCTTCTAGTTTATTTGGCCAATGCATTAGTTGATGCAATTTATGATTTCAATGCTCGGGAGAGATTGATTCATCTATCATTTCTTAGAAAATGTAGTCTTTTTTATTGTTGAGACCTGTGAGGACCAAGAACACTTAGATAACCAACTTGCGAATCTTGGTTTTTGTGAGGTGGAGGCGATCAATGCCTTGATAATCAATTTAAGAGTTGAGCTTAATGAATATGTAGGTAAAAAAGTTGGATAATTTATGCATATAATCTCATTTGACGCTTAAGAGAGGTAATAAGGTGCATTTAGGACCTTAAATTAATGAATTGGATGGAATGAAGTTAATAATCATTAAATAGGAAAAGCATAAGAAGAATTGCCTAAATCAAGTCCCTAGACACATTATATGTAGAGTGTCCATATTGTAAATTATTTATTTTGTTTATGGTTTTGTTTAATTATTTTAATTTGTTTTATTTTACTTTTATATATTTTCCTTTACATTCCATTCGTCTAAATAAAGCTCGATCATTGTAGATTATGGTAATTAGCTAGTTTGTAGATTTTAATTCTTGTGAGAAATGACAACACTTAACTCACCGGTCCCATACTAAAACATGACCCTGTGTGCTTGTGGGTTAGGCAAAAAGCCTTTCATCAATAGTGATCCAACTACATATAGAGAAGCTTTAGAGGATGTTGATGCAGATCTCTAGCACAAGACCATGGATGCTGACATGGAGTCTATGGCTTCAAATCAAGTATGGGAACTTGTAGATGCACCTAAAGGAATAGAACCTATTGGGTGCAAGTGGGTCTAGAAGAGGAAAAGAGGACTAGATGGAAAGGTGAAAACCTATAAGACACGACTTGTAGCAAAGGGAAACACGTAGAATGAGGGCATCGACTATGATGAAACTTTCTCACCTGTAATGATCCCCAATAGAAATTGTTGATTACACTATGTTTATTACATGACGGTTTCTGAAAAATCATCGTGTTAATTGTAGGAAATATGTGAGGGCCCGCAAAAAGTACAAAAACCATCGTGGAAAGTGGAGTTTTCACGACAACTTTAAGTAGGCTTAGACGACTTTTTTTTGAAATAAACCGTCGTGTAAAGTTCAGTTTTGCCTTAGCTTACATGATGGTTTATCTAAAAGACCATCGTGTAAGCTAATCATTGTAATATAATTGAAATCATAAAATTATAAAGATAATAATAGTAATAATTTACAACAATAAATATAAAATACAATTAAATTTTTTTGTAATAAAATTATAACAATATTATTATTTAATGCAAATATTAGTATAAATTCATAATATATTATTATAAATTATTAATTTATAATACCAACACAATATTATTTCCCAAAAGTATTATTATTTTGAATTAATTTTATTATATGATAAAAATATAAATATTTTGTTAATATTATAATTAAATAATATTAACTAATGTTAATATTAATACTTTACATGATGATTTTTTGAAAAAAGTGTCATGTAAGGTACTACTTTTTTTTTGTTAGCTTACACGACTGTTTTTTTAGAAAAACCATCATATAAGATGCCTTTTAACCCAACCTTCCAACTCGACAAACATATGTAGAATACAAACAGCCCCTCCGTCGCCACCTTATCTCTATCGCCGCCCCTTGTAAGTGTAAATTTACATGACATTTTTACTTTTTTGAGATTATTGATTAGTTTTTTTGCTTATGAACTTAAAGAGTCTAATAAATTTAAAATATTTTCATAATTTATCTTGTAAGTGTAAATTTATCTACTACACATGTTACCCACATGGTAACATGTGAAATCTCTCGACAAAGATGTGCATGAAGTGGAAGTTCTTAATGTTGACTCTATTGATTTTGCGTCCTCACCAAACAAAGAATGACATTGATGTATACTAGGCAACATTAATTGATGACCTAATGAACTTGTGGGAAAATAGAATTGCAGTTAGAGATGCTTACCGAGAAGAAACATTCATACTCCGTCCAATGCTAATATGGACAATTAATGACTTTCCTATATATGGCAATTCATCTGGTTATTTGATGAAGAATTCTATTGGTTTTTCTATTTGTATGTATGAAACATCTTCCAAACAGTTGAAGGATGGTAAGAAAACCTTTTTTCTTGACCATAGAAGATGGTTATCAAGAAATCATCGTTACTGCAAATAAAGGAAAGCTTTTCAAGGTAGTGCCAAAGGAAGAGACCCTCCTCGGCCTTTGATGGGTGAACAAGTATTTGAAATGGTAAAGAATTTGGAAGTAGTACTCAGGAAGAAAAAGCAAAGTAAGCACATGCTGGAGATAGATGGACCTTATAAGAAGAGATCAATCTTCAAAGAATTTCTATATTGGAAGACACTTTACATTCGTCATTGCTTGGATGTTATGCTTATTAAGAAAAATGATTATAAATCGATAGTTGAAACATTGCTTGATATTTTGTCCAAGACTAAAGATGGTAAAAAAGCACAGTTGGATCTTATGGAGATGGAGAGTAGGCCTACTTTGTTTCTTGAGAAAAGAAGGAACCGCACATACTTACCTGCGACGAAGTACATGTTATCAAGAAGGGAGAAGAGAAAGCCTTGTGAATGGCTTGCTTCGTTGAAAGTGCCATACGAATATTCTTCAAACTTGAAAAAGTTGGTGTTGGTAGAGGATTTGAAACTTATTCACATGAAAACACATGATTGTCATGTGTTGATATAACAATTACTACCACTTGCACTGTAGGGAGTTATAGCGAAGGATGTGAGATTTACAATCATCACATTGTGCTCGTTCCTTAATTCAAGATGCTCCAAGTTGTTGATCCACGAATGCTAGATTCACTACAACGGAGTTGGTGCAAACCTTGTGCATGCTTGAGAAGTATTTTCTAACACCATTTTTTGACATCATGGTCCATCAACGGTTTGCTTAGTTCATAAAGTTAAGTTATGTAGACCAGTGTGTTTAAGATGGATGTAATCTTTTGAAAGATAAATGAAGGTTTTGAAAGGTTATGTGAAGAACTAAAATAGGCTGGAAGGATACATCGTGAAAAGTTACATAGCAGAGGAATCAGTTGAATTTTGCTCTAAGTACTTGTCTAATACAGAACCAATATGGATGCCAAAGAAAATAAACATCAAGGCTGGCAATTCGTCAATAGTAAATCGAGAGGAATGGAAGCAAGCTTGTTTTTATGTGTTACGCAATGCTCATGAAGTGGAGCCTTTCATTGAGGTTCACATGAAGGAATTAAAAAAGACGAACCCAAAAAGAGTAAAAAAAAAATAGTAGTGGTTGCAAGATAAACATAACTAGACCTTTCGAGAGTGGATTAGAACACACATATATGCCAAGTACCCCACATCACGAGATGGACGCGTCTCACAAGATTTAAAGAACCTAACTAGAAGACCGTCGTTGATAGTTACAAGCTATACATCATATTCCATTAATGGTTATGCTTTCTACACTCGAGAAAAAATGAGAAGCATCCCGTCCAAGAAAGTGGTGTGACTCTTCGTGCCCAAACAATGCATTTTTTGTTACGCTCCCTTACAGGCACATAGAGAACATTGCTTTTACTATTAAACTTAATAATTACCGATAAAATGTTTGAAACAATCAACAACACTCAGAGAAATATTCTAGGAACACATGCATATATTTTTTTCTTTAAAAAGACTACTTACTGGATTTAACTTCCCTCACCTTGGTTAGCCCAACGGAACACCTAACGTATTCGGCTAACCGACCACCTGCAGAAAACTTAGTTTACAAAAACAAATATTTAACAACATAAACTCGCACATATAACGAAAGCACTGTTAACTTCTAATCAAACAACTAATTAAGACTAATTACGAAGAAATAAACTATACGGCATATTTTTTAATAAATAACCTATGAAACTAAAAATCTAAAATACAATTTACATTCAATAAAACATATATTCATAAGAACATATCACAAATAGAATCGAGTCTCAAACAAATAAAAATGCAGAACATTATATATTAAATTTTGTTTGAGTTTAAATTCCTTTCATGACATGACTCCATTTCCAATCCAACACTCCTGACACACATGCCCGTCCTTGTTCTCCATTCCAGTAAACCTGCATCTTATCTTTTTCTGCAACATGATATAAACTAAGTAAGCATAAGCTTAGTATGTATACATTCCTATTTCACAACATAAAAACATTTTATAAAAATCATTACATAACATCATAATCATAATGATAGTAGTGCACGAGACATGGGTTTATATAGAACATATCTTTTCTTTTAAACTTCCATATTAAAACGTCATTCATTTTATCTTTAGGGGCCTAAGCATTGCACCATTAACAACACCATCATGAAAAGAGTGGGATAGCTAGTCCCAAACCAAATATGACAAGTCCAAACCTTCTAGACATCATAAACAAAAATATAGGGAGTGCAACGCTTAGTTAAGTGATTCGTATATATAGATATACTTTTAACATACCTCGTCATTGAAACATTCATTAAACCTTCCTGTTGCAACAAGAGTATTTATGAGATGACAATATGTAAAAACAAACTTAAAAATTATCATAAAACATATTCTCAAAACTTTTTTTTTGTAAACTTTCATCATGTTATAGGTGAAAATGTACTTTTTTTTTTTGTAAACTTTCATCATGTTATAGGTGAAAATGTACTTCTTTTTTTGTAAACTTTCAACATGTTGTAGGTGAAAATGTACTTCCTTGACTTGCTTGCTTATTAAACCTTAAATTGGGTGACGTTGCTGTGGTTCTCGATGTGCTTGCCTTTTAGAGTGTTCATCTCAATCATTCATATAATACATAAAATTAATATTCATGTTCATAATATCATTTAATACCATATTACATCATCAAACATCATTATTAATAAAACAAAGCATCTTTGAGTCACAAACATGCACTTAGATTCAAGAAACAAAAAGACAGAAAAATTGACCTTTAATCATAAAGAAATTAATCTCAACTTACAAGCATAAATAAAGTGTAAAAATTATTCCATAACATAATTAACATATATTAATATCACTCAAATTTTCTTCTCTTGAAAATATTAATCCAAAATATCCTTTTCTAATTTTCCAAAACATTCAAGTAAATCTGCCAATCATAAAAACTAATTGACCTTCGAGGATTCATAACCCTATATCTTTCAATTCCCCTTCAATTAAAGCATGAAAAATTGCAAGAATAAAGTTAATACATATACAAAGTGCTCAGATTTTTCTTTAGCTATAAAAATTTTATTTGTTAATTTAAAATAAGTCATATAATCAATACCACAATATCTGTTAGCAAAGTCTGGGCAGTGAGCAATCCTAATTAATAATTACGTATTAAATTATTCAAGCTATAAAATAATTTATAAAAATTACTACATATAATAGACACTAAGATAATAACAAATCCAAAATTTAGCTTTAGATAAATTTGAAATAATTCAGAACACACATTTTAATTTAGAGTTAATATTTACATCAGACATACTAAACAACAAACATGTTTAATTTAAACATTTTTATAAAATCAAATATGTATTATATGCTTTTGAAATTTTTATATGACATGCTTAACATAAAAATATAAGTTAAAAAAATAATAAATCATGTAAAACACATTTAAAAATGTGATTTATCATCTCATGAATTACATAGAGCATATCAGGCAAAAATTTATAACCACTGAGTACTTGGCAATCAACAGATTTTATCTTAAAACATAATAAGGCTATAAAACTA
Organism: Artocarpus heterophyllus; assembly: GCA_025403435.1. Taxonomy (NCBI): domain Eukaryota; kingdom Viridiplantae; phylum Streptophyta; class Magnoliopsida; order Rosales; family Moraceae; genus Artocarpus; species Artocarpus heterophyllus. Next base: position 13,245,295 of record CM046331.1, read on the forward strand.
AAAATTTACAGACATTTAGTTAACATATCGACAATGACTTATAATTTTTATAGAATCAAAGCATGCTTTTCGTCCTATAAAACGGACTCTACAAAACATAAATATAAATCTGTTAGCAAATAAAATTTTGTGAGCAATGTTTGATTGAAAGCTCATAACCCCAAAAATATTTTGAATGAAAATTTATAAAAAAATCCCAAACATTCTTAACATATATATGCACATCATATCCAAAAATTGCAGCAAAATAAAATCATTTGGTTTTAAAACGTTACTAGCAACCTTACTGATAAACCAAAAACCCTAAAATTCTCTTATCACATTCCAACACCAAAACCTTATTTTCATGAAATTTCATGATATCATATGAACATAAATGCTTTTAGCCATAAATAATATCGTCATAATCAAAGTAATAAACAAAATAATTTATTTTTTATACAAACATACATGCTTACACATTCATAATATAAAAGAATAATTTTCTAACAAAGTTTGTTGTAAAACAATATACATCAATCATAAAAATTCAAAACCATAAAAACCTTAAGACATACCTTAAATTCTTATGTTTTCTTCAACAAATACGAAGACTTGTACAAAAAAAAAAATCTCCAAAAAGAATTCCTTCTATTTTGACTTGAAGGAAAATAAGAATAATGAATTTTTTGAGAGAAGAAACCTTGAAGAAAACAAAATTCAAACTATTGGCATGTGAGGTTTAGGGAAGAAAAGAGAGCATAAAAGCATGGAGGAATATGAGAAAAGATAAAAGCAAGAAAAAACGATAGGAATAATATGTGTACTTGAATTTTCAAAAAAAAAAAAAAGTCATGTGTACTTGCAGCCATACATTTAGAAGCATAAGTAACCCTTGTCTTAGTCAAATTAGGTTTCTCCTTTTTTTTTAATTAAGTGTAATCCTAATCTAATTTGGTTTCTTTTTTTCCATTTTCCTTTTTTCTCTTTTCATTTTCTTTTTCTTTCTCCTTTTCTTTCTTTCCCCATGGTATATAATGTAATATATTGTAATGTAATGTAATATAATAAAATTATAATACATAATTATTTATATACAATAATAATGTTTGCTCCCATGACCCCAAAAAATATCAATTTACACATTATTCTGTTGGACACTTTGTATTATCTAATTTCTTAACACCATAATGAAAATGTCACATGTAATTTTCACGACATCGTAAATGTTATAAAAATAAGAAAATATGCAATAAAATTTATGTTATCATCAAGAATATAACTCTAAAGCATTATAAATATAAATTTAGAATAAGTTGAAACTCTTTAAAAAAAATAAATACTTTAAGCTTATCACTATTTTTTTGACATAAACATCCCGAGTACACCGATCCCATGTGGTCGTCACCTACGACAGCACTAAATAAAAAGTTAATTTACTTAACATAAATAATAATAGCACTTAAAATATCACATTTTAACATTAAATTAACATAAGTGTTCATCGAAGAAAAAGACGGTCGCTATAACTTTCCTCCGCAAAGGACAAATATCCATTATATGGGACCATGAGCTACTTTGGTTTCATTGATAATATTTAAGAACTTGATAATGCATTACAAATAGCCCTATTTAAGTATGAGTGGGCTGACAATTACTATGTTAAGATTGATAATGACAGTGTCACGGTGGTTGGCTTTAGGTAATTGGAATACAAAATCGATTCCTTCATTGTGGCATCGCAAGAGTTGTCCTTAATCGTGCCGATAATGCCAAAAGTTCTTCTTGACGGAGAAGAAGTTGCCAAAGATTGCACGGACATCCCATCCTTCATGAAGGGGTTGCCACCGATTAAAGAGTTTGATGACTTTGATGATGATGTTTCCTACTTGCTCCACAAAGATGTCGAATAGACATGTGTTGAGGAGCCAATGGTGAAAAAAAGAGAAGAAAGTGACCATTTATAAGCTAATTTTATGCCATTTTATTTCAATTGTTATACATCATATTCAAACTTTATTTCACTTATTATGTATATTTAAATATTTATAATCGTGATCAAAATACACACACTGCATAAAATCTAGGCCATTGAATGTATAACACATAGGTGGCTACCTTGGGCAGATGAGAATAAGAACTTAGAATGCGAGAAAATTTAACAATTTTATACAATGGTTTTTTGTTAAAACCGTCGTTTAATCTTAAGCTTACATGACAGTTTTTTTTTTCAAAAACTATCGTATAAGCTAAAAAAGGTATGCGCGGCCGCGAGGCATCCGATATTATATGCCATGGGCTAAAATTTGCACGATCATGAACTTCTTTGGTGTAGCCGCGTACGCTAATTGTCTTTGCATATGGCTGTGAGGCATTCTTACCGTTGGGCAAAGCTTACATGAAATATTTATACTATATTATTATATTGTATATAATTCTCTTAAAATAATGTATAATAATTATTTTAATTTATAATTCTTAATAATACATTATAGTATTAATAATAATGTTCATGGTTTAATGTTAATAATTAAATTATAGTAATGTTAAAATAATAATTACTATTAATAATATTAATTTATAATAATAAATATTAATACAAATTGGGCAAAATGGTGCCGTTTCGAGGAGCTTACATGACAGTTTCTTTTGGAAACCATTGTGTAAGGCTTCGAGATACTCTTTGTACTATATTATTATACTATATTAATAATTCTCTTAATATAATATATAATTAATGCTCTTAATTTATAATTCTTAATAATGCATTATAACATTAACAATAATGTTCATGGTTTAATATTGACAATGAAATTACAATAATATGAAAATAATAATAAATAGCATTATTAAAATTAATTTACAATAATAAATATTATTATTTTTTTGAAAGTTAATAATACATTATGATTAGTATAATATTATATAATATATATATAACTATCATATTAATATAAAATAATTATTGGATATATAATAGAATAAATATGAATGGTATAATATTAATATTAAACCATAATAATCATATAATAATAATTAATAATAAATTATAAATACAATATATGATGACATGCAGATCGCAAATGACACTGTTGCACTAAGGCTTACACAATGACTTAGAGAAATTGTCGTGTAAGGTGTCAAATTCAAAAATCTAAAATAATAGCTTCCACAACGGTCTTTTAAAAACTGTCATGTAAGCCTTTCATAATACACATCAACTTGCGCCCTCCCTCCATTCGAAAACTTACCCTTCTCTCTCTAACCCCCTAGCCCTTTCCTTCTTTGCCTTGACCCCTAAAACACCGACACCGTCGCTGCCATCAACCTCGTCCCCCTGCCACCTCAACCCCCAAAGCCTCTCTCTCTCCCTTCCTCTCAAACTCCCTCTCTCTCTCCTCCTCTCAAAGCCTCACTCCCTCGACCCCCAAATCCCTTTCTCTCTTGCCTTCATCACTGCTTCGCCACAAAGGCATCTCCTAATGTACTCTCGTCCCTGCTTCATTGTATTATCGCTGTTATCTCTTCCCAATCTTAACGTCTCCTTTCTCTCTCACTCTCTTCGTTATAAGCCAAGAAATTTATTGAAGATTGTTGTAAAATTGTTGGATTTTATTGAAATTTGTTTGAATTTCATTTTGGATGGTTTCACAAATCAATTTGTACCTTTTTTGAGACTCTTTTTTTGTGACACCCACCACATGTTTGATGCAATTCCTTTATCACCGTCATATCAATTTTATTATATCTTTTGTTGGTCAAAACTTTCTAGCTATTATTTAGGATTTTTGTTAATTAGTTTTAATGTTGGTTATGTTAATTTATAAGTCATATTTAGCATTGTAATTATTTAGTTTTAGTTAATCTATTAACGTCCATGAAAGTCATTTTCAAAGCGTTAACACATACTAACATTAAAACAAATTACTAAAATCCTACCACTAATAAAACTAAGTTACAATATTTAATAATGCTAATTATTAAAAGCAATATACATAACTAATAAAAACACGTTAAAACTAAATGTAATTGTTTTGGATGAGGATTTTTTTAAGATTAGGTAAAAATGTCCTAAGAGAGCGATGAGGAGTATGTTGATGAGGAATATGTTCAAGACCATTAAGCATCTTCCTCCCAACATGGAAACAGGAAAAAAAGTTTGTGGTTCATGAAGAAAAACTGAGTTTGTTCCTAAAGTTGATCATGAGTGTACAACTACTTTGATAAAAAGAGTCTTTAGGATAAGATCAAAGGAAGAAAGAATAAAAGTTACATTTGACGAAAAAGGCCAACAGGAGAGCGATGTTGGAGATGAATTGCATAGTTGGATTGGAGTTCTTAGTCAAGAGCATGTTCCTATATGGATACAAGATTGGAGAACTAAGAACTTGGAACCAAAAGAAATCTTATTTGGAGCCAGATCTATACAGCTTTCACTACTGAGGAATGGTATAGAAAAAAGCTTTGAGTATTTGTGGAAATGTAGCAAAGGCGTTTAGAATTGACCTCCATGTCACTCTTATAAAGCCCTGGATTCAGAACTGAGTGTACTTGAGCAGCATTTTATGTTAGTACACTACTACTCCAACATATCCGATGATGATTGGGGTAAATTTGCAAAGTATCAACATTCCGAAGAATCCAAGCGAATAACATGGAATGCCAAAAAAAATTATAAGAAAACAAAATAAATATGGCTCAAGGCTAGGCCAAGACGGGTATAGAAAATTGAAGCAGAAATTGGTAATTTAATATCCTACTTATATTACATATATAAATGATATATTGTTAATGTTTTAGTTTTTACTAACCTAGCAAAATTGATGCAGGTTGTAGAAACAGATGAACAGCAGACAATAGAGGAGCTATAGATGAAATCCTATCAACGTCCTGATGGACAATTCAAAGATCCATCATGTGCAAAAATTGGCCAATTGACAGTAAGTTTATTAAACTTAAATCCTTAAATTGTACTTTTATAACTCTTGAAACATATTAATTAAGGACAACTTGATTTGTTATTATTTAATCTATAAGATGAGTATAGGGAGTAGCAAACTTAAGGAATTTTTATATCTATTAGCATCGATGACATACTAACGAGTAGGAGTGAACAACGGGTGGTTTTGTGGTTTTTGGACAAGTGAGGGTCAGCTTTTTTGGATGGCAGTTTAGCGATCAGCTAACCTATAGACTGCCCATGGAATTTTTTGGGCCTTTTGAAAAGGTGTAATGGGAAACAATCCAATTTCTTACCTAACTAAACTTAGGAATGAATCTTATCAATAATACTAAGATATCCTTTTGCATAATTATAATCATTGTATTATAACATGCGAACTTGAAGGGTATCTAAATAAATTTGGCATTCATTCCCTTTGAGAGGGTATGAATACTAAGTGATGCAGGGGTACCTAAATAGATTATATCTCAACATAACAAATTAAGAAATAATGTGACACATTTCAACTTGCAAACTAAAACTTAATTTTAGCATTTTATACATTTTATTTGATTTTAGTAATCATCAAAATAAGTAAATTAATCTTAGCATTTATCTGAAGTTAGGTTCCACTATAGCTCTATTTGATCTATATTACATTCACTAGTAAAACTTTATCTTTATATATATTGCGACACATAAAAATTTCAGCTTATAAATGTGGGCCTTTTTTATACTTTGGCCCTTTTGTGTAGTATTGGATTTTGAGTTTTCAAAAACTACTAGATTCACATATGTGCAAATTGGTTTTAGTTATCTGCTTGGCTTGGCATGAAAGTTTTTGAACTTGTTAATTCATAATTCTTAAGATGACTCATAGTAAGTTTGGTGATCTATATATAACCACATTTAGATGGGCCAAGATTGGATCGCATTTATTCTTTTTTGCATATGGGACACTGTTATTTTCTTCATTATTCATGTGTGATACCTGTTTATATGTAGCTGTCTTCATTACTCACAAAAATACTTTCTAAACTATGGAAAGATATGTGAGTCTTTGACTTCAGGTCCTTTTCATGCGATCGACATAACAAGAGAGGTAGGAATGTCTTTATGTTTGAGCTTTAGCACATCTTTGTCCTCCGCCAAAAGGTTGGTTTTGTACGGCAAAACATTCCTACCTCTTGTAGAATCACTTAAAAAAAAGATACATTGGTGGGTATGTTCGAGTTGAACCGGCCTCCTAAATCTCAAAACCGAATCCACCTACTTATATATGTTGGCGGCCAGGTTGCTAACATGGAACCGCTTTTTTCAGGCAGGGCGGGTGTAGGTGCCGACAGGTACTGGGTGCGATACGATTTTTGCTCAGCCCTACTAATAAGGGCATTGGGCAAACCAAAACATTCAAGACATCTTCATGGTCAATCAAAGTATGTCAAGCAGTTTCAATACTTCCATCTAACAACAACTTTAAAACTAGGAGCAAAAAGTAGTGGGTTTGAAACAAAAACTCATAGAATTGAAAGGCCTCATGATTAATATAATTTCACAAGGAGGTATTAGACGGATGGATGCAAGCATTGAATAACACAACAGCTTCAAGATTAGTTGCATCATTCACAAAGAACAAGCTCTTGTGCTGCCTAAAGATGGAGAGCCCAAAGAATATAAAGAATGCAAAGTCTTTTTTGATGATAATATTAATGGTGTACTTCTGCTTGCTGTGGTTGGAAAGGTATGGATGGAAAGGCATCTAACTCATAAAGTCTATGGAAGAATATTAGGCGATGAAAATATACTCGTTAACATTATTACCCCAATATCCAAAGCATCATTACTAACTTTTCCGACAGTGAGAATTTGTAGGCCAAGCCATCGAAAGCTTTGTTGCATAGCTAAAAAGGTTAATTGGAGCTATTGAAATGCCAAAGACAAGTCAAGCGCCTGGCCACATACCTGAACTGTTAGACATAGGTGCCTTAAAGAGTAAATTGTTCTAATAAGTTTTTTAGAGACACTTTTATCAATAAAGAATTTATTTATTATTTATGTATCAAATGTTGTCCTCTTTAAGTTCATTTCTATTGAATGTATTATAAGCAAACAAAAGTATGAAACTGTCAGTCTAAACCTTTAAGAATCATGCATATGATGGACAGATTATGCGGAAGACATGAATCTTAATGGTGATGGTCTAAATGAAAAGATCCGCAATCGAGGGAATAAAGTTGGACGCTTTATTCATGCTAAGATTGTTATGTTGTCTACATCACTAACGAGATATGGCTTGTATTGGTCATTGGAGTAGGACTCCATGAGTAGAAACATTGGTGCATTGTCATAGGTGATGATGTAATGGATCAGGACAAAAAGTTGAATTTATTTGGTTAATAATATTGTTTGTTTAGATCATTCACTTTAGAAAATCATATGTGTTGTGTGTTAATCCTGAAATGACTAATGGGCTAGTTATCTTGACTTATGTCTTTTGATGTACCAAAGGGTGACATCTACGCATGCCAGTACATTGGAGGCATGACTCTCGATTGACGTAGACTCGTTATTCATAGAAATGGAATCCATAGCACTTTTTGTAGAGTGAATGATATTCTCTTATATGCATTATCCTCTAATTGAAAGACTTAAGTGCTCCACCATTTGGATACATAGGTGTAACCGAATGGTATATTATCTACTAATAGTAAGTATTCCAATGGTGTGATAATGGAACAAAAGTTAAAAATAATCGAGAAGGTAAAATAGAATTTATCTTTAAGCCGATTATGAATATCCTATAAGGATGTGACATATTATGATATGTCATGGACGGTTAGCTTGTTGAAGCTTCGTAATTTTATATAGTTCGAGAGTGCAGCTCTAAGTTTTAGTGGAGTAGCGTTAGAGTTGATAATTATAAAATATGTATCTAGGATATTATTGTAACACCCACCTATTTTTATGCAATGAATCACGTTAAGTTAGTAACAATGTTAAGGAAATTTTATTAATAATTTATGTTATAAGTTATGATATATGATTTTTTAATGTTATTAACTTTTATGTCAAGTTTTATGACAGGTGACGACCGCATAGAATCGTTGTGCTCAAGTGTTCATGAATATTTTAATGTATGTTTATTTATGATGTAATGATGAATTGAATGTTTTAATGTATGGCATTTAAGGACAGTTCGACATGCCAGACTTTCAAGTTTGGCAGGCTGAAAAAGTCTGCCTAAGATCTGCAGGCCGAAGGAAACTATCGGCAGGCTGAACTTGGTGGAACCGACAGGCCAAAAGGGAAAATCGACAGGCCGAACACAGCTGACGAGCAGTCAGCAAAAATCTCTCCAAATTTATGGCTGAGATAATTACGTTAAATGGGTTATTAATTGACATAATAATGGAATAATTTTGTCAGTTAAGGAAATTAAAAGGTTGACTTCGCATTGATTTGTATGATTTTAAATGGTTTCCTATTTTAAGAGGGCAAAACATGTTAAGTGATGAGTGATTGTTTGACTTCCCTCTTTTCTCTCCTTCCTCCACGCCATTTGCTATCAATGAGTCAAAAAAATTCTGACTTAATGGAGGATAATGAATTTTCATTATGCTCGTTACGTTGAAAAATTTTTAACACTCTTTTTCCTTAGTTTTTCTCTCATCTTCTCACTCTTCTCTCTCTTAGTTCTAAGATGTTTTCTAATTTCTTTCTTTCTCTTCTCTTCTCCACGAATTCCATCCTCTTTCCTCTCAAAAATTCTCTGCAAGTATTGAAAGAAAAAAAATTATATTTTGTTGGTTGAATTCAAGGATTTTAAGAAGAAATTTTCAAGGTAAGAACTTTTCCCGTAATTCTGAAAAGGATTCTCCTTCTCCAATCATATGCAATATCTTTCTATAGGTATTGTATTTTGTCTTGAGTTTTTAATATGATGTTCATGTATGTATTATGTGATGTTTTTTTTTTCAAGTTTCATGTCATTTCGGTGTTCTATGAAAAATATGAATTTTCTATCTTCTACCTTTCACAGTAAATATTGCTGTTTGGATATGATGCATGAAAATTTAATGTTTATTCAATAGGTAAATGAATGATGTTTTTCATGAAAGTTGTCAAGAAGGTGCATGTATAAAGTATGATGAATGTATATTTATGTTATGAATTTTTATGAGATTAGGTCAAGAAAACTGTTTTAATAATGTTACTTTTGGACTTTTTTTGTTTTATAAAATGTTTTATATGTTTAAATGATTTTGATTGATGATGAAATACTTTTATGATGTCGTAATATATGATAATAAGATGTTTGTATGAATTTTAAAATGTATGTATTTTTAAATTATTAGAAAAATGTTTTCAAAAGATTTTCATGTTTGTAATTTATGAGATGTTTTGATGTTAATATTTAAGGAAGCATGTTATGAATAATGTTTATATGAGATGAATGTATATGTGATGATAATTTTATGTTGTCACAATGATGATTTTGAATTATGTTTGTAATATGAGATGAATGTATATATGAATGTTATATGAATGGATGTTTTATGATAAGTATTAATTTAATTGTATTTTTAAATGGATAGATGGAATGAACACACAAAGGAACGAGCACATCGAGACCGCAGCGTCGTCACCAAAAGTATATTAAGGTTAAGTAAGCTAACTTTAAGGTAAGTACATTCTCACCTGCAACATGACACGTTTTACAAGGTTTGATGATATGTTCACAATGATATTGATGATGATTTTATGGTTGTTTTTCTTAAAGGATTTCTTATGAAAGATTATCATGATTTAAAGTTATGCATGTATGATGATGACAAGTTTTAAAGTATGAAAATTATGTATATATGTATCACCTAATAAGTGTTACACACCAATGTTATGAAATGATATGTTATGATGTCGTGTTTGGTTTGGGATTAGCTACCCTTCTCCTCTCATGACGGCGCGCCTACAATGATGTTCATGGTGCAACACTTGGGCCCTTAAGATAAAATGGAATAAGTTTTAATATGGTCAATGTAATGAAAGATATGTTTCTATGAAATTGTTCTTAAGGCACTTCTATGATATGATGATGATGATGTATATGAAATGTTTTAAATTGTGAGAATTATATGTACTTACTAAGCATTAGCTTAATCAAGTTTAATGTCATGTTGTAGATAAAGGTAAGAAAATCATGGAATAGGCGAAGGACATGTGAAGGCGTGTGAACACAAAGCACGATGAATTGTAACTGGAAGAACGCCAAGAAGAATGATTTTATGTTTTAAATCAAGTTTTATATTTTGAACATATTATTTTTATGTTAAGTTTTAAGAATACTTGAACTATGGTTTTATATTTTATTTCATCATTTTAAAGAATTTTGATCTTCCGCATTTTATGAAAAGTTAAATCTGTTTTACAGTTTTCTGAAGGATTTTAGCTCGGTCGGCCTGCCGAACATCTTTGGTCGGTCTGCCGATGTCCGAAAGTTTAGCCTGCCGATTACGTTTTCGGCCTGCTAGACGATGATGAGTTTTTAAGCCTATTTTGTAAAGCCTCTGTCGGCCTACCGGTTGAGGAACTCCGGCCTGCCGATCATGTTCGATCTGCTGAAGTCCCATGTTCGGCCTGCTGAACTGTGGGAGCATGTAACTATTAAGTGATGTGATGTTTTTATACGTTATGATTTTACAACTTGGTCTATCTATTTTATTAAAATAAGTTTATGATTAATTTAAAGTGTAATAGAATAAATTATGATATGGAATAAGTTAAGCAATGTTATTTAACAATGTTAAGTTATAAAAAAAATGCACGAATGGATCTGGGTTAAGTATGTTAAATTACGTTTACAATTAAAAGTATCGTATAAGTTTTGTAATAATGTTTATGTTTAAAGTTTAAACAAGTATGAATGTATGAATGTAATGACATTTGTGACGTCCGTAAAGGGGGGCGTTACAGGCTTTGGTATCAGAGATAGTTTTCGATTACAATTCATATCGTCACACGTCAATCCAAGTCCTCCAAGTAAGTATGTTATAAAGTTAGATGTATTGATGCAAGTATGATGATAAGATTAAGGTCTAAATGTTTAATGATTAATGATCTAGTAGTGAAAACCTATCTCATAATTGAAAGATTATTTCTAAGTTCCTAATTCTTTTAGGAAATTTACGATGGACGGCCACAGAAGAATGCAGACTCGCACCCAGACTAACGAAAGACTCATGACGATGATCGCTGAGTTGCAGAGACAACTTGAGGACCAAAGAAGGGAAATTGCTGCTTTAAGGGCCAATGGCCAGAACGATGATCGACGAGGCAATGATGTGCCTCTTCCTCCTCCGTAGCCACAAGTAAACGAAGTCCCAGCTCTTGCTGCTGAACCAAGAGCTGCATATCAGGAACCTCTTCTGGTCAGATGGAAGAAGGTTAAGCCAGTAGACTTCGAGGGTTCGAAAGATCCGCTAGTAGCTTAAGGATGGTTAAAGACGATTGAGGCCACCTTAAGATTCATGGATTTCATAGACAATGAAAAGGTCCTTTGTGCCTCGTACTGCCTCACTATGGAGGCCAAGATATGGTAGGATGGCATCGAACAGAGCAGGAATGTTGAAGAGATGTCATAGGAAGACTTTGTTCATGAATTCAACACGAAGTTCTTCCATATGAATGTTACAAGGAAGCATTATGAGGAGTTCGAGAGCTTACGTGAGGGGGATATGTCAGTCACTAATGTGGTGACAATGTTTGACCAGCTAGCTCATTTATATCCAGGAATGGTTATGGATGAAAGTGAAAGGGTCAGAAGACTGATCAGAGCCCTTAGACTAGATATTGCTGCGATCGTTGATGGGGAAAGTCCACCGAGGACTCAAGAACAGGTTGTCATGAGGGCTCAACGTGCTGAGTTTCATCTGTCAAAGTTAAGAAGGAACCAGCCTCAGTCTGGTCAACAAGCCAGCAATGTAAACAACCAGAACCGCCCTTCTCACAGGAACAACAACAACAACAACAACAACAGCAACAACAGCAACCAAAACTGGAGGAATAACAAGAGAAAGGGTAATCCTCAAAACCAGCAGGGCCAAGACAACAAGAGGCACAATAATGGCTGGCACAACAATAATAGCAGGCGATTTCAACCATGTGCCAAATGTGGAAAGAAGCATCCAGGGGAATGTCGCTTGGGAACAAACCAATGTTTCATTTGTGGGCGTGACGACCACTTTATTAAGAACTGCCCTAGGTTGATGAATGCCAATGCCCTGCAGAGAGCTCCTCCTCAAGACCAGCTACATCAGATGCCAGCCTCCCTTGAAGGGCCACTTATTAGTCAAGGAAGAATTAAAGCCCCACCGACGAATGCCAGAATCTATGCCATGACGAAAGAACAAGTGGCTGCAGAAGCTTCCAATGTAGTCACAGGTCAGATAACAAGTTTATCTAATGATGTTTATGTTCTTTTTGATATGGGTGCCACACATTCTTTTGTATCTATGTCATATGCTAAAAAGTTAGAGGTTTGCTTAGAGCCTATGAGATAGGGATTCACTACGACACTACCCTCTGGGAAAGTGATATTGACTACGCATTGTTTGCGTACAGTACCCCTATGGATTTCTGATAGGGAGCTATTCATCGACCTCATTGTCTACGCACTGTTTGCGTACAGTACAGTACCCCTAGGGAGCAATGTTATTTAACAATGTTAAGTTATAAAAAAAATTGTACGAATGGATCTTGGTTAAGTATGTTAAAGTATGTTTACAATTAAAAGTATCGTATAAGTTTTGTAATTATGTTTATGTTTAAAGTTTAAACAAATATGAATGTATGAATGTAATGATATCTGTGACGTCCGTAAAGGGGGGCGTTACAATTATATTTTATAATTATAGGAGCTTGAACTATATATTTCCATCGGGTTCCCTTTGCCAACACATAATAATTCCTATAACGATACGACGTGTTTTTCTAACATAATGGTGGCTTATGTTAAATTATTAGATTGACTGTTTTATTAGTTGAATTCATTTTGTGTATTAATTTAAGATAAAAATGTTGAATGATTTGGATAATATTTTATTTGTATATGACTATTTAATTAAATAACTTTTCAATTGGGTAATTTAAATTAAAATTGAGGCTCTATAGAGGATACCCAAATAAGATAAGATTTATCCAATTAGTTAGATTGGATCAATCAGATCAGCTTGAGAAGTTCGAATTTGATTCGAGCTCTAATATCTCGACCACACGGTTGACTGTGATACACTAGGTGCAGTCAACTGTGGCAATTAGAGTCATAATCTGTTTCACCCATTTTTACTCTAAAACTAATCCAAACTTGAATTTTGAGACCCAATCTGATAATGATTGACCCCAGGTTTGACTACTAAAAATAGAGGTTGAGTTTTCTTTGTTATTCAGATCGCATGAGAAGCAAAGAGTGAGTACTCTAGTGTGAGAAGCTCCAAAACTCCCAAAAGAGCTATTGTTCAACATTAAGGATCTTAGCTCTTGGTTTTCTCTAGTGGTTGGAAGGAGAGTCACTGGAGGAAAAGCTACACGATGTGCAACCACTTGTACTCTGGTTATGGATAGAGAATAGCAAAGAAGACCAGTTGATTTAGGCTCTTTTGGGACGTTCTTATCTTCATAGATTGCTGGTGCTTTTTGGTTCACAAAAGAGGTTAGTAAGATCTATCTTTAATTTATGTATTTAGCATTTCAAACTTATGTTTTAGAAAATACTCTGATTTAAAATTTTTAAAATTTCGTTGCGACTGTTTTTCAACAACTAGTATTAGAGCTAGGTTTTTACATTGATTTTATGGGTTTATAATCATGCTATCTACATGGATTATGTGATCTTATTCTTTCCTATACTTGAATTTAATTTTTTAGACAGTTAGCACTCTAGGGTTTCTATATAATTAAATGTTGTTATGAGATTATGCTGTGAATGTTTATTAATTAATTATGGTTAATTAAATTTTTATTTAATTATTTATTAGTTAATTAATTTGTACCAGTTATAGTTCGTTAGAGGTTAAAATGTATATCTAGTTTTTTCATGTAATTAGATGGTAGTTTATCATCACCGTCTAGGAGTTATTATTCTAATTTTAAATTTATAAAATTTTATAATTAAATACTCATTCCAAGTAAAGATGGATCTAGAAGTTGAAGATGATGGAAGTTCTATTTTTTCTATGTTTATAAATTTTTAACGCTTTTGAATTGTTGAAAATAAAATTGAAAAACTACTTAAAAATTATTTTCTCTAGAAAATGCTAGTTCAGCTTAGTCGACAAGCCAATGGTCGCAGACCGGTGGGCTAAACTTCAGTTTGGCAACAAGGCAGAACATTTTTTGAAAAAGATGCATTTTTTGGTGTAGTTTTTTATTTTATTTTTGAGACAATTATGAGAAACATGAAATTTTATGATGACCAAAAAAATAAACCTTTTAACCTATGAGGGATTGAGGAACTGAAGATAAATGCCACATGAAGAAGTATACAACATAAAGAGACAAGATGAAGAATCAATAACATGTTTCGATTGATCTTTTGTAATCTTTATTTTCTTTTCTTAAGGATATAACTATGATATTATGGTTGTTTATTTATTATTTTTGCTTGTGGCTTTGCTTGTCTACATTATAATATGATTTGTCATATATGTTAATAACATACCATGTAGAATAGGGAGTGTTGCTCATTAAAAATTATTCAAGCATGTTAACATAAAACCTTGACTTTTAAAATATTGAGTGGGAGATGTTTTTTGAAGAGAGGACCTATGGCCTCCATCGTTAGTCTATTGGTAGCATATGGTGGTTCCAACCCCTAGGTTGGGATTTCATTATGTATCATGTTGGATCTCCGAAGAGAATTTATTTTAGCATGATTTATCATTGTACATCCTTGGATAGCATTTACAAATCATGGATAAAATAGTTAAAATGATCGTTATACACTCAAGATTAATTTTGTTATTACCCTTCCCTAGGAGCTCTGTTAATGAAATTAATGGCCAAAAAAATGATTATTAATATATGCTAGATCAGACAAGTCTTAGATGGCATATATTATTCAGAAGAGATTCGTGTTCCTAATTGAATTTGGCAAGTCTCTCCTAGGCGGCTTATTGAATTATGAGTTGAGAATTATTATTGAAAGGTTGTGATATTTTCAAAGTTTTGACACATAAATATATTGTATATTTTACAAGATTGTGTTATCTTACTAAACTGCTGTGGAATGTTTGCTTATATTTGGTATATGAATTTTTATTGTAGATTAAAACGTCTAAAAACATTTCATCATCGATATTTGATAAGAACAGGTAAACCAGCTAGAATTAGAATGATTGGAAGAGGAACCTAAATATCATCATTTCCTTTGAGAAACAAAAATTTGTGTTGACAACATTGTGTCCTCCCGAACCTACCAAGGATTCCACTAATGAGTAAATCTATACGTATGATCGCTATAAAGATGCTAACAATTAGGCTCACTGTTATGTTATGGCTAGCATAAAAAATGCACTGTAGGCACAACATGAAGATTAAGAGACTATGAAGTAGATCTTGGATAATTTAGAAGACATGTTTGGAGGCCAAGCTCTAACGAAATAGCAAGGGGCTTTTTGGAAACTTTGAAACTGCAAACAAAGACTGAGAACTCTGGTGAAGGAGCATATGATGTTGGTCTTGGGTTACCTTACTGAGGCTTAAACTTATGGAGCTGACATCGATGCAGAGTCATAGATGACTATAATCTTTGAGACTTGATCTAAGGAGTTCATCCTACTTAGAGCATCATATAATTTGACCAATAGATAGAATGTGACCTTGACTGAGTTAATGAAGCAGTTACAGGAGTTCAAAAATCTAATTAAGGAAGCTCCTACTACTGGTGAGGCTAATTTGGCAGCTACATTTGGTTCCAATCCTAACACAAGGAATAGAAAGAAGCAGAGGACGAAGAATGGCAAGTCTTCTATCCCAACAGAAGGCAAGGACAAGAAGAAGAAAAAGAAGAACCCAAAGAAGCTAAAGTGCTTTTTCTGTAGAAGAGTTGGGCACATTAAGAAGAATTGCAAGGACTTCTTTTCTCGAGGAGGTAAGTGTGAACTTCTAGTTATTGAAACTTGTTTAGTTGAGGAATCAAGTGTCACTTGGGTCGTAGATCCTGGAACAACTAATCATGTTTGTGTTTCTCTATAAAGGTTCAAGGAAACGAGAATTTTCTTCCATGAGGACTTCATGTTAAGGATGGGTGATGGATCCTTGATGTTAACAAAAGCAGTGGGAGATGTCCATCTTTATTTTGATAATTATAGGATTTTAGTTTTGAAAGATTGTTTTTATGTTCCTAGACTTAAAAGGAATTTAATATCTTTAGCTTGCTTATTTAAAGACTCTTATTTAGTATTTATTAATAATAAAGTGGGGATTCATAAAAACAAATCTTTTATCTGTGATGGATGAATGTAAAACAATCTATATTTTATCAAACCTAAGATCGACTAACTGCTAAACACTGAGGTCAATAATAACTCTAACAGAATGGCATAGCTGAGAGAAGGAATAGGACTTTGCGGGACATGGTTAGATCTATGATGAGTTATTCGAGATTACCTTTATCTTTTTAGGGATATGCACTACAAACCACATGTTATATTTTGAACAATGTGTCTTCAAATTCGGTTCCTAAAACTCCTCATGAGTTGTGGACAGGTAGGAAGACATCCTTAAACCATATTCGCATATGGGGATGTCCAGCTCATGTCTTCTACAAGGTAGTGAACATGTTGGTAGCACGTTTGGAAGTTTATGTGGTTGTACGAAATCCAAAAGGGACTAAATGAGATTATTTCTATAACTCGAAAGAAAATAAAGTCGTGGTTTCAACAAGTGCAACATTCCTTAAGGAAAGTCACAGAAACAACTTTAAGCCCCAAAGTAAAGTGGTACTTGAGGAGTTGGCGAGTGATTCGATCACTCTAGGGTTCCATTTGAAATCAATCCAATCAATATAGAAAAACTGACTGAACAACAACCTAAGGGGCATAGTGGGAGGATCGGGCATCAATCCGAGAGGTATATATTCAATAGTGAAGCCTACTTGGCTGAACTGGTTAAAGATGACTGGGATCCTTACACTTACGTAGTGGCTATGGAGGATGTTGATTCAAAACTCTGGACAAAAGCTATGAAGACTAAGATGAAGTCTATGGAAACTAATCGAGTCTGGGAACTTGTGGATCTTCCCGAATGGTTAAAACCCATAGGGTGTAAGTGATTGATAAGAGAAAGATTGGAACAGATAGGAAAGTCAAAACCTATAAGGCTAAAGTAGTAGCTAAGGGATACACGCAAAAGGAAAGAATTGATTACAAGAAACCTTTTTGCCTATAACCATGCTTACGTCCATCTGCATTCTCTTGTCTGTAGTTGTCATTCTTGATTATGAGATTTGGTAGATTGATGTCAAGACAGTTTTTCTTAATGGCTATCTTGATGAGTCCATATATATGGTGCAGCAAAACGGGTTCAAGGCTAAGGGTTAAGAGGGTAAGATCTATAAGCTGCTAAAGTCAATTATAGACTTAAGTAGGCTTTCCATTTTTGGAACATAAGATTTAATTAGTGATTAAGACTTATGGGTTTGAACAAAATGTAAATAAACCATGTGTTTACATACATATAAAGGATAGGAAAGTGGTTTTTTTATTGCTTTATGTGGATGACATTTTGCTAATTGGCAACGATGTCAGGGCATTGTCATCGGTCAAATTATGGTTGACCAAGTTGTCTGACAACAAAGACTTAGTTGAAGCTAATTATGTTCTTGGTATCCAGATCTTTAGGGATAGGAAGAACAAAGTGATAGCTTTATCCCAAGCAGGATACATAGATAAAATTCTTGAGAAGTATTCAATGCAAAATTCCAAGAAAAGTGGGCAACCATCTAGGTTTGCAATTACTCTTTCTAAGAAAGACTCTCCAAAGTCTGATGAAGAAAGAGAATACATAAAGAAGGTGCCTTATGCTTTGGTAGTGGATAGTCTCATGTATGCGATGCTTTGCACACGACCGAACATTTGTTATACAGTCAGGATAATAAGTTGATTTTAGTCAGATCTACAATCGAACCACTGGGTTGTGGTCTAACATATTTTTAAGTACTTGAGAAGGACTAGAGGTTATATGCTAGTCTATTTCCAATTCTATCTAGATTCAAGAAGATCGACGTCAGGTTTTGTGTTTACTTTGGGTGGTAGTGCCATTGTATAGAGAAGTGTCAAGCAAGATTGCACTTCAAATTCAATGATGGAGGCCGAGTATATGACAGCTGGTGATGCTTCACAAGAAGCAGTGTGGCTCTGCAAGATCCTTGGCATCTTGAGGCAGTTCCTGGCATGGATAACACGGTATCATAGTATTGTGATAACACTGCAGCGATAGCTAATGCTAAGGAACCAAGATTTCACAAGAAGAGTAAGCATATTCATTGGAAGTATAATGTGATAAAGGATTTCATTGAGGCTGGGCATGTTGTAGTATGCAAAATCGCATCTAAGGACAATTTAGCTAATCCTTTCATGAAGACACTAACTACTAGAGTTTTTGAGAAGCATGTAGAGGCTATGGGTATGCGAGATATGTCATATTTACTCACTTACTGCAAGTGGGAGATTGTTAGACATACATGCCCTAAAGAGTAAAATGTTGTAATATGTTTTTTAGAGACATTTTATCAATGAAGAGTTTATTTATTATTCATATGACAAATGTCGTCATCTTTATGTTTATTTCTGTTGAATGTATGACAAGCAAACACAAGTCTAAGACTATCAGTCTAACCTTTAAGAATCATTGATATGATAGATAGATTATGTAGAAGACATGAATCTTAAAGGTGATAGTCTAAATGTTGAGGTCCACAATCGAGGAAATAAAGTTGGGCGCTTTATTCATATTAAGATTATTATGTTGTCTACATCACTAACAGAAAATGACTTGCCTTAGTCATCAGAGTAGGACTTCACAAGTAGAAAATTGGTATATTGTTATAGGTGACGATATATTGGATCAAGACAAAAGTTAAATTGATTTGATTAATAATTTTATTTGCTTAAATCAACTCACTTTTGACAATCATATGCGTTATGCCTTAATCCTAAAATGAACAATGGGCCCATATTCTTAACTTGCCTTTTGATGTACCCAAGGGTGACATCCTAATTTGATGATGGTATGTATATCAGTACGTTGGACACATGACTCTTGATTGATAGTTTTTAGGAAAAACCATCATGTAAGCTATATCTTAGATGATGGTTTCTTCAAAAACCGTCGTGTAAGCTCCATCTTACACGATGATTTTTTGACAAAACTATCGTGTAAGATTCCCCAAAACGTACCCAACCAGACTTAAACACATCTTATATGACAGTAAAAAACTATCGCATAAGCTTTGTTTTGTACTATGACAGAGGATTACATAATAGTTTTATAACCATCATGTAAACTTTTTAAGAAAGTGTTAAATCGTCCGTGAAATAAGCATTTTCTACTAGTGGATGCTAAAGTCTATTTGCATGCTCTTATACATCGTTGGGTATCTTGATTACGAGATATGAAAAATGGATGTCAAGACTACTTTCTCAAAGAGAAATCTTGAAGAAACTATCTATATGATACAACCAAACAAATTCAAGGCTAAAGCATAAGATGACAAATTCTTCAAATTACTTAAGTCAATTTATGAACTAAAGCAAGCTTCTAGAGCCTCGTACATAAGATTTGATCAGGCGATCAAATCGCGATCAAATCTTATGGGTTTGAACAAAATGTTGAAAGACCATGCATGTACAAGTGCATTAAGGATAGAAAAGCGGTGCGCTATGTTGATGACATTCTACTAATTAGGAATGATATAAGGACATTTTCATCAACCAAAGTTTGGTTATCCAAACAATTTAACATGAAAGACTTGGGAGAAGCTAATTATATTATTGGTATACAATTGTTTCGCAACAGAAAGAACAAAATGATAGCTCTATTCCAAACTACATGCATAGATAAGGTTCTCAAAAAATTTGCAATGCAAAATTCTAAGAAAGGCTCTCAGCCTACTCAATATAGCATTAGTCTTTTTCAAGATGACTATCCAAAGACAACAAAGAAAAAAAAATTCATGAAGAAGCTTCCTTATGCTTCAGTACGAGGATGTTTCATGTATGTTGTGCTTTACACTAGACTAAATATTTGTTATGTGGTCGAGCCGATGAGTTGATATCAATTGAATCCAAGGCCAAAACAATGGCAAGCAGTCAGGCGTAAACATAAGTATGTTAGGAGAATGAGGGATTATATGCTAGCGTTTTCTAGTGAAGACCTAACACCTATTAGACATATAGATTCTGATTTTGAAGCGGATAAGAATTCTAGGAAATCGATGTATGTGTCTATCTTTACTCTAGGTGGAGGCATCATTGTCTAAAGAAATATCAAGCAATCATGTATTGCTAACTCAATTATAGAAGCTGAATGTGGCTGTTAATGATGCATCTAAGGAAATTGTGTAGCTTAATAAATTCCTTAGAGATCTTGAAGTAATTCATGGTATGGATAAACCTATAGTCTTTTATTGTGATAATGCAGCAGCTATAGCTAATACCAAGGATTCAAGACACCATAGGAAAAAAAAAGCATAAAGACAGGAAGTATCATATAGTTAAGAACTATTTACAGAATGGAGAAGTGACTATTTTTAAGATAGCATTCGAGGACAACCTGGCTAATCTGTTTACGAAAGCCTTCACCATAAGAAGTTTTGAGAAACACATGGAAGGCACGGGGATGCACAATATGTCATGTTTACTCGTTTAGAGCAAGTGGGAGATTGTTAGGATCCATTCCCTAAGCAACAAATATTTTACTTGTAGTTACAGACATTTTGCATTAAATAAATAATGCAAATATTTCATGAATTAATAATGGTCCTCATATTGCATTCATTATCATGTTTAAGCATTTTAAGCAAACATGTATTCCATGACTATTATAACCAAATCTTGGAATCGAGCATATATGGAGTTTATATGTGGTATAGACACGAGACAATGATCAGTAATTTAAATTATATAGTCCATAATCTATATCTTTAACTGGGCACTTTATACATGATAAGACTATGATGGGGATCTGTGTCTAATTGGAGAGATAGTTTATCTAGCTGTCAGAGCGGATTGACTCCATCATAAAGACATTGGTGTGGCAGACCTAATGGTGATCGCACACTGAATTGGACCTAAAGTGTAATTGATTTAAATAATCATTATGTTTATCTTAAATCAAATCACTTTCACAATCATCTATGTATGATCTTAATCTTGAAGTGGATTCATGACTTTATGTTTATAGCTTATATCTTTTCATATGCCAAAGTTAGGAGTTTCGATGTCCAAAGACTCCATTGTTGGTATGTTGGAGATGCAACCTATATTTGATGAAAGCATATATGATCCATAAACAAGGAGTCCATGGCTCTCTGACAAAGAGTTAATGTATCCTCCCAAAGGTATTATTCGACAATTTGGAAAAGAAAAAGGCCTTGGTTAGTAGCCAGATAATTTTCCATTTGTATTTGTTATAAATTGAATTTTCAAAATACGTGAAATAATGGAACTTTGAGATAAAATAATAAGATGGCAAAACAGAACTAAGTCCTTTATCCGATTATGGATACCCTATAAGGATACAAATATGCATGAGAGGTCATGGATAAGACTAATAAATATAGTCTCATAATACGATATATTATAAAGAGTGTAGCTTTTGTTCTTTAATGGAGTGATACCAAAGTTAATAATTAAATAGATAATTAATCAGGGATCAATTTATCTGTTATTATTGAAACTTGATAAATATATGTCCTTTGAGTCCCAATGCTAGCTCACGAATTCCTTAACTAGTTATGTAGAACCGTTTACCACATGTAATACAGGTGCTTACGCCAAATGGGTTACTGGACTTGTCAATGTGCAAGTCCAACAGTCCAATTAGACTGTGTGTGGTGCTAGGCACAATCCATTTGGACTGTTAGTACCTATTAAAGGGATTCTAAATTTAATTACTTAATTAATTAATTTTAGGGTAATATTGATTCAAATTTAATTATAAGAATTTTATGACAATTAATTATTTGCATTTAAACAATTAATTCAAATTCTAATTTCATATGAACTTGGATGTATGATAATTATTCACAATTATTTAAATTAGATAGTTATCATGAATAATTGAATTCTTATTTAAATAGAATTATTAAATTGTAATTATCCTAGATGATATAGATTAATGACAGAATCCTACAATATGATTGACTAGGATTCGAATTCCCCTCCTTAGATGATTGGTGTGCACAGTGATAGTGGGCCCTCTATGATTGGAGTGTGGATCTAAGGGAGGAGAGAAAAAATCTTCTCCTAATCTTGATAGACTTCCACTTCCTCTAACCAACTTTATAAATAGAGGCCTTTACTCCTCTTTATTTTCATACTACTATTGTACAACTTTAGAGAGAGAAAAAATAAGAGAGATTGCTATAGAGCAAATTTCTGAAGGAAAGTCTATGGTGAGATTCTGCTTGTTAGAAAAAATAATACGCAGTGGAATTTTAAAAATTTTACATCAGAGTATTTTTCTAAACACAAGTTTGACATGCTATCTGTATAAATTAACCAGATCTTACTAACCTTGTATGTCGAAGAACCCTCGCAAAACGTGAAGAGAAGTAACATTCCAAAAGCGCCTCAACCAACTAGTCTTCTTTGCTATTCTTTATCCACGACCGGAGTGAGTGTGGGCTCATACGTACAGCTCTTCCACTAGGTGACTCTCCTTCCAACCAATCGAGAGAACCCAAAGCAAGTGTTCGTGATTTGTGAACAAAAGCTCTCAGAGAGTTTTTTAGATTCTCACCAATAGAGTAACACTCTTAATCTCTCAACTAATCTGAGTAACTCTTAAGACTTACTCCCTTTATATAGAGATTGGTCCTAGGGTCAGTCCTTATGAAATTAGGTCTCAAAAACTCAAAATGGAATCAAGTTTGGATCAATATCTGATAAGATCTACGTGGAAACATGTGATCTTATCCTTTGCTGATATAGGCAGGCCAAACAGGTCCCATCGGTAGGCCAAACACGTCCATCAGTAGGCTGAACTGCCGAATAAAAAATCTTGCAAATCTTTTATTTTTCACTAGAGATTCTATAGGATAAAGTCTCAGTTTTAATTCAAATAACCCAATAGAGAAGTTATCTGATCAAAACAACTTTATCTAGATAATCTCTAAGAAAATAAACCAATTCCCAATAATTCTACAAGTTTAACTTGATTTATTCTAAAATTAAATCAACCGATAAACAGACAAGAATTATCCAATCCTTACAATTCAACAAGTTTATCTTGAATTAATTTTTATCACAAAATTAATTCAACCTATAAACAGACATGAATTATTTGATTCTTTCAAATTCAACCAATCTAATAAATCCGACATAAGTTACCAATTATTGGAAAGCACACCGCGTCATTACAGGATGTTGTGAGCTAGCAAAGGGGACCAAATGGACCTATATAGTTCAAGCTCCCGATAATTATGAAACCCAATATCCCAGATATACATTTCATAATTATCAACTCCAATGCTACTCCACTAAAAGCTTGAAGCTGCACTCTCGAATTACATAGAATTATGAAGCTCGTATAGCTAAGTCTCCATGACATATCATAGTGTATCATATCCCCATATTATAATCCATAATCGGCTTAAGGACAAGTTCTGTCTTACCTTCCCGATTATTTTTATCTTACGTTCCATTATCTCACCATCAGAAAACTTACTATCGAATGACAGTATACCATTCGGTAACACCTATGTATCCGAATGGTTGAGCGCTCAAGTTTTCCAATTACAGGATAACGCATATAAGAGGATATCATTACTCCTAAAGAGGAGCTATGGATTCCATATCTATGAATAATAGGTCTATGCTATCAAGAGTCATGCCTCCAATGTACCGACATGCATACCACTATTAAGATGTGGGTGTCACCCTTTGGTACATCAAAAGACACAAGCCAAGACAACGGGCCCACTATTCATCTCAGGATTAAGATACAACACAAATGATTGTCTAAAGTGAATCGATTTTCTGAGACAGAATTATTAATCCAAATCAATTCACTTTATGTCCCAATCCAACACATCGTCACTTATGACAACATGCCAAGTTTCTATTCATGGAGTCCACCTTTGATGGTCAAGACAAACCATCTCCCAAAAGGGATATAGACAACATAACAATCTTTACATGAATAAAGCGACCAACTTTATTCCCTCGATTGTAGATTGTATCATTTAGACCATCACTTTAAGAATCGTGTCTTTCGCATAATCCGTCCATCATATGCCTAATTCTTAAGGTTTAGACCGACAATCTTAAACTATTGTTTGCTTAACATACATTCAACAAATATGAACGTAAAGAGTACAAGATTTGGTATATAAATAATGAATAAATTCTTTTTTGATAAAAATGTCTCCAAAAACTTATTGCATTTTTACTCCTTAGGGCATACATATCTAACAATCTCCCACTTGCACTAAGTGAGTAAATATGAGAAATCTCGCATCCCCATAGCTTCCACCTGCCTTTAGAAGACTTTCCCAGTAAGTGTCTTTGTAAATGGATCAGCTAAATTATCCTCTGATGTGATCTTGCACACCGTGATGTGCCCGCCCTCAACGAAGTCTTTTATCACATGATACTTCCAATCAATATGCTTACTCTTCTTATGAAATCTTGGTTCCTTAGCATTAGCAATCGCCGCACTATTATCATAGTACAGTGATACCGCTTTATCTATACCAGGAACTACCTCAAGATCCTCAAGGAACTTGCAGAGCCACACTGCTTTTTTTGAAGGATCACTAGCTGCCACATACTCGGCCTCCATCGTTGAATCCGAAGTGCAGTCTTGCTTAGCACTTCTCCAACTGATGGCACCGTCGCCCAGAGTAAATACAAAACCATAAGTCGACTTCCTAGAATCCAAATAAGATTGAAAATCTAAGTCAGTATATCCTAGAGGAGTCAGGTCCTCACCCAAATATACAAGCATATACCCTTGAGTCCTTCTTAGGTACTTGAAAATATGCTTTACTGCAACCCAATGGTTCGATCCTAGATCCGCCTGAAATCAACTTACAATCCTAACCGCATAACTAATATCCGGTCGTGTGCAAAGCATGCATACATGAGACTACCCACTGCTAAAGCGTAAGGCACCTTCTTCATGTATTCTCTTTCTTCATAAGACTTTGGAGAGTCTTTCTTAGAAAGAGTAATTCCAGACCTAGATGGTTGCCCACCTTTCTTGGAATCCTGCACTACAAACCTCCTGAGAATTTTATCTATGTAGCTGGCCTGGGACAAAGCTATCATTTTGTTCTTCCTATCCCAAAAGATCTGGATACCGAGAACAAAATTAGCCTCACCTAAGTCCTTCATGTCAAACTGCTTGGTCAACCATAATTTGACTGATGACAATGCCCCAATGTCATTGCCAATTAGCAGAATGTCATCTACATAGAGCAGTAGAAAAACCACCTTCCCATCCTTAATGTGTTTATAAACACATGGTTCATCCACATTTTGTGAGAACCCATAAGTCTTGATCACCTGATCAAATTTTATGTTTCAAGAATGAGAAGCCTGCTTAAGTCCATAAATTGACTTCAGCAGCTTACAAACCTTACCCTCTTGACCCGTGACCTTAAACCCATTTGGCTGTTCCATATAAATGGACTCATCAAGATAGCCATTCAAAAAAGCCGTCTTGACATCCATCCGCCAAATCTCCTAGTCGAGAGCCTCAGCTATGGACAAGAGAATCCAGATGGACTTAAGCATGGCTACAGGCAAAAAGGTTTCCTCATAATTGATTCCTTCCTTTTGCGTATAACCCTTAGCTACCAGTCTAGCCTTAAAGGTTTTGACCTTTCCATCCACTCCTCTTTTTCTCTTGTAGATCCACTTACACCCTATGGGTTTTACCCCTTTGGGAAGATCCACAAGCTCCCAGACCTGATTAGTCTCCATAGACTTCATCTCAATGTTCATGGCCTCTGTCCAGAGTTTTGAATCAACATCCTCCATAGCTTCTGCGTAAGTATAAAGATCATTGTCATGTTCATCTGGTTTAGCCAAGAAGACCTCCCCATTGAACATATACCTCTTAGGTTGACGCCCAATCCTCCCACTACGCTGAAGCCCCTGAGGTTGTTGTTCAGGTTTGTTTGGTTTTTCTACACTGATCGAAACAGTTTTATTCAAAACCTCCGGAGTGATCGGATCACTCCTTAACTCCTCAAGCACCACTTTGCTTCGAGGTTTAAAGTCGTTCATGTAACTCTCCTCAAGAAAAGTTGCATTACTTGAAACCACGACTTTATTTTCCTTTGGGTTATAAAAATAACCCCCTTTAGCCCCTTTTGGATATCTTATAAACATGCAAACTTCTGAACGTGCTTCCAACTTATTCGGATCTTTAAACAGAACATGCGCCGAACATCCCCATATGCGAATATGGTTTAAGGATGTCTTCCTACCCATCCACAACTCATGAGAAGTTTTAGGGACCGATTTTGAAGGCACATTGTTCAAAAGACAACATGCGGTTTGTAGTGCATATTCCCAAAAGGAAAAAGGCAATGATGAATAACTCATCATGGACCTAATCATGTCCAACAAAGTCCTATTTCTTCTCTTCGCTATGCTATTCTGCTGCGGAGTGCCCGACGCAGTCAAATGGGATAAAATCCCATTCTCTAATAACTGTTCCAAGAACTCATCAGAAAGGTATTCCCCACCTCGATCCGATCGAAGTGCCTTTATGGGTCTACCCAATTGCTTTTCCACTTCAACCCGAAACTCCCTGAACTTATCAAAAGTTTCACTTTTGTGGTGCATCAGGTATACATACCCATATCTAGAGTAATCGTCAATAAAAGTGACAAAGTGCTCATACCCTCCTCATGCCTGGATGTTCATCGGTTCGCAAACATCACTATGCACAAGTTCTAGAACCCCTTCGGCCCTATAGCCCTTGGACCTGAATGGTCTTTTGGTCATTTTACCCTCCAAACAAGATTTACATTAAGGTATAGTTTCCACCTTTAAGTGACTTAAAGGTCCATCCCTTACCAACCTTTGAATCCTATTTAGGTTAATATGACCAAGGCGCAAATGCCAAAGATAAGTCTTATTAGAGTGAGAAGTTTTATGTTTTTTAGAGTTATTATCATTCATCTCCGCATTAAGCAATAAGTCCATCTCAGGTTTGATAAAATATAGATTATTTGCATCCATCCAGAATAGATAAAAGATTTGTTTTTAGGAATCACCACTTTATCATTAAAAGAAACCAAGTAGCAGTCTTTAAAAAAACAAGCTACATAAATTAAATTCCTTTTAAATTTAGGAACATAAAAACAATCTTGCAAAAATAAATTTCTATAATTATCAAAATAAAGATGACCGTCTCTCACTGCTTCCGCTGAGACCAAGGATCCATCGCCCATCCGAAGCATGAAGTCCTCATGTAGCAAACTTCTCGTTTCTTTGAACCCCTACAGAGAAACACAAACATGATTAGTTGCACCAGAATCTATGACCTAAATATCACTGGATTCCTTAACCAAACAAGTTTCTAAATATAGAAGATCACACCAACCTCCTTTGGAAAGGAAGTCCTTGCAATGCTTCTTGATATGACCGACCTTTCCATAGAAGAAGGACTTAAGTTTCTTCGGGTTTTTCTTCTTCTTCTTCTTGCTTTTGGTGGTAGCAGGAATAGAAGACTTCTTGTTCTTGGCCCGTTGCTTCTTTCCATTCCTAGAGTTAGGATTGGAACCAGAAGCAGCTACCATGTTGGCCTCACCACCCGCAAGAAACTCCCTAATCAACAGCTCGAACTCCTGTAGCTGTTTCATCAGTTCTGTTAAGGTCATATCCCGTTTATTACTTAAATTAAATGTAGCTTTAAATGGAATAAATTCCTTAGACAGAGTCTCAAAGACCATAGTCATCTGAGTTCCAACATCGATGTCGGCTCCATTGGTTTGAGCCTCAGCAAGGTAACCCATGACCAACATCATATGCTCCTTTACAGATATCCCTGGCCTCTGTCTACAGTTTAGAAGTTTCTGAAGTGCCCCTTGCCACTTTGTTATGGCTTGGCCTCCAAACATATCTTCAAGATTATCCAAGATCTGCTTTGTAGTCTCATAATCCTGATGTTGAGCCTGCAGCACATTGTTCATGCTAGCCATAACATAACAGCGGGCCTGATCATTAGCATCTTTCTAGTGATCATACGCTTGGAATTGCTCATTAGTTGAGTCTCTCATAGGCTCGGGAGGATAAGGGGTTGTCAGTACATATTTCAGTTTCTCAAAGGACAGGACGATATCCAAGTTCCATTTTCAATCATTATAGTTCTCACCGGTTAATAGGTTTTTGTCAAGTATCGATGATAAAGCGTTTTTGGACATTTTTAATCTACAATAAAGAATCATATTCCAAACATAAGCAAACATATAATAATAATTTAGTATGATAACACAATCATGTAAAAATCATACAAATGTGTTTATGTGTTGAAACCTTGAAAATTTCACAACCTTACAACAATAATTCCCAACTCAGAATTCAACAAGCTCCTAGGGGAGTCACGCCAAATTCAATCAGGAACACAAATCCCCTCTTGATTAATATATGCCATCCAGGACCCGTATGATCCAGGATATATTAATAATCGTTTCTTTGGCCATTAATTTTATTAACAGAGCTCCTAGGGTAGGTTAATAATAAAATTAACATGAGTGTATAACCATCGTTTCAATATTTTATCCATGAATTATAATCACCACCTAGAGGTGTGCAACCATAAATCATGCTAAAATACCTTATCTTTTCAGAGATCCAATCTGGTACATGATAGAAATCCATTCCTAGGGGTCGGGACTACCATGTTTTGCCTATGGATCAACGATGGAGACCTTAGGTTCTCTCTTCAAAAACCTTCTCCCACTCAATCTTTTGAAATCAAGGTTTTATTTTAAGAATATGCATGAACAATTTTAATATGAGCGACTTTCCCTATTCTATATGTCATGTTATCAATATACATGGCAAATCATATTATAATGCGGACAAGCAAAGCTACAAGCAAAATAATAAATAACAATAATATTATGGCTGCACCCTAGAGAATAGAAAACTAAGATTACAAGAGAATAATTGAGACATATTATCGAATCTTCATCCTTGAATCCTCAAGCTGTATCCTTCTTCATGTAATTCCCATCTTCAAGTGTTCAATCTCGTATGAATCGAATACTTCATATTTTCGGTCATATCCAAATTTAATGTTTCTCAAAATTGTCCAAAAATAAAATTAAAACTTCATCAGAAAAACTACATCTTTTCTGGAAATTTTCTAGCTCTCGGTTGGTAGGCCGATTTGGATGATCAGCCTACCCGTCATGCTCCATCGGCCTGCCGATCAGGAAGATTGGTCTACCGACTCATGAATGTTTGGCCTGGCGCCAGAGCCACTTGATTTTTGCCCACCTGACGACCTGCCGAACCATACGTCTGGCCTACCGATCTATGACCAACAGCTTGCCGAACTGTGAGGTTCAGCATGCCGACCGAACAGAAATTTCCATTCCAGAAAATACAATTTTTAATGCAATTCATCAATTTTATTTTCAACAATTGAAAAACATAAAATTAGAGACTCAGGAAATACCTAGGAGCACCACATCATTCTTGTAGATCCGTCTTCTCCAAATAATTATTAATTACAAAATTTTTACAAATTTAAAAATAAATAATAATTCCTAGATGGATATGATAGTCCGCTATCTAATTACATGAAAAACTTACATACATATTTTAACCTCTAAGGAACCATAACCGGTATTAATTAATAATTAAATAAGAATTTAATCAACCATAATTAATTAATAAACACTTACCACATAATCCATGACAACATAAAATTATATAGAAACCTGGAGTGCCAACTCTCTATAAAATTAAATTCAAGCATAGGAGAGATTAAGATCACAAAATTTATGCAAATAACATGATCACAAACTTGTAAATTTATGTCAAAACCATGTCTCTGATACCAGTTGTTGGAAAAAATAGTATGCAGTGGAATTTTAAAAATTTTACATCAGAGCATTTTCCAAAATACAAGTTTGACATTCTGTATGCATAAATTAACCAGATCTTACTAACCTTGTGTGCCAAAGAACCCTCGCAAAACGTAAAGAGAAGTAACGTTCTAGAAAAGCCTTAACCAACTGGTCTTCTTTGCTATTCTCTATCCACAACCGAAGTAAGTGTGGGCTCACACATACAGCTCTTCCAGTAGGTAACTCTCCTTCTAACCAATAGAGAGAACCCAAAGCAAGTGTTTGTGATTTGTGAACAAAAGCTCTCAAGGAGTTTTTCAGATTCTCACCAATAGAGTATCACTCTTAATCTCTCAACTGATTTGAGTAACTCTTAAGACTTACGCCCTTTATATAGAGATTGGTCCTAGGGTCAGTCTTTATCATATTAGGTCTCAAAACTCGAAATAGAATTAAGTTCAGATCAATATCTGATAAGATCCACGTAGAAACGCATGATCTTATCCTTCGTTAATCGGCAGGCCGAACAATCTGATCAGTAGGCCGAACATGTCCATCGGCAGGCCAAACTGTCGAATAAAAAATCTCGTGAATCTTTTATTTTCTACCCGATATTCTACAGAATAAAGTCTCAGTTTTAACTCAAATAACCCAATAGAGAAGTTATATGATCAAACAACTTTATCTAGATAATCTCTAAGAAAATAAATCAATTCCCAATAATTCTAAAAGTTTATCTTGATTTATTCTAAAATTAAATCAACCGATAAACAGACAAGAATTATCCGATCCTTACAATTCAACAAGTTTATCTTGAATTAATTTTTATCACAAAATTAATTCAACCGATAAACAGACATGAATTATTTGATTCTTCCAAATTTCAACCAATCTAATAAATCCGACATAAGTTACCAATTATTGGAAAAAGCAAGCCATGTCGTTACAGGATGTTGTGAGCTAGCAAAGGGGACCAAATTGACCTGTATAGTTCAAGCTCCCGACAATTATGAAACCCAATATCCTAGATATACATTTCAAAATTATCAACTCCAACGCTACTCCACTAAAAACTTGAAGCTGCACTCTCGAACTATATAGAATTACGAAGCTCGTATAGCTAAGACTTCATGACATATCATAGTGTATCGTATCCCCATATGATAATCCATAATCGGCTTAAGGACAAAGTTTTGTCTTACCTTTCCGATTATTTTTATCTTACGTTCTATTATCTCACCATCAGAAAACTTACTATCCAATGACAGTATACCATTCAGTTACACCTATGTATCCAAATGGTTGAGCGCTCCAATTTTTCAATTACAGGATAATGCATATAAGGGGATACCATTATTCCTAAAGAGGAGCTATGGATTCCATATCTATGAATAACAGGTCTACACTATCAAGAGTCATGCCTCCAATGTACCGACATGCATACCACTATTAAGATGTGGGTGTCACCCTTTGGTACATCAAAAGACACAAGCCAAGACAACGGGCCCGCTATTCATCTCAGGATTAAGATACAACACAAATGATTGTCTAAAGTGAATTGATTTGCTGAGACAGAATTATTAATCGAAATCAATTCACTTTAAGTCTCGATCCAACACATTGTCACTTATGACAACGTGCTAATGTTTCTATTCACAGAGTCCACCTCCGATGGTCAAGACAAACCATCTCTCAAAAGGGATATAGACAACATAACAATCTTTGTATGAATAAAGCGACCAACTTTATTCCCTCGATTGTAGATCATATGATTTAGACCATCACTTTAAGAATTGTGTCTTCCGCATAATCCGTCCATCATATGCCCAATTCTTAAGGTTTAGACCGACAGTCTCAGACTATTGTTTGCTTAACATACATTCAACAAATATGAACGTAAAGAGGATAAGATTTGGTATATAAATAATGAATAAATTCTTTATTGATAAAAATGTCTCTAAAAACTTATTACATTTTTACTCCTTAGGGCATACATGTCTAACACCGCTAAGTTGTGCCCACACACAAAAACAAGTAGAAGGTAGAGTCATAGCATTGAAGATTCAAAGGTTGACATTTTCCTTTGATTAGTCAGACGTGCTACTTCCAATTCATTAACATGTGCATTTTAATTAGAATTCTATTTTTTATTCATAATAACCTGAGTGTGATTTCAGGTGATAAATAATTTTTTTTTTTAATTTCGCTATGTCACTGAGTCAATTTTGCCAACATGTGTTTCTATTATTTTAGCTACATTAATATCATAATAGTATTAGTATAATCAAGTCATAAGCATATTTAGAAAATCGTATAATTTATTTCATTTTAGAATAGTAAGACCGGGCATAATGGGCACCAGTCTTATTGTCCTCTCATTCTTCTCAAAAATTTTGATGTAATCCTCTTGGTTTTTTAGCCTAATATATTTCTACAGTCCTCTGATTTAAATTGTAACTTTGATAAAATTATCACTGACCTAATCCTATTTCGAAAATTATACTATTTACTTGATTTTAGAATGTTAAGATTGTGACTGAAGGACATTAGTCTTACCGGTCTTACTGATCTTCTATTTCTTTTTATTTTTTTTAAAATGTATCAACCGATCTCCAATTTGACCGGTCTTGTCAGTCACGTAAACTAATGCAGTTCACTACATATTCTGATCGACAAACCGAAAGACTGGCATTAGGTCTTTCCCATCTTTTGGAGGATTAAGTTATCAATCTTTCCAACAATGATTTTGAATGCATATTTTGAAATTTCACATCAATTTAATATCACAAAGTATGTGACTATAGTACTTAGTATAGCACAATTACATAACATCACAAGTTATTTTTGGCACATTTTCAAACAAATTATTTGTACAAACTATATGAACTCAATAATATTGTCAAAGAAAACTATTGTCATGCATTGAGTGGTACAGTATCAATTTGTCATGTAATCTATGAAACTAATAACAATATTATATGACATGTCCAAGTCATGCCCAACACGTCTAACAAAACTACAATGCACGGTCCGTAAGGCATGCGTGCTAAGTGCCCTACGTACAGGCAAAATGCCGAACATATATATCCTCTTAATAATATAGTAAAAGCCAATTTATTTTCATGCATTGCCTGATACGTTCTATTTTGCCAGGTAATGCATGAAATTATTATTACTCCTACATAACACTTAAAAATACCATTTCCCTATGTATCCATATGTCGTGTAAAATTCGATAACATTATTTGTGTTTGTTGTTGTCAAATGAAATTGATAATTTAACGTAAAAATGTGCTACTATTGGTTGTTGAGATCCCATGTAACTTAGAATTGCTAATTATAACTAAACATACAAAATATAATCGTTAAGGTCCATTTTAAATTATGCTTACTAATTACAAGTTAACATACGAAATGTCTTTCTATTACTTTCACGACACCAATATTATAATAACATTAGTAAATCCAAAACTTATAACCCTGCAATAAACAACTTAAAAAAATATGTTTAATTTGAACTATTAAGTCATCAACTGTCAAAATATTAATATTAAAAACAGCTATAGGACTAAATTGTCGTGATAAATATTGATTGCTATCTTCTCTCGGTAAACTTAATTACTTCATCATTTATTAATCAAAATCAAGCCCCTGCATATCAAACGATATATTTGATGGCATAGATCACACAATCTCCCCTATAAGAATTATTTTGATTATTTTTTGCAATTACATATGACAGGTAAAATGTTAAATTATTCAAAATATACTTATTTCACAATTTATGGATAGTCGTGTTGGCGCCTATATGGCCATGGAGCATCTAGTTGGTCGATCGTGTCTTTGAAAAATCCGACTTTCTGAATTATCTTTGCTTCATCGATACATGTCCAGTTGCAATTAAATACAACCATTCATGTTTGACGAAAACAACCTTCACTATAACTGGGAAGTAAAGTCCCTCTGTGTCATTCCATGATTTTCTCATTTTAGGGCACTCACCTTTAACATACCGAATGAAATAGTCATCTAAGATCCCATTATTATTAGTGTGAGTTACCAACGATTGGCCAAATCTTTCATCTAAAATGACAACTTTTTAATTGATAATATCATGATACTTATATTGTCTTTTCCGGCACTACAAGAAAAACTACATTTAACGACATATTATTTACAACATGTAGTTTTTGAATGTCGTTAAAAGTACATACAACGACATCTTCAACAAAGATGTCATTAATGACATTTGAAACAATAATTAATGACATCTATATAGATGTCGTATTAAAGGTCTCCTTTTAACGACAATAGTTTAGTGTCGTCAAATTATTGAACGACAAGTAGAAGATGTCGTCAAAGCCTTGGAGATTCTACGACACCCCTTATAGACGACATTGGTCAAGATGTCGTCTATAAGGACTGTCGTGGAATTTTCAAGGCTTTGACGACATCTCCTACTTGTCGTTAAATAATTTAACGACACTAAATTATTGTCGTTAAAATGAAACCTTTAATACGGCATCTATATAGATGTCGTTAATTATTGTTTCAAATGTTATTAACGACATGTTTGTTGGAGATGTCGTTGTATGTATTTTTCAACGACATTCAAAAACTACATGTCGTAAATAATATGTCGTTAAATGTAGTTTTTCTTGTAGTGCGGATTTCGTAAATGGCTTCTTTCCATATGCCACAAAAAGAAAACCGGGATAAAAAAAAATATTTTGCAAGGAAAAAAAATGAAAAAATCTTAAATGTAGTATTGTTTAGTAGAGAAGTATTGGGTTTGGTGCCCTAAAAGCTGTGACATTGTACATATTGTTAATAAATAAATAAAGTGACATTTATTATTATTTTGATTGCTTATATGTGTTATTAATACATTTATAAACATCGAGAAAATTCCATGATTATTTATGTCACTATAAATTTAGCATATAAGTGTTATATGCTTAGGGATAAAATTTATAGATAATAATCTAAATTATCCGTAATAGTTAATTACAGTTTGGGATCTTTAATTAAATATTACAAGTACGGTCCAATCTCATATAGAATGAAATAGTTATTATCCAGGCTATTAATATAGAGACATTGGATTGGAAGTACTTTATATAATAAGATTATATAGGACTGGACCAGATAAATTATGAATCTCTAATAATCATCCGTTACAAATAGAGTATTCATATTTATTACTATGATGATCATATATTTAACAGCCTTAATCCTAAGTATTTATTAGACTCCTATTTACGACATTATGTTTTTTGACTTGCATGGTAAGATTTCTGTAAGCACAGATCATAATTTAGCATATTGGAAACATAACGTAATAAATGGCTGGGAATAATATTATACAGATAAGGAATCCATTCCTTCCTTATGGAAGTTAGAAAAATAGTTCTCTTGAGTGATAATTCGAGGTTTGAACAGTAGAGCCCCTGTTTATAATAAGATTATGAATTAACTATTCATTAGAGAATTATTAGAGCTCTAGGATAAAGATATAATAAGAGAGGTAAACAAAAATTGAACCTAGCTCTTATTATGAACTATTTATGAAGGACTGGCTTATATATAATGATTATATTAGTGGACTACCTGCTAATTTTCTTTGAGTAATTTTACTATAATATCAAGAGTTCAGTTTCAGGTTTATAGTAGAATAACACTGAAACTAATAAATTTGGCACATTAATCAAAGAGTTTAATTAATTGTCAAATTTATTGGAGCTTGAGTATAGGTCCATAGGTTCTCAATACTACCTCTGTAACACTATATTGGATTTATGCATAAAATGAATTATACGTATTTAGTTTGGAATTATTGAATTCTAAATTAATTATTTTACACTTGAATTATTAATGTGACACATAAAAATGTTCTCTATGACACATAATGTAATGTGATAAATGTTGCCACATTTAACTAAGCATTAGTTAATTAATTAATTGATTAATTTTAAAATCTATTATTAAATAAATGTGATTTATTTTTGAATTTAGATTTAGATATATGCATATATGGTTTTGAACTAAATCATATTTATATGTAAGATTTTATAATATATTAATATATATATATAATAATAATAAACAAGCATTTACATTTGTTTTACTTTATATATATGTTATATATATACAACGAATCAGTTATGATTTGTTTTAAAAGAGAAATAGTAAAAGGAAAGGAAAATGTTAGAATCATGCAAAATATATCCTTTCCCTATATATCTGATATGGTAGTTATTTCAAATTTGAAATTAATTGACTAATTAATAATGGCTCAGATATAAAAAGAGAGAGATAACAGTTATCTCAAGAGATTTTTTTTTTCTTTCACGTAACTTTTGTAGAATACTCAGAGAGAAAAACTGAGAGCTCTTCTCTAAAAAAAAAAAAAGTATACTATCTCATGTGTTGAGTACATAGCAGATTCAGAAAAGTGTGAGGAAAATTCATTCTTGCAGTTTGACGCCCACTCGTCTTTCCATTGGTGTGGAGGCCTAGATTAGAAGATCATGGTATCAAAGAGGAAATCTAGGATACCCTGATAGTCTTTAAAAAAGTTAGTAAAATTCCCAAAGCTTTCTATTATTATTAAAATTATATATCTATTGTTAGACATGTATGCCCTAAGGAGTAAAAATGTAAATACGTTTTTAGAGACATTTTTATCAATAAAGAATTTATTCATTTATATATACCAAATCTTGTCTTCTTTACGTTCATATTTGTTGAATGTATGTTAAGCAAACAGTAGCTTGAGACTATCGGTCTAAACCTTAAGAATTGGGCATATGATGGGATGATTATGCGAAAGACACGATTCTTAAGGTGATAGTCTAAAACATATGATCCACAATCGAGGGAATAAAGTTGGGTGCTTTATTCATGTAAAGATTGTTATGTTGTCTATATCCCTTATGGGAGATGGTTTGTCTTGACCATCGGAGTTGGACTTCATGAATAGAAACATTGGCGCGTTGTCATAGGTGACGATGTGTTGGATCAGGACATAAAGTGAATTGATTTGGATTAATAATTCTGTCTTGGCAAATCGATTCACTTTAGACAGTCATTTGTATTGTATCTTAATCCTGAGATGAATAGTGGGCCTGTTATCTCGACTTATGTCTTTTGATGTACCAAAGGGTGACACCCACATCTCAATAGTGGTATACATGCCGGTACGCTGGAGGCATGACTCTTGATGGCGTAGACTTGTTATTCATAGATATGGAATCCATAGCTCCTCTTTAGGAGTAATGATATCCTCTTATATGCGTTGTCCTGTAATTGGAAAACTAGAGCGCTCAACCATTTGGTTACATAGGTGTAACCGAATGGTATACTATCTTTGGATGCTAAGTTTTCTAACGGTGAGACAATGGAACGTAAGATAAAAATAATCGGGAAGGTAAGACAGAACTTGTCCTTACGCCAATTATGGATTTTCATATGGGGATACGATACACTATGCTATGTCATGGAGACTTAGCTATACGAGCTTCGTAATTCTATAAAGTTCGAGAGTGCAGCTCCAAGCTTTTAGTGGAGTAGCGTTAGAATTGATAATTGTGAAATGTATATCTGGGATATTAGGTTTCATAATTATCATGAGCTTGAACTTTATAGGTCCATTTTGGTCCCCTTTGCTAGCTCACAAAATCCTATAACGACATGGCATGCTTTTCCAATAATTGATGACTTATGTCGGATTTATCAAATTGGTTTAAAATTTGGAAGAATTAAATAATTCATTTCTATTTATCGGTTGAATTAATTTTGTAAGAAATTAGTTCAAGATAAACTTGTTGAATTATTGCGATCACATAATTATTGTCTGTTTATCGATTGTTTTAATTTTGGACAGATGAGATCAAGATAAACTTGTAGAATTATTGTGAATTGATTTATTTTCTTAGAGATTATCTTGATAAAGTTTGTTTTTATCAGATAACTTTTCTATTGGGTTATTTGAATCAAAACTGAGACTTTATCCTTTAGAATCTCAAGTGGAAAATAAAAGATTTGCGGAGATTTTTTCTCGGGAGTTCGGCCTATCGGATGATGTGTTCGGCCTGCCGATCAGGCTGTTCGGCCTGTCGATCAACGAGCGATAAGATTACGCATTTTCATGTAGATCTTATCAGATATTGATCCAAATTTGATTCTATTTTGAGTTTTTGAGACCTAAACTGATAAGGACTGATCCCAGGACCAATGGCTATATAAAAGGAGTGAGTCTCATGATTTACTCAGATCAATAGAGATCAATTTGAGAGATTAAGAGTGATACTCTTCTAGTTAGCATCTTAAAACTCCCTGAGAGCTTTTGTTCACAAATCACGAACACTAGCTTTGGGTTCTCTCTATTGGTTGGAAGGAGAGTCACCGGTGGAAGAGCTGTACGTGTGAGCCCACACTTACTCCGGTTGTGGATAGAGAATAGCAAAGAAGACCAGTTGGTTGAGGCTCTTCTGGAACGTTACTTCTCTACACAGGTTGTGGAGGTTCTTCGGCACACTGAGGTTAGTAAGATCTGTTTAATTTATACATATAGCATGTTAACTTGTGTTTTGGAAATTATTCTGATGAAAAATTTTAAAATTCCGCTGCGCACCACGTTTCCAACATCTATTTCTGATGAATAAAGTTTTTATAAAATTTTTGTTTGTCAACTCTTCGTTCCTTCCACTACTTTTCATATTTTAATTCCAACAAATGGCATCAGAGCGGGTTATAGCATATATAATTTTAATTAACATGATCTTATTTTGATAATATCATTTTTTTTATGCATGTTTGTGGGCACTTTGCATCTTTGTAATTTTTATTCATGTGATTAATGGTTGTTTAATGAATGGATTTTTGGTCATTAATTATATGGTCCTTTTGGATTGATAATTCTATTTCAATTTGATTAGATCAAATCTGTGTAAACCCATAAAGGGTTATAGGCTTTTTTGTAATTTATTATTATTTCTTTCAATTTTTTTTTCTTTTTTCCTCTTCTTCACCTACTACACGTGGAGCGATGAAGAACAAGAAGTCCATTGGATATTTTGGCCTAGTTGAGAACTTTGGGCCTATCAAATTTCAAAGGTAACCCAGCAGATTGTTGCACAATAAACCATCCAATGAAGACTGCAAAATTGGAGCAGGGAATTATGTATAAATTACAAGAAGACTTTTGTAATTTTTATTTTCTCTTTTTTTTATGAGTTGTAATTTTAATTATCCAAAAGGACCCGGTCAAAAAATCCATTGTTTATATTCATGCTTTATCTTAATGTGATGATTGTGATAACATGTTCATGTATTATAATATGTCATCAAGGAAAGTGCCCACTTATAATTATTGTAACATAACATGCATACACTTGTATATTATTTTTTATAAAGGAGTTTATAAAATGATTTAATATGTGTTACAATTAATTTAATGAGATTAAATTAATTGGGTTGGTTTTATAGAATCTTAATTTATTAATCAACCGAATAATGTGAATTTAGTTTTAATAGTTAAGACTTGGTAAAATTCACAGTTATCTAATTTTAAATTGTTAATGTTGGGTAGCTAAGACAATTCATAATAAATTTAGATTTTTAGAAAATCTGGTAATTTATTTAAGTGTAAGTGGAATGGGATTCTATTAACACATAATATAACTAGTAATTAAAAATTATTTTTATTTACTAGAATTATGAAACATAGGATGTTTTATAAGATAAAACACATCTTTTAAAACAATGAGTGGGAGAAGGTAATATGACAATATAATCTGCGGTCTCCACTATTAGCACAACATTGTGAGATTTAAGTGGCGCCTTGCGACGCTTTGATTTCGTCCTCCCTACGGAGGGTGTCTATTTAAATCAATGTCAAGGTTGGCTTCCTAGAGATAGGATTTTATAATGTATTTCAAAATTGACATACCCTACGGTGGTAATTTTGAGTTAAGTTGTTAAAATCTAAAATAGTAGATTACACTCATAAAGACATAATTAAATTGTTAATTACATCTTGACCAAAATAAACGGTTATTAATAAATATAGAAAATATGAGATATTTTGAATATATTTATTAATTGAGAATGTCTCAATTCAATTCATAAATAATTTGACCTACCCTACGGCGGCACTTTATTATTAAAATTGAATAATTGTGGAATTAGTAAAATATTTTTTGTGTCTTTCCATATGCATCATGCATCACGTTTACTATTCCAAAACATATATTTATGATGTTTATGCAACCATTTAATTTATGTTATT
Source organism: Artocarpus heterophyllus (assembly GCA_025403435.1). Lineage (NCBI taxonomy): Eukaryota > Viridiplantae > Streptophyta > Magnoliopsida > Rosales > Moraceae > Artocarpus > Artocarpus heterophyllus. Next base: position 13,285,819 of record CM046331.1, read on the forward strand.
TTATTTATTTATTACAGCAACAGTGTCTAATCCAATCATTGTTATTCTCTCAAATGAAAATTAACCAGAGATAATTTTGTTAAGTGGAAGAGTAACATGAACATTGTACTAATTTGTGAAAATTACAAGTTTGCCTATATAGAAAAATGTCCTCCATCGCCTACTGCCAATGCGCCTCGTAATGTACAAGAAGTATATGATCATTGGATCCAAGCAAACAATAAGGCCCGCTGTTTTCTTTTAGCTGGCATGTCTGACGTGCTTAGGATGAAGCACGAAAGCATGAAGACCACTTATGAGATAATGCAGTCTCTGCAAGACATGTTTGGTAAACCTTTTGAAAAGGCATGCCACAAAGCCGTTAAGGTGGTAATGAATGCCAAAGTTCTTAGACATGTATGCCCTAAGGAGTAAAAATGTAATACGTTTTTGGAGACATTTTTATCAATAAAGAATTTATTCATTTATATATACCAAATCTTGTCCTCTTTACGTTCATATTTGCTGAATGTATGATAAGCAAACAGTAGTCTGAGACTGTCAGTCTAAACCTTAAGAATTAGGCATATGATGGACTGATTATGCGGAAGACACGATTCTTAAGGTGATGGTCTAAAACATATGATCCGCAATCGAGGGAATAAAGTTGGGCACTTTATTCATATAAAGATTGTTATGTTGTCTATATCCCTTATGGGAGATAGTTTGTCTTGACCATCGGAGTTGGACTTTGTGAATAGAAACATTGACACTTTGTCATAGGTGACGATGTGTTGGATTGGGACATAAAGTGAATTGATTTGGATTAATAATTCTGACTCAGCAAATCGATTCACTTTAGATAATCATTTGTATTGTATCTTAATCCTGAGATGAATAATGGGCCCGTTGTCTTGACTTGTGTCTTTTGATGTGCCAAAGGGTGACACCCACATCTCAATAGTGGTATGCATGCCGGTACGTTGAAGGCATGACTCTTGATAGCGTAGACTTGTTATTCATAGATATGGAATCCATAGCTCCTCTTTAGGAGCAATGATATCCTCTTATATGCGTTGTCCTGTAATTGGAAAACTAGAGCGCTCAACCATTTGGATGCATTGGTGTAACCGAATGGTATACTATCTTTGGATGGTAAGTTTTCTAATGGTGAGACAATGGAATGTTAGATAAAAAAATCAGAAAGGTAAGACAGAACTTGTCCTTAAGCCGATTATGGATGATCATATGGAGATACGATACACTATGATTGTCATGGAGACTTAGCTACACGAGCTTCGTAATTCTATAAAGTTCGAGAGTGCAGCTCCAGCTTTTAGTGGAGTAGCGTTGGAGTTGATAATTGTGAAACGTATATCTGGGATATTGGGTCTCATAATTATCATGAGCTTGAACTTTATAGGTCCATTTTGGTCCCCTTTGCTAGCTCACAAAATCCTGTAACAACACGGCGTGCTTTTCCAATAATTGGTGACTTATGTCGGATTTATCTGATTGGTTTAAAATTTGTAAGAATCAAATAATTCATGTCTGTTTATTGGTTGAATTAATTTTGTAAGAAATTAGTTCAAGATAAACTTGTTGAATTATTGCGATCAGATAATTCTTGTCTGTTTATCGGTTGATTTAATTTTGAATAAATTAGATCAAGATAAACTTGTAGAATTATTGTGAATTGATTTGTTTTCTTAGAAATTATCTTGATAAAGTTTGTTTTTATCAGATAACTTCTCTGTTGGGTTATTTGAATCAAAACTGAGACTTTATCCTTTAGAATCTCAGGTGGAAAATAAAAGATTTGCAGAGATTTTTTCAAGGGAGTTCGGCCTATTGGATGACGTGTTCGGCTTGCCGATCAGGCTGTTCGGCCTGTCGATCAACCAGCGATAAGATTACGCGTTTTCATGTAGATCTTATCAGATATTGATTCGAATTTGATTATGTTTTGAGTTTTTGAGACCTAAACTGATAAGGACTGATCCCAGGACCAATGGCTATATAGAAGGAGTGAGTCTCATGATTTACTCAGATCAATTTGGGAGATTAAGAGTGATACTCTTGTAGTGAGCGTCTGAAAACTCCCTGAGAGCTTTTTTTCACAAATCACGAACACTAGTTTTGGGTTCTTTCTATTGGTTGGAAGGAGAGTCGTTGGTGGAAGAGCTATACGTGTGAGCCCACACTCACTTCGGTTGTGGATAGAGAATAGCAAAGAAGACCAGTTGGTTGAGGCTCTTCTAGAACGTTACTTCTCTACACAGGTTGCGGAGGTTCTTCGGCACACTGAGGTTAGTAAGATCTGTTTAATTTATACATATAGCATGTCAAACTTGTGTTTTAGAAATTACTCTGATAAAAAATTTTTAAAATTCCGCTGCGCACCGCGTTTCCAACAAAAGTGATGGTAAGGACTTCGGTCAAAGAACATGTTCTAAACATGGTTAACTATCTCCATGAGGTCGAGGTCGACAGGGCTGTGATAGATGAAGCCATACAGGTGAGGATGATTTTGGAAACCCTCTCCCCTGGGTTCCTTCAGTTCAAAAGCAACTATTTCATTAACAAGCTGAAATATAATATGACTGAGTTGCTTAATAAGCTACAAACCTTCAAGTCTATTTCAAAAGAAAAGACTAAAGAAGGTGAGGCAAATGTTACAGAAGCTCAACCCTCCTCTTCTACTCAAAAGAATAAGAAGAGGAAGAGGACTGAAGGAAGTGGTAAGTCTAAGAATGGAGGGCAACCTAAGAAGAACAAAAGCAACAACAACAAAAAGAGCTCAAACCAAAAGAAGCCTAAAGGAAAATGTTTCCACTACAGTGTAGTTGGACACTGGAAGAGAAACTGCAAGAAATATCTTCAGGAGCTCAAAGGAAAGAAGAACAACAGTAAATCAGATTTACTCATTTTAGAAGCTTGTTTAGTTGAAGATGATACTTCACCTTGGAAAATTGATTCAGGTGCAACTAACCATGTTTGTTCTTCTTTGCAGATGCTTAGTTCTTCAAGGGAGCTTACCGACGGGGAATAAATGATGAGAGTGGGAACGAGAGAGGTTGTTTCGACAAGAGCAGTGGGAGTTGTCAAACTTTATTTTAGAAATAAGTTTTAATTTTGGACAATGTTTATAACATTTCTTGTTTTTCTATAAATTCGATTTCTGTTTCTAGGTTATTTGTGTTGGAAACAAAATGCATAGCGGAATTTTAAAAAAAAATTTATAAGAGTAATTTCCAAAACACAAGTTTGACATGTTATATGTATAAATTAAACAGATCTTACTAACCTCAGTGTGCTGAAGAACCTCCGCAACCTGTGTAGAGAAGTAACGTTCCAGAAGAGCCTCAACCAACTGGTCTTCTTTGCTATTCTCTATCCACAACCGGAGTGAGTGTGGGCTCACACGTACAGCTCTTCCATCGATGACTCTCCTTCCAATCAATAGAGAGAACCCAAAGCTAGTGTTCGTGATTTGTGAACAAAAGCTCTCAGGGAGTTTTTAGATGCTCACTAGAAGAGTATCACTCTTAACCTCTCAAATTGATCTGAGTAAATCATGAGACTCACTCCCTTTTTATACCTATTAGTCCTAGGGTCAGTCCATATCAGATTAGGTCTTAAAAACTCGAAACAGAATCAAGTTCAGATCAATATCTGATAAGATCCACGTGAAAACGTGTAATATTATCTCCCACTGATCGGCAGGCCAAACAGGCCAGTTCGGCAGGCCGAACACGTCATTCGGCAGGCCGAACTCCGTAGAAAAAATCTCCACGAATCTTTTATTTTCCACCCGAGATTCTAAAGGATAAAGTCTTAATTTTGATTCAAATAACCCAATAGAGAAGTTATCTGATCAAAATAAACTTTATCAAGATAATCTCTAAGAAAATAAATCAATTCACAATAATTCTACAAGTTTATCTTGATCTAATTTATCCAAAATTAAATCAACCGATAAACATACAAGAATTATCTAATCCAATAATTCAATAAGTTTATCATGAACTAATTTCTTACAAAAATTAATTCAACCAATAAATAGACATGAATTATTTGATTCTTACAAATTTTAAACCAATCTGATAAATCCGACATAAGTCACCAATTATTGGAAAAGCACGTTGTGTCGTTACAGGACTTTGTGATCTAGCAAAGGGGACCAAAATGGACCTATAAAGTTCAAGCTCATGGTAATTATGAAACCCAATATCCCAGATATACATTTCACAATTATCAACTCCAACGCTACTCCACTAAGAGCTTGGAGCTACACTCTCGAACTTTATAGAATTACGAAGCTCGTGTAGCTAAGTCTCCATGACATATCATAGTGCATCGTATCCCCATATGATAATCCATAATCGGCTTAAGGACAAGTTCTGTCTTACCGTCCCGATTATTTTTATCTTACGTTCTATTGTCTCACCATTAGAAAACTTACCATCCAAAGATAGTATACCATTCGGTTACACCTATGTATCCAAATGGTTGAGCGCTCCAATTTTCCAATAACAGGACAACGCATATAAGAGGATATCATTACTCCTAAAGAGGATCTATGGATTCCATATCTATGAATAACAAGTCTACGCTATCAAGAGTCATGCCTCCAACGTACCGGCATGCATACCACTATAGAGATGTGGGAGTCACCCATTGGTACATCAAAAGACACAAGTCGAGACAACAGGCCCACTATTCATCTCAGGATTAAGATACAATACAAATGACTGTCTCAAGTGAATCAATTTGCCAAGACAGAATTATTAATCCAAATCAATTCACTTTTTGTCCTGATCCAACACATCGTCACCTATGACAACGTGCTAATGTTTCTATTCACGGAGTCCAACTCCGATGGCCAAGACAAACCATCTCCCAAAAGGGATATAGACAACATAACAATCTTTACATGAATAAAGCGCCCAACTTTATTCCCTCGATTGCGGATCATATGTTTTAGACCATCACCTTAAGAATCGTGTCTACCGCATAATCATCCCATCATATGCCCAATTCTTAAGGTTTAGACTGACAGTCTCAGACTACTGTTTGGTTATCATACATTCAACAAATATGAACGTAAAGAGGACAAGATTTGGTATATATATAAATGAATAAATTCTTTATTGATAAAAAATGTCTCCAAAAATGTATTACATTTTTACTCCTCAGGGCATACATGTCTAACAATCTCCCACTTGCACTAAGTGAGTAAATACAGCAAATTTCGCATCCCCATAGCTTCCACATGCCTCTCGAAGACTCTCCCAGTAAGTGTCTTCGTAAATGGATCAGCTAAATTGTCCTCTGACGTGATCTTGCACACCGTGACATGCCCGCCCTCAATGAAGTCCTTTATCACATGATACTTCCGATCAATATGCTTACTCTTCTTGTGAAATCTTGGTTCCTTAGCATTAGCTACCGCCGCACTGTTATCACAGTATAGTGATACCGCTTTTTCCATACCAGGAACTACCTCAAGATCCCCAAGGAACTTGCAGAGCCACACTGCTTCTTTCGAAGCATCACTAGCCGCCACATACTCGGCCTCCATCGTTGACTCTGAAGTGCAATCTTGCTTCGCACTTCTGCAACTGATGGCACCGCCGCCCAAAGTAAATACAAACCCTGAAGTCGATTTCCTAGAATCCAAACAGGATTAAAAATCTGAATCAGTGTATCCTAGAGGAGTTAGATCCTCACCCGAATACACAAGCATATACCCTCGAGTCCTTCTCAGGTACTTTAAAATATGCTTTACCGCAACCCAATGGTTCGGTTCTGGATCTGTCTAAAATCGACTCACAATCTTGACCGCATAACAAATGTCCAGTTGTATGCAAAGCGTGGCATACATGAGACTATCTACTGCCAAAGCATAGGCATCTTCTTCATGTTTTCTCTTTCTTCATAAGACTTTGGAGAGTCTTTCTTAGAAAGAGTAATTCCAGACCTAGATGGTTGCCCACCTTTCTTGGAATCCTGCATTGCAAACCTTCTGAGAATTTTATCTATGTGGTCGGTTTGTGACAAAGCTATCATTTTGTTCTTCCTATCCCAAAAAATCTAGATACCGAGAACAAAATTAGGCTCACCCAAGTCCTTCATGTCATACTGCTTGGTCAACCATATTTTGACCGATGATAATGCCCCAACGTCATTGCCAATTAGCAAAATGTCATCTACATAGAGCAGTAGAAAAACCACCTTCTCATCCTTTATGTGTTTGTAAACACATGGTTCATCCTCGTTTTGTGAGAACCCATAAGTTTTGATCACTTGATCAAATCTTATGTTCCAAGAACGAGAAGCCTGCTTAAGTCCATAAATAGACTTTAGCAGCTTACAAACCTTACCCTCTTGACCCGTGACCTTGAACCCGTCTGGTTGTTCCATATAAATGGACTCATCAAGATAGCCATTCAAAAAAGTCATCTTGACATCCATCTGCCAAATCTCGTAGTCAAGAGCGGCAGCTATGGACAAGAGAATCCGGATGGACTTAAGCTTGGCTACAGGCGAAAAGGTTTCCTCATAATCGATTCCTTCCTTTTGCGTATAACCCTTAGCTACCAGTCTAGCCTTAAAGGTTTCGACCTTTCCATCCACTCCTCTTTTCCTCTTGTAGATCCACTTACACCCTATGGGTTTTACCCCTTCGGGAAGATCCACAAGCTCCCAAACCCGATTAGTCTCCATAGACTTCATCTCTATGTTCATGGCCTCTGTCCAGAGTCTTGAATCAACATCCTCCATAGCTTCTGCGTAAGTATAAGGATCCCTGTCATGTTCATCCGGTTCAGCCAAGAAGACCTCCCCATTGAACATATACCTCTCAGGTTGACGCTCGATCCTCCCACTATGCCGAAGCCCCTGAGATTGTTGTTCAGGTTTGTTTGGTTTTTCTACACTGATCGGAATGGTTTCATTCGAAACCTCCGGAGTGAACGGATCACCCCTTAACTCCTCAAGCACTACTTTGCTTCGAGGTTTAAAGTCGTCTATGTAACTCTCCTCAAGGAAAGTTGCATTAGTTGAAACCACGACTTTATTTTCCTTTGGGTCATAAAAATAACCCCCTTTAGTCCCTTTTGGATATCCTACAAACACGCAAACTTCCGAACGTGCTTCCAATTTATTCGGATCCTTAAATAGGACATGAGCTGGACATCCCCATATTCGAATATGGTTTAAGGATGTCTTCAGTCTTGTCCACAACTCATGAGGAGTTTTAGGGACCGATTTTGAAGGCACATTATTCAAAAGATAACATGCGGTTTGTAGTGCATATCCCCAAAAGGATAAAGGCAATGATGAATAACTCATCATGGACCGAATCATGTCCAACAAAGTCCTATTCCTTCTCTCTGCTACGCCATTCTGCTGCGGAGTGCCCAGCGCAGTCAAATGGGATAAAATCCCATTCTCTAATAAGTGTCCCAAGAACTCATCAGAAAGGTATTCCCCACCTCGATCAGATCGAAGTGCCTTTATGGGTCTACCCAATTGCTTTTCCACTTCAGCCTGAAACTCCTTGAACTTATCATAAGTTTTGCTTTTGTGGTGCATCAGGTACACATACCCATATCTTGAGTAATCGTCAATAAAAGTGACGAAGTACTCATACCCTTCTCGTGCCCGGATGTTCATTGGTCCGCAAACATCACTATGCACAAGTTCTAGAACCCCTTCGGCCCTATTGCCCTTAGATCCGTATGGTCTTTTGGTCATTTTACCCTCCAAACAAGATTCACATTGAGGTATAGATTCCACCTTTAAGTGACTTAAAGGTCCATCCCTTACCAACCTTTGAATCCTATTCAGGTTAATATGGCCAAGGTGCAAATGCCAAAGATAAGTCTTATTAGAGTGAGAAGTTTTAAGTCTTTTTGAGTCATTATCATTTATCTCAGCATTAAGCAATAAGTCTATCTTAGGTTTGATAAAGTATAGATTATTTTGCATCCATCCAGAACAGATAAAAGATTTGTTTTTACGAATCACCATTTTTTCATTAAAAGATACCACGTAGGAGTCTTTAAATAAAGAAGATACATAAATTAAATTCCTTTTAAATTTAGGAACATAAAAACAATCTCGTAAAATTAAATTCCTATAATTATCAAAATAAAGATGGACATCTCCCACTGCTTCCGCTGAGACCAAGGATCCATCGCCCATCCGAAGCGTTAAGTCTTCACGAAGTAGGCTTCTCATTTCTTTGAATTCCTGCAGAGAAACACAAACATGATTAGTTGCACCGGAATCTATGACCCAGATGTCACTGGATTCCTCAACCAAACAAGTTTCTAAATATAGAAGATCACACCTACCTCCCTTGGAAAGGAAGTCCTTGCAATGCTTCTTTATATGCCCGACCTTACCACAGAAGAAGCACTTAAGCTTCTTTGGGTTCTTCTTCTTCTTCTTCTTGCTCTTGGTAGCAGTAGGAATAGAAGACTTCCCATTCTTGGCCCGTTGCTTCTTTCCATTCCCAGAGTTAGGATTCGAACCAGAAGCAGCTACCATATTGGCCTTACCACCTACAGGTGACTCCCTGATCAGTAGTTCAAACTCCTATAACTATTTCATCGGTTCCGCCAAGGTCATATCCTGTTTATTACTTAAATTAAATGTAGCTCTAAACGGAATAAATTCCTTTGATAGAGTCCCAAAGACCATAGTCATCTGAGTTTCAGCATCGATGTCGGCTCCATTGGTTTGAGCCTCAGCGAGGTAACCCATGACCAACATCATGTGCTCCTTTACAGATGTCCCCGGTCTCTGTCTATAGTTTAAGAGTTTTCGAAGCGCCCCTTGCCACTTTGTTATGGCCTGGCCTCCGAACATATCCTCAAGATTATCCAAGATCTGCTTTGCAGTCTCATAATCCTGATGTTGAGCCTGCAGCACGTTGTTCATGCTGGCCATAACATATCAGCGGGCCTGATCATTAGCATCTTTCTAGTTGTCGTACGCATGGAATTGCTCATTACTTGAGTCTCCTGTAGGCTCGGGAGGACACAAGGAGTTGTCAGAACATATTTCAGTTTCTCAAAGGATAGGACGATATCCAGGTTCTGTTTCCAATCGTTATAGTTCTCACCCGTTAATTGGTTTTTGTCAAGTATCGATGATAAAGCATTTTTAGACATTTTCAATCTACAATAAAGAATCATATACCAAACATAAGCAAACAAATATAATAATTTAGTAAGATAACACAATCATGTAAAATCATACAAATGTGTTTATGTGTCAAAACCTTGAAAATATCACAACCTTACAACGATAATTCCCAACTCAGAATTCAACAAGCTCCTAGGGGAGTCATGCTAAATTCAATAAGGAACACGGATCCCCTCCTGATTAATATATGCCATCTAGGACCCGTATGATCCAGCATATACTAATAATCGTTTCTTTGGCCATTAATTTTATTAACAGAGCTCCTAAGGGAGGTTAATAATAAAATTAATGTGAGTGTATAACCACCGTTTCAATATTTTATCCATGATTTATAATCACCACCTAGGGGTGTGCAACCATAAATCATACTAAAATACCTTATCCTTTCAGAGATCCAATCTGGTACATGATAGAAATCCCTTCTTAGGGGTCGGGACCACCATGTTCTTCCTATGGACCAACGATGGAGGCCTTAGGTCCTCTCTTCGAAAACCTTCTCCCACTCAATCTTTTGAAGTCAAGGTTTTATTTTAAAATTATGCATGAACAATTTTAATATAAGCGGCACTCCCTATCCTATATGACATGTTATCAATATACATGGTAAATCATATTATAATGTAGACAAGCAAAGCTACAAGCAAAATAATAATAACCGTAATATTGTGGTTCCACCCTAGAGAATAGAAAACTAAGATTACAAGAGAATAATCCTTGAATCCTCAAGCTGTATCCTTCTTCATGTATTATCCATCTTCAAGTCTTCAATCCCGTATGAATCGAATACTTCATATTTCCGGTCATATCCAAATTTAATGTTTCTCAGAATAGTCCCAAAAATAAAATTAAAACTGCACCGGAAAAATTGCACCATTTCTGGACACCCGGCAACTCTCGGTCGACAGGCCGATCTGGATGTTTGGCCTGCCAATCATGGAGGTTCGGCCTGCCGAACATGAAAGTTTGGCCTACCGGCAGAGCACCAAAATTTATGCCCCACTGTCGGCCCGCCGGACCACACATCCGGCCTGTCGATCTGTGACCTTTGGCCTACCAAACTGTGAGGTCCGGCATGCCGACCGAGCAGAAAACCCTCAATCCAGAAAATACAATTTTAATGCAATTCATCAATTTTATTTTCAACAATTCAAAAACATAAAATTAGAGACTCAAGAAATACCTGGAGGCGCCATCATCAATCTTCTAGATTCGTCTTCTAGATCCGTCTTCTCCGAATAATTATTTAATTATAAAATTCTTACAAATTAAAAAATTAAATAACAATCCCTAGACGGAGATGATAGTCAGCCAACTAATTACATGAAAAACCTAGATACACATTCTAACCTCTAAGGAACCATAATCGGTATTAATTAATTAATAAATAATTAAACAATGGTTTAATCAACCATAATTAATTAATAAGCATTCACCACATAATCCATAACAACATATATATTATATAGAAACCTGGAGTGCCACCTCTCTATAAAATTCAATTCAAGCATAGGAGAAATTAAGATCACAAAATTTATGCATATAACATGATCACAAACTTACAAATTTATGTAAAAACCTCGTTTCTGATGCCAATTGTTGGAAACAAAGTGCGCAGTAGAATTTTAAAAATTTTTTCATCAGAGTAATTTCCAAAACACAAGTTTGACATGTCATATGTATAAATTAAACAGATCTTACAAACCTTAGGGTGCCGAAGAACCTTCGCAACCTGTGTAGAGAAGTAACGTTCCAGAAGACCTCAACCAACTGGTCTTCTTTGCTATTCTCTATCCACAACCGGAGTGAGTGTGGGCTCACACGTACAGCTCTTCCACCGGTGACTCTCCTTCCAACCAATAGAGAGAACCCAAAGCTAGTGTTCGTGATTTGTGAACAAAAGCTCTCAGGGAGTTTTCAGATGCTCACTAGAAGAGTATCACTTTTAATCTCTCAAATTGATCTGAGTAAATCATGAGACTCACTCCCTTTTTATACCTATTGGTCCTGGGGTCAGTCCATATCAGATTAGGTCTCAAAAACTCAAAACAGAATCAAGTTTAGATCAATATCTGATAAGATCCACGTGAAAACGCGTAATCTTATCTCCTGCTGATCGGCAGGCCGAACACTCTGATCGGCAAGCCGAACAGGCCAGTTTGGCAGGCCGAACACATCATTCGGCAGGCTGAACTCCCGAGAAAAAATCTCTGCGAATCTTTTATTTTTCACCTGAGATTCTAAAGGATAAAGTCTTAGTTTTGATTCAAATAACCCAATAGAGAAGTTATCTGATCAAAACAAACTTTATCAAGATAATCTCTAAGAAAATAAATCAATTCACAGTAATTCTACAAGTTTATTTTGATCTAATTTATCCAAAATTAAATCAACCGATAAACAGACAAGAATTATCTAATCCAATAATTCAACAAGTTTATCTTGAACTAATTTCTTACAAAAATTAATTCAACCAATAAACAGACATGAATTATTTGATTCTTACAAATTTTAAACCAATCTGATAAATTCGACATAAGTCACCAATTATTGGAAAAGCACGCCGTGTCCTTACAGGACTTTATAAGCTAGCAAAGGGGACCAAAATGGACCTATAAAGTTTAAGCTCATGATAATTATGAAACCCAATATCCCATATATACATTTCACAATTATCAACTCCAACGCTACTCCACTAAAAGCTTGGAGCTGCACTCTCAAACTTTATAGAATTACGAAGCTCATGTAGCTAAGTCTCCATGACATATCATAGTGCATCGTATCCCCATATGATAATCCATAATCGGCTTAAGGACAAGTTCTGTCTTACCTTCCCGATTATTTTTATCTTACATTCCATTGTCTCACCATTAGAAAACTTACCATCCAAAGATAGTATACCATTCGGTTACACCTATGTATCCAAATGGTTGAACGCTCCAGTTTTCCAATTACAGGACAACGCATATAAGAGGATATCATTACTCCTAAAGAGGATCTATGGATTCCATATCTATGAATAACAAGTCTACGCTATCAAGAGTCATGCCTCCAACGTACCGGCATGCATACCACTATAGAGATGTGGGAGTCACCCATTGGTACATCAAAAGACACAAGTCGAGACAACAGGCCCACTATTCATCTCAGGATTAAGATACAATACAAATGACTGTCTCAAGTGAATCAATTTGCCAAGACAGAATTATTAATCCAAATCAATTCACTTTATGACCCGATCCAACACATCGTCACCTATGACAACGTGCTAATGTTTCTATTCACGGAGTCCAACTCTAATGGCCAAGATAACCATCTCCCAAAAGGGATATAGACAACATAACAATCTTTACATGAATAAAGCGCCCAACTTTATTCCCTCGATTGCGGATCATATGTTTTAGACCATCACCTTAAGAATTTTGTCTATCGCATAATCATCCCATCATATGCCCAATTCTTGAGGTTTAGACTGACAGTCTCAGACTACTGTTTGCTTATCATACATTCAACAAATATGAACGTAAAGAGGACAAGATTTGTTATATATATAAATGAATAAATTCTTTATTGATAAAAAATGTCTCCAAAAACGTATTACATTTTTACTCCTTAGGGCATACATGTCTAACAATTTGAACAAATGTTTAATGTTTCTTTTAATAATAATTATGTTAATATTTCTAGAAATGGTTTGAATATTTGTTTTGCGTATCTAAAAAATGGGCTTTTCACTTTAAGGCCCAACGAAAAATCACTGCTCAATACCGAAATGTTCAAAGTTGAACAACTAAAACCCAAGAAGCAAAAAATTTCTTCTGATTATGAAACATACCTATGGCACCTTAGATTAGGTCATGTTATCCTTGACAGAATTAATAGACTAGTAAAGGATGGTCCTTTAAAAGAACTAAAAGTTAGTTCTCTACCAGTTTGTGAATCTTGTCATGAAGGTAAAATGATTAAATGGCCTTTCTCTGCAAAAGGCGTAAGGGCCAAGGAACCACTTGAGCTAATACATTCAAACATCTGCGGTCCATTGAATGTATAAGCACGTGGTGGTTATGAATATTTCGTCATATTTATTGACGATTTTTCAAGGTATGGTTACATATATCTAATGCAAAGGAATCTAAAACTTTTGGAAAGTTCAAAGAATTCCAAGCGGAAGCTGAAAAGCAATTAGGAAAGACGGTGAAGACTCTTCAATCTGATCGAGGAGGGGAATACCTTGATACTAAATTCAAGGACTATATGATAGAACATGGTATTCTATCACAACTCACAGCACCTGGAACACCACAACAAAATGTTGTTGCAGAGAGAAGAAATTGAAAGTTGCTAGATATGGTGAGATCCATGCTCAGCTACTCATCATTACCCACTTCGTTTGGGGGATATGGACTACAAACTGTAGTATATCTTCTAAACATAGTTCCATCTAAGTCTATTCTAAAAACACCTTTAGAGTTATGGAATGGTCGCAAACCTAGTATGCGACATATCCGCATATAGGGGTGTCCAGCACATGTAGTGAAAGGAAAGACTGGGAAGCTAGAACCACATTCTGAAGTATGCTTGTTTGTGGGATACCCAAAAGGAATAGGGGAGGTTTGTTTTATAGTCCACAAGAAAAGAAGGTATTTGTATCGACAAATGCCACTTTTCTAGAGAATGATTATATGACAAACTATAAACTTTGTAGCAAAATTGTACTTGAAGAGTTACTTTTTGATCAAAATAGACAGCAACCGAAAACCATTGTCGAAGGACAAAATGAGGAGACCACATATCTCGATCAGAATGTCATACCACCTCGACGTAGTGGGAGGGTTGTGAGACTACCTACTCGCTATAGGGAAATTGCAGAAGCACATGTTGCTATCTCTGATTATGGTGAGGATGATCCAATGACATATCGTGATGCAATGGAAGATTCTGAAAAGGAGAAATGGCTAGAGGCTATGAACCTTGAAATGGAGTCCATGTATTCCAATTCAGTTTGGGAACTTGTAGATTTACCTAAAGGGATAAAACCCATAGGGTGCAACTGGATTTACAAGAAGAAAAGAATAGTGGATGGGAAAGTTGAGACTTTTAAAGCTAGGCTTGTGGTAAAGGGTTATACCTAAAAGGAGAGAGTTGACTATGAAGAAACTTTCTCGCCCGTAGCTATGCTTAAATCCATTTGGATTCTTTCATCCGTTGCCACCTCTCTTGATTATGAGATATGGCAAATGGATGTCAAGACTGCCTTTTTGAATGGCTATCTTGAGGAAAGCATCTATATGGTCCAACCAGAAGGGTTTGTAGTCAAAGGTCAAGTGTAAAAAGTTTGCAAGTTGCAGAGGTCCATTTATGGACTCAAGCAAGCTTCAAGATCTTGGAACTTAAGATTTGATGAAGCAATCAAATCTTATGGTTTCGATCAAAACATTGATGAACCTTGTGTATACAAGTACATCAAAGATAAGAAGGTGGTCTTCTTAGTTCTTTATGTAGATGATATCCAACTCATTGGGAATGATGTAGGCGTATTATCTAATGTAAAGAAATGGCTCGCCAACCAATTCCAAATGAAAGATTTGGGAGAGGCAAGTTATGTTCTTGGAATCCAACTCATAAGAGATCGCAAGAATAAACTGTTGGCGCTATCTTAGGCATCATATATCGATAAAGTGCTTATCAGATTTTCAATACAAAACTCCAAGAAAGGTAATTTACCTACGTGTCATGGAGTTTATCTTTGAAAAGAGCAGTGTCCTAAGACACCTCAAGAGGAAGAAAACATGAGACGGGTACCCTATGCATCTATAGTGGGAAGTCTAATGTATGCCATATTGTGTACAAGACCTGACATTTGTTATGCGGTGGGTATAGTGAGTCGGCATCAATCCAACCTAGGATTAGATCATTGGGTAGTGGTTAAACATATTCTCAAGTATCTTAGGAGAACGAGAAACTATATGCTAGTATATTCTTGTGAGAATTTGATTCCCATCGGATACACTGATTCTGATTTTCAATCAGACAAAGACACACGTAAATCTACGTCTGGATCGGTGTTTACTTTTGGTGGTGGAGCCATAGTTTGGAGAAGCATCAAACAATCTTGTATTGCTAATTCAACTATGGAAGCCGAATATATGGCTACTTGTGAAGTAGCTAAAGAAGCTGTTTGGCCCCGTAAGTTCTTAAATGATTTGGAAGTAGTTCCAAGCATGGATAAACCACTCACACTGTATTGTGATAATAATGGTGTAGTGGCAAATTCAAGAGAACCTAGAAGCCACAAAAGAGGAAAGCATATAGAAAGAAAATATCATTTGATCAGAGAAATAATACATCAAGGCGATGTGGAAGTTGTGAATATAGCATCGGAAAACAACCTTGCTGACCCTTTCACCAAGACATTACCTGCAAAGAGCTTTGAGGGACACTTGGAAGGCTTAGGTCTTAGGGACATGTCTCACCTGCTTTAGGACAAGTGGGAGATTGTTGGGTTTGGTGCCCTAAAAGTTGTGACATTGTACATATTATTAATAAATAAATAAAGTGACATTTATTATTATTTTGGTTGCTTATATGTGTTATGAATACATTTATAAACGCCGAGAAAATTCTATGATTATTTATGTCACTATAAATTTAGCATATAAGTGTTATATGCTTAGGGATAAAATTTATAGATAATAATCTATATAGTCCATAATAATTAATTAAAGTTTGGGATCTTTAATTAAATATTACAAGTACGGTCCAATCTCATTTAGAATGAAATAGTCATTATCCAGGCTATTAATGTAGAGACATTGGATTGGAAGTAATTTATAGAAAGAGATTATATAGGATTGGACTAGATAAATTATGAATCTCTAATAATCATCCGTTACAAATAGAGTGTTCAAATTTCTTACCATGATGATCATATATTTGACAGTCTTAATCCTGAGTATTTATTAGACTCCTATTTATGACATTATGTTTTTTGACTTGTATGGTAAGATTTGTCTAAGCACATATCATAATTTAGCATCTTAGAGACATAACGTAATAAATGGCTGGGAATAATATTACACAGATAAGGAATCCATTCCTTTCTTATGGAAGTTAGAAAAATAGTTCTCTTGAGTGATAAAGAGAACTATTGCGTTCCAAATGCTTAGCTTGCTTCCACCAAGTATTAGCGCCACCCTCAAACTTATATGTAGTAAATTCCACATGATACTCATCCGACACACCAAGGGTATCCAAATGCTTCACGATCGAGTCTAGCCAATATTCTGCCAATTGCGGTTCCCCATTTCCATCAAAATTTGGTATAGACGCATGCCAGAATTCCTTAAAATACGTATGCCAACGACTAACATCATAATCTTTCAGTCTAGCCTTGGCTGCCATCTACTAGAATGCAGCAAACATAGACCTCATCATACCTCATCATTTCCAAACTTGGCATCAGCTGTCGAACAACGTCTAGGTGCCATTCTCTCACTTTCGAAAACAAAATTGGACTGTCAGTGGTATTTCATCGTCATACTCATGTGTGCACAATTTCCAAGGTTTATAACCTTGAGCTCTGATACCATTTTGTCACGCCTCGTGGGACGAGAGGTGACATGGCGGATTATTTAAGTTAATTACATGAAAATTTAATTAGAAACATGAGTTTAAAGGGGGTTACATTAAATATAAAAATGAGAAATTTTCAAAACCTTTTTGTAAAGGGAAATCATAATCATTAAACAGACAAAATCATTCGAAGCAATCATTAAGCAAGAAATAAATTAATAAAAGTTGCGAGTATGGGTCTCACTGACCCACAACTTGAGCACACATATTATACTGACAATATAATAATACAATCACAGTCCAAATAAAGAGAAAATTAAAATACTAAATGCCTTGATTAATTATTACAAATAATCTATTAATTCCTTCTACTGCTCCTAAGTTCTGTCCACTGAATCCTCTCTGAACCTAAGCTGATATCCACCTAGTAGGGGGAAGGGTTGAAAACAAGTAAAATGTGAGCGAAAGGCTCAATAGGACTATATTCTAAGAAACAGTAAAGTAAAAGGAAAATATCATTATTTAGAAAATTATTTAAGAGAAGACTTGGAGAAATAAGTTTAAACAAAACTATCCTTACCCAAAATAGTTTAT
Source organism: Artocarpus heterophyllus (assembly GCA_025403435.1). Lineage (NCBI taxonomy): Eukaryota > Viridiplantae > Streptophyta > Magnoliopsida > Rosales > Moraceae > Artocarpus > Artocarpus heterophyllus. Next base: position 13,303,180 of record CM046331.1, read on the forward strand.
TGGTCGACCAGAAATATCATTATTTCCTTTCCTTAGGCAAACCATAAGAATAACACCACCATAGTGGCCTAGCTGGGTTTCAGGACCTGACCCCAAGGTCGCGCGCTACATGACCCGATCTCTGTTATGGCATTATGCTCTTATATTCATTTCTATTATTATTCAAAATCCATTTACCAGAGGTTTTCATTAACATCCATTATGAAGTTCATCTCAGTCCATGGTTTATAAAAATTAACCGATAAAATTCCCTTTTCAATCAATTGTTTAAAACATTTTGATAAAAACCCTTTTTAAGGCCAAATCATTTGAAACTGGGTTATCAAAGAAAGAGGGGTAGAAGTCCTACCTCAATACTCGTGCCAGTGCCCCACACCGTAATCCCGGTCTGCTGTACGTTAGCTCTACAGAACCATGAACGACCCTAAATACAAACTAGGTCTATCAGTATCTAATTTAAGATATCCTACATTGCTAAACCTTCTCATGATGTCCTAGTGTGCCATTTGTATCTTAAAATCATTTTATAAAGTTGGGGTTTCAATCGGGGTTCAAAACAGTAAAAATGGGTGAAAATCATAAAATTTGCCCGTGTTCGGTCGGCCTGTCGGTTCCCCTGGTTTGACCAGCCGAACCGCACAGTTCGGCCTGTTGGAAAACAAGTCCGGTCGACCGAACATCCTCCAGGTTTGGCCTACCGGACAGATGAATCTGGCCTACCGATCCTTTGAATCCGACCTGTCGATCTGGAAAATTTCCAAAAATCTCAGGCATGGGTTTTGGGTTTCTCAAAACCCAATCTTCATTTTAACCTATTTTTCTCAAATCTCAAGCACCTCAAGCATGGAAAACAATCATAGATGATAGAAAAACATAATAGAACACTTTTGAACCAATTTAAACAAGATTTACACAATGATTTTGAAAAATCCCAAAATTAGAGAAAAATGAGGAAAAATAAAAAAATCTTGAATCGAATCCATTTTTCTTCAAACAAAGCTTTGATCCTAGTTGTTCTAAGTTCCCTTAACTCAAATCAAGGTTTCCCTAAGCTCAATCAAGCTTAGATTTCAAAAATACATGAAAATTTGAAATTTTGAAAAAGTTTAGAAATTTCAAAACTAACCTTAAATCCAAGCTTCAAATCACATTTTTGGTTGGTCAATCATGCTCCCGAGCCTTCAATCCACCAAAACCCAAAGCTTGAGCTTGATTTGATTCAAAAATTTTGGGAGAAATTGAGAGAGAGAGGGAGAGACAGAGTGAGAGTGAGAGAGGAGCACACGGGAGAGAGAGAGAGAGAGTGAGTCAAAGAGAGGGAGAGGAGAGAGAATAAATAGAGGAAAATAGTGGACGGTTTTACTGTATGAAAACTATATACCAGCCACGGTTTTGTAAAACAGAATATATTTGACATTTTACAAATTGTTGCATCCCAAAGATTCAAAATGACATTTAAAATAATTAAAAACAATTTGAAATCACTAAAATAACCAAAACAACTTTAAACCCAAAATTTCATTAAATGATCAAATTAAGTTTAAAATATTCATCATGGCACACTAATCCACTATTTTACATTCTAATATCATTAAATTAATTTTGGGGCATTACAACTCTCCACCCCTAAAAGAAATTTTGCCCTCGAAATTTACAAATCAATTTACAAACAAAATAGACACGGATACAACTCTCACATACTCGACTCTAGTTCCTAAGTGGCTTCATCAACCCCATGATGCTGCCACACGACCTTTACTAATGGTATCTCACGATGACGCAAACTGATTACTTTCTAATCGACAATCTGAACCGGCACTTCTTCGTATGTCGTATCTTTCTGAACCTATACATCATGAAATGAAACTACCTTACTTTGCTCAGGCGGACACTTCCTAAGCATCGACACGTGGAATACATTATAAACATGAGAAAGTTCAGGTGAAAGGTTGAGCCGATAACCAACCATACCAACACGCTGAGTGATCTCGAATGGTCCAACATATCTCGGTGCAAGCTTTCCACTCACTCTGAACCACATAATACCTTTACGAGGAGATACTTTAAAGAGAACAAAATCTCCTACCACAAATTCCAAGGGTCAACATCTCCTATCCACATAACTCTTCTGTCGACTCTAAGCTGCCCTCAATTGATCTCGAATTACGGTGATTTTCTTGTTGCTATCACGAATCTCATTTGGCCCAAGAATAACCCTATCTTTTGGCTCTGCCCAACACACCGATGACCTACACGGTCGCCCATACAATGCCTCAAATGGTGCCATACCAATGCTTGCCTAATAGCTGTTGTAGTACACGAATTATGCCAAATGCAAATATTTCTTCCAATTTCCACCGAAGTCTAATGCACAAGCACGAAACATGTCCTCAAGAATCAAATAGCCCACTCAGACTGCCCATCGGTCTAAGGATGAAACGCCATGCTGAAGTTCAAATCCATACCTAAGGCCTTCTGAAAACTCCTCTAGTACTTAGCATTAAACCTGGTGTCTCAATCAGATGTGATGGACAAAGGAACTCCATGCAATCTCACTATATTTTGTAGATACAACTCCCCGAGAACTTTCCTCGAACACGTTGACCTAAACGTGATGAAATGCGCTGATTTTGTCAACCTGTCGACCACGACCCAAACTGCATCATGCCGCTGCTCCGTCCTCGACAAACCTGTGAGAAAATCCATCGCCACATGCTCCCATTTCCACCCTAAAATAGGAAGCGGCTGAAGCTGACCTGCTAGCTTCTGATGCTTGGCTTTCACTTGAAGACACGTCTTACACTTGGACACATACTTTCGAACATCTTTCTTCATACCTCTCTACCAATATTGCCTCTTCAAGTCACAATACATCTTTGTGCTCCCTGGATGAATGGCGAATTGAGACTTATGAGCTTCGTCCATAATGGCTTTCGTCACCTCGGCGATTGTTGGAACTGCGAGACACTCCTGGAAATACAACGATCCATCTGCATGCCTCTCCATTCTTCAAATTGCTCCCCGTTTTGAATCTGCATCCAAATCCCTCAAAGATGCTGGTCCTGTCACTGATTTTGTTTTACCATCTAAACAAGAGCTGGGGTCGTTTCCATATGGTACACCAAAACTCGATCATAGTCTTCATAATACTGTAGTCCATACTCGCTCACTGTTGCATCTCTTTTCCAATATTCAAGAGCCAAACAAGTGAGAATCCCTGAAGACTTCTTGCTAAGTGCATCTGTGACCACATTAGCTTTCCCAGGATGGTACTGCAACGCGAAATCATAATCCTCCATGTACTCTATCCATCTCTGCTACCTCAAATTAAGATCCCTTTGAGTGAACAAATACTTCAAACTCTTGTGGTCAGAGAAGACCTGAAATGTCATCCCATACAAATGACATCTCCAAATCTTCAGCGCATGAATCACCATCGCAAACTCCAAGTCATGAGTAGGATAATTCCGCTCATGAGGTCGTAGCTGTCTCGATCCATATGCTACCATGCGTCCATGCCGCATCAACACACATCCAAGTCCGTGTCTTGAAGCATCGGTGTAAACCTCGTACGGCTCGTCATTGCTAGAAATAACCAATACTGGGGCTGAAGTCAACCGATTCTTCAATTCCTGAAAAGCGAGCTCACATTCTTCATCCCACTCAAACCTGACATTTTTCCTAATCAATCTTGTCAACGGCATAGTGATCTTTGAGAAATCCTTTACAAATTTCCTGTAATAACCTGCAAGACCCAAAAAGCTGTAGATTTTTGCTACATTCCTTGGTCGTTCCCATTCCACTATGGCTTCACTCTTGGATGGATCCATAGAAATACCATGCTCGAAGATGACATGACCCAAAAACTTAACCTCTATTAACCAAAACTCGTACTTTTCTTTCTTGGCATATAACTGGTGCTTCCACAGAGTCAGAAGCATGATCCTGAGATGCTGCTCATGCTCCTCCCAAGTCTTAAAATATACTAGAATATCATTAATGAACATGATCACGAACTGATCCAGATAAGGCTTGAATATCCTATTCATCACATCCATGAAAGCTGCCAGAGCATTCGTTAATCCAAATAGCATCACGAGAAACTCAAAATGTCCATACCGGGTCCTGAAAGCTATCTTGGGAATATCTTACTCCTTAATCCTAAGCTGATGGTACCCCAAGCGCAAATCTATCTTTGAGAAGTACCACGAACCTCCTAACTGATAAAACGACTCATCGATCCCGGGCAAAGGATACTTATTCTTCACTATGACACGATTCAGCTGTCGATAATCTATACACAACCTGAGAGTTCCATCATGTTTCTTAGCAAACAAAACTGGTGCTCCCCACGGTGACGTACTATTTCAAATATAACCCTTATCAGCAAGCTTCTGAAGTTGCTTCCTCAATTCTTTCATTTCTGCCAGCGCCATCCGATAAGGTGCTACTGAAATCGATGTTGTACCTGGGAACAACTGAATACCAAACTCGATCTCCCGATGTGGTGATAATCTTGGCAATTTGTCAGGGAAGACATCCTCATACTCATCAACCACTGGCATCGCTACATTTCCTTTTGAAGCATAGGGCTCACCTTACAGACTTGCAAGAAAAGCATGAAAAACCAGATTCTTTCGCCCTCCAAGACATGACTTCATGAGACACTCACTCATTAACCGATCACCACCACCCTGGTAAGTGATCATCATCCCCCTATCAGACACTAGGGTCACTTTTCTAAGCTGGCAATCTACAACTGCATTATACCTAGACAATTAGTCCATCCCTAGGATTACATCATATGAGCTTATGGGGAGTACAATCAAATCACTTTTCAAAATCTCATCCCCAATCATTATTTTACAGGCTTTACATATATAATTCACACACACCTGCCCCAAGGGAAAAGCTATAACTAGGGGTTCATTGAACTCTTCTATCTCTAGTCCCAATGCATATACAAAAGAGCTCGAAATGAGAGAATGAGTGGCATCTGTATCAAATAAAATGTGAGCTAGGGATTGGGAAACTAAGATCGTACCATCTACAACCGTATTACTAGTTTGGGCATCTGGACCTCCTGTTGCCATTGCATGAAGCTAAACTGGTGCATTTCTTTTTCCTCTACCAACATTGCTAGGTCCTAGATTATTCGGTCGATATTGCTGTGACGGAGACGACTGCACACTAGCTATACTCGGTGCTCGACACTGAGCGATGCTACGCTGGAAATGCTACAGTAGCTGTCCTTGTGCTGGGTATGACAATTGCTGAGGAGAGAAGTGAGGGAACTGCAACTGCAAAAATTAGTGAGGTGGAGGTAGGGTCTGAGGCTGAGGCTGACGACTGGCACCCTCTCCAGTCTGAGATCGTAGACGGGCACTTCTGATTGGGCAATTCCTCTTGATGTGTCCTGGCTGCTAGCAATAATGACTATGGAAGCTGTAGGGATTGCTGTGCTCACTGCTAGATGAACTGTTGCTACCGCTATTCATGCCACCCTGCTTGTTCTTTCCCAGAGTTGGACGACTACTAGTGCTCTTCCTACCGCTCCTCTCTGGCCCTCCTGACACTTTTGCTCGATCTTCATAGTACAACGCATAATCATTTTTCACTGATATTGCTAACAACATAAGCTCTCCAAAACTCCTGAGTCGTAGAGCAACCACCTGTCGTCGAATAGGAGCCTTGAGCCCTTCCTAAAACTTTATACATTTATCACGTTCCGATGCCAATACTGATAGAGCAAACCTGGCCAACTCATTAAACCTTGCCTCGTACTCACGAACGGACAAGTCACCCTACTGCAACCTGTAGAACTCAGCCGCCTTCTGGTCCCTATACCCCTGCAGAAAATACCGGTCATAGGATAGCTCCTCGAACCTGTCCCAACTGATATTACCATTGTGTTCCAAATGCTTAACTTGCTTCCACCAAGTATTAGCGCCACCCTCAAACTTATATTCAGTAAATTCCACACAATACTCATCCGGCACACCAAGGATATCCAAATGCTTCACGATCGAGTCTAGCCAATATTCTGCCAATTGGGGGTCCCCATTTCCATCAAAATTTGGTATAGACGCACGTCGAAATTCCTTAAAATACGTATGTCGGTGACTAACATCAGAATCTTTCGGTCTAGCCCTGGCTGCCATCTATCGGAATGTAGCAAACATAGACCTCATCATACCCTCATCGTTTCCAAACTCGGCATCAGCTGTCGAACGACATCTAGGTGCCATTCTCTCACTTCTAAAAACAAAATTAGACTGTTAGTGGTATTTCATTATCATACTGATGTGTGCATAATTCCCAAGGTTCATAACCTTGAGCTCTGATACCATTCTGTCATGCCCCATGGGACGGGAGGTGACGTGGCAGATTATTTAAGTTAATTAAATAAAAATTTAATTAGAAACATGAGTTTAAAGGGGATTAGATTAAATATAAAAATGTGAAAGTTTTAAAACCTTTTTGTAAAGGGAATTCATAATCATTAAACAGACAAAATCATTTGAAGCAATCATTAAGCAAGAAATAAATTAATAAAAGTTACGAGTGTGGGTCCCACTGACGCACAACTTGTGCACACACATTGTACTGACAATATAATAATATAATCACAGTCCAAATAAAGAGAAAATTAAAATGCTACATGCTTTGATTAATTATTACAAATAAGCTATTAATTCCTTCTACTGCTCCTGAGTTCTATCGGTTGAATCCTCTCTGAACCTAAGCTAAATCCACCTAGTAGGGGGAAGGGTTAAAAATAGGTAAAATGTGAGCGAAAGGCTGAGAAGGACTATATTCTAAAAAACAGTAAATTAAAAGGAAAATATAATTATTCAAAAAATTATTTAGGAGAAGACTTGGAGAAATAAGTTCAAACCAAACTATCCTTACCCAAAACAGTTTATTGGTCGACCAGAAATATTGTCATTTCCTTTTCCTAGGCAAACCACAAGAATAACACCACCGTAGTGGCCCAACTTGGTTTCGGGACCTACCTCCAAGGTCACGCGCTACACGACCCGATCTCTGTTATGGCATCATGCCCTTATATTCATTTCTATTATTATTCAAAATCCATTTACCAGATGTTTTCATTAACATTCACTATGAAGTTCATTATGAAGTTTATCTTAGTCCACGGTTTATAAAAATTAACCGATAAAATTCCCTTTTCAGTCAACTGTTTAAAACATTTTGATAAAAACCCTTTTTAAGGCCAAATCATTTGAAACTGGGTTATCAAAGAAAGAGAGGTAGAAGTCCTACCTCGATACTCGTGTCGGTGCCCTACACCGTAATCCCGGTCCGCTATACGTTAGCTCTACGAAACCACGAACGAGCCTAAATACAAACTAGGTCTATCAGTATCTAATTTAAGATATCCTACGTGGCTAAACCTTCTCATGATGTCCTAGTGTGCCATTTGTATCTTTAAAATTATTTTATAAAGTTGGGGTTTCAATCGGGGTTTAAAATAGTAAAAACGGGTGAAAATCACAAAATTTGCTCTTGTTTGGTCGGCCTGCTGGTTCCCCTGGTTCAGCCAGCCGAACCGCATAGTTTGGCTTGTTGGAAAACAAGTCCGGTTGGTCGAACATTTTCCAGGTTCAACCTGCCGGACGGATGAATCCGGCCTACCGATCCTTTGAATCTTGCCTGCCAAACACAAAGTTCGGCCTGTCGATCTGAAAAATTTCTAAACATCTCAAGCACGGGTTTTGGGTCTCCCGATATCTGCTTAAAACCCCTTTTTCACCTCGATATTCAGATATAATTTAGAAACTCGCTTCTCAAATACAGATACAGACGCGTCTGAATCAGCTGTCGCCATCCCTCTCCGCCTCCACACTACTTAATCTCAGCCCAAATTGTAAGTTTTTGTTATAAATTGATAAATTGTTGTTGATTGTGTTGTATAATTAATCCGAAATTGATAAATAGTTGTTGATTTTTTTGTTTATTCCATGAAATTTGTATTGTGGATCATAGGTATGATTTCTTTGTTTTATAATGAGTATGTGTAACTTGTGACTGTTGTCGGTAGTGGTGTTTTTGTTTTATGATTGATTAATATATATAGGTGGGCATATATATATATATATAGATTGTGAAATTAATTTTAATTTAATATTTCCTATTTATTATTTTGATTTATGTATTGCAAAATGGATAGGAAATGGATATGGGATCTTCGATTGTCTAGAGAGTATGTGAATGGTATGGAAGAGTTCTTGAATTTTGTCAAAAGTCATGCCAATGGTGATAATATTCGGTGTCCTTGTGTTCAATGTGGAAACCATAGATTCCATCTAATTCCAATTGTTAGAGGACATTTATTTCGAAATGGAATTATAAGTAGTTATCAAACGTGGCATTTTCATGACGAGTCTAATTTCAATCCAACTTTACTAAGTAAAGAAAAGCAAGCTATTGTGGAGGATAATATAGATGATCTCTACAATATGGTTGACATGGTCAATGATTTAGAAGAACACTTTGTGCACCATCCGGATTTATTTGAGACAATGATGAATGATGCCGAGACACCCGTGTATGAGGGGTGTACCAATTTTACTAAATTGTCTGCTTTAGTTGGTTTATGGAATTTGAAAGCGTCGGGTGGGTGGTCAAATTTTAGTTTCACAAAGCTGCTGCAATTTTTAGGAAGGTTTCTACCAGAGGGTAGTAAATTACCAACTAGTATGTATGACGCTAAGAAGACTTTGAGGACCTTGGGAATGGATTATGAGAAAATTCATGCTTGTGAAAATGATTGTGTTCTCTATAGGCATGAGTGTGAGGATGAGAATTATTGTCCAGTTTGTCAACAAGCGAGGTGGAAGAAAGGAAAGGAGCCAAAAGACGTTAAGAATGGAGTGCCCAAAAAAGTGTTATGGTACATTCCACTGGTACCACGTTTGAGGCGTTTATTCAGAAACCCAAAACATGCCAAGAATTTGACATGGCATCATGACAAACGAGTGGATGATGGTATGCTTAGACAACCGGCGGATTCACCACAATGGAAGACTTTTGAAGTCGATCATCCCAACTTTAGTGCAGATCCAAGAAACATACATTTCGCTTTGTCGACGGATGGAATGAACCCACATGGTAACATGAGTAGTAGGCATAGCAGTTGGCCTGTAATACTTGTTAACTATAATCTCCCTCCGAAGTTGTGCATGAAGCGAAAGTTTTTAATGTTGTCTTTATTGATTTCGGGTCTTCGCCAACCAGGCAATGACATTGATGTATACTTGGCACCGTTAATCGATGACTTAAAAAAGTTGTGGGACATTGGAGTTGAAGTTAGAGATGCTTACCGAAAAGAGACGTTCACACTCCGTGCAATATTGATATGGACAATTAACGACTTCCCCGTATATGGCAATTTATCTAGTTATTTGGTGAAGAGTTCTATTAGTTGTCCTATTTGCATGAAGGAAACGTCTCATAAACGGTTGAAGAATGGGAAGAAAACCATTTTTCTTGGTCATGGAAGATGGTTGCCAAGAGATCATCACTACCGCAAACAAAAGAAAGCCTTTGATGGCAACAGCGAAGAAAGAGACCCCCCTCGCCCTTTGACAGGTGAACAAATATTTGAAATGGTAAAAGATATAAGAGTCGTATTCGGAAAGAGAAAGCGAGGTAAGGACGAGCCGCCAAATGGTGGACCATGGAAAAAAAGATCAATCTTCTTTGATCTTCCCTACTGGAAGACACTTTTTGTTTGTCATTGCTTGGATGTTATGCATATTGAGAAAAGCGTATGTGAATCTGTAGTCGGCAAGTTGCTTGACATTCCGGGCAAGACTAAGGATGGTGAAAAGGCGCGGTTGGATCTCATGGAAATGGATATTAGTTCTAATTTGTTTCCCGAGAGAAGAGGGAATCGTACTTACTTACCTCCGGCAAAGCACACGTTATCCAGAGTGGAAAAGAGAAAGCTCTGTGAATGGCTTGCTTCATTAAAAGTGACAGATGGGTATTCTTCGAACCTCAAAAAGTTGGTGTCAGTTAAGGATTTGAAACTTATTGGCATGAAAACACGATTGTCATTTATTGATGCAGCAATTACTACCACTTGCTCTGTGGGGAATTCTAACAAAAGATGTGAGAATTGCAATTTTTAAGTTGTGCTCGTTCTTCAATTCAATATGCTCAAAGCTCATTGATCCACTTGTGTTAGATTCACTGCAATCAGAGTTGGTGCAAACCTCATGTATGCTTGAAAAGTATTTTCCACTGGCATTTTTTGACATCATGATTCATTTAACGGTGCACTTAGTACATGAAATTAAGTTATGCGGACCGGTGTATTTGAGATGGAAGCTTTTGAAGGGCTATGTGAAGAATCGAAATAGGCCAGAGGGATGTATTGTGGAAAGTTACATAGCTAAAGAATCGGTTGAATTTTGCTCCAAGTACCTATCTAATACAGACACAATTGGAGAGGCTAGGGGACTATCTACGGGCAATCCTTCATCAGTAAATCGAGAGGAGTGGGAGCAAGCTTGTCTTTATGTCTTTCACAATGCTAATGAAGTGGAGCCTTTCATTGAGGTGCACATGAACGAATTAAAAAAAGCATACCCAAAAAGAGCAAGAAATGAGAAGTGGTTACAAGATGAACACAACCAGACCTTCCGGTTGTGGATTAGGCACATATCTATGACAAGTGCTCCACATCACAAGATGAGAACATGTCACAGCAGTTGAAGAACCTAGCTAGAGGACCTTTGTCGGTAGTTACAAGGTATACATCATATTCCATAAATGGTTACACTTTCTAAACTTGCAAAAGAGATAAGAAGCATCTGGTGCAAAATAGTGGTGTGGCTCTCCGTGTTGAGGCTATGCATATTGCCTCCACCAAGGACAAGAATCCGGTATATGGGATCATGAACTACTTTGGCGTCATTGAAGATATTTGGGAACTTGATTATGGGGGATTACACATAGCACTTTTTAAGTGCAAGTGGGCCGATAATAACTATGTTAAGAACGACGATAACAGCATCACAATGGTTGACTTTAGAAGATTGGGATACAGGAATGATCCATTCATTATGGCATCACAAGCAATCCAAGTTTTTTATGTTAAAGATCCCCAAGACATGGGGCTGTCTCTAGTCGTCCCGACAAAGCCAAGAATAGTTATCGATTGTCAAGAAGTTGATGAGGATTGCTCAGACATCCCTTCATTCACAAAGGGATTGCCACTAGTTGAAGAGATAGATAATTTTGAAGATGATGTTTTGCACTTACTTCGTGAAGATGTGGAATGGATATGTATTGAAGAACCGATGAAAAAAAAGATAAAAGGATGAGCATCAATGAACCTTTTTATGTTAATTTACTTTTAAGTATTTTCTTAAAATTATTTAATTTTTTAATATTTTTTAACGGTATTTGTATATGTATTTGTATATCTCTAGTTACATTTTTTAACAGAGATAAAGTATTCATGATTCTGGGCCATTGGATGCTTGACACACGGGCTGGCCACCCTGGGCAGCAAAGAATATTATCATGTGTAGCAAATGTTTATTATAAATTTTTTACGACAGCTTTTGCAAAAATCATCGTGTAAAAGTATCTTTGACGAAAAAACCGTCGTGGAATATATAGATTCCACGACCGTTTTCAAACCAATCAAAATTTTGAAGAATTATTGTTCCACGACCTTTTTGTGAAAAATCTACATCAGGGCGCTTGAAGACCTATTCGGGAAATCAGAGTCGACTAGGTAGCAATTCTTCCTGCTCGGGAAGGAAACTTTTTCCCGTTATGGCTAGTTCGGGGAACCAAGCAGAACAAATCCCCCATTGGTCGGTCCTGCCTAGTCTATCGGGTAGGTTACAGTTGTCAGGCCTGGTGTCGTGGATGTCCCGGGGCTGAGCACTTCCCGATCTGGGTGGCCGACGAGGGAGCCATCATCGTCCAGTTCTAAGGACTCGTCAAGTGGCTCCTTCGATGCAAGGCCACCCATCACAGACAAGGAACTCGATGACGTGATTTGGCTCATTTACCCGTTTCGCCAACTCCGGATCAGAAGTCAGCTCCAAGGAACTCGACAAGGAATTCAAGGCGTCTTCGAAGTATGCTGACTACTACTACTTCGACATGACAAACCTCTGAGATCATTTGATCTGGCAGCACCCTGAGGCTGAAGGCTTTGACTTGTCCCTCATAGTCGAGCCAGAGCATGGCACTGCTCAGCAACAGTAAGACGATGAGGTTAGAGTAGTAGACAACGGTAGCGACGGAGACGAGCAGAGCACTGCCGGCGGTAGAGGAGAGGAAGGCACAGCTGGGGATGAGACCCAGGTTTAGGCCACTTTTTTGTTTGTTGTTTTTTTTTTGTTTGTCTGGGCTTGGGAGGTGCCTGGTTAATTGTACCTCCCTGTACTATGAATAAAATTTTCTGTGTTCTTCGCTTCTCGGATTTAAGTGTATTGTGTTTTAGATATTTTCTAAGTGCGAATATTCTCAGAAAAATGTGTTCATATTTCATGGCGAGAGGTTCCTCAAGAACGTAGTTAAACATTTGTCTCGCCTAGTTACGATAGACCTCGATCTCAAAATTGATCAGAATTCGGGCAAGTTGGATGCTTCTCGGGAGGGCATTGCTAGACAATAGTTTTTCAAGCTTCTGTTTTTGTAATTTTCAAATTGAGGCCGAGTATATTATCTCGATGAGTTTCGAGTTCATCCGAGTAGGGGTTGTAACCTTGTTTACTCAGTTGATCTGAGTAGGGATTGTTCCCTATTTTCTCGGTCGGGCAGGGCACAACGGCGTGTGAATACCCTCACCCTATCGGCCCCTAGACTTGTTTAAGTTTTGGAGAACTTTGCAAAGTCTAGAACTCGTCAGGCACATAGTTGTGCTGAGTGACTTACTGGGTGGTCTGCACGGCGATAGACTTAGGATAGGTGAGGCACCAATTAGCTCCCCAGTCTAGTTGGATAGGATGACTCTCCCTCGTCGGGAGTTGTTGTCGGGTCCTACGGGCTAGAGTTATGGCATCCCTCTTTGGGTTTGTCTATTTCCCTCAAACACATTGCTCAATGGAATGGTGTGAGAAATTTGCATTTCATTCATGTGTGGTATTTACATTTCAGCCCTATTCAATGGGCCTAGTTACAAAAGAATTTTGACCAGAGGTCAAAAAAAAGGGGTTTCTGGCCTTGATGTTAACAAAAGAATCTTTTTAAAAGCTCGGCGTTCCAAGGATGACCGAGCTGGTTTCCTTACATGTTAGATAATTTGTACGTGCCCGACTAAACAATACCGACGACCCTATACGGCCCATCCCACTTCTGACTGAAGGACTCGAGGTCGGGCTGTTGAACCATGACCTTCTTTAGTACCAAATCCCTGATCTTAAAGCTCCTCGGTTGGACATGCTTGTTGTAATACCAAGCCACCACTTGATTCTGAGCTGCGTTACGGATTGCTGCCCGATTTCTCTTTTCTTCAAGCAGGTCAAGTTCAGACATCATCATTTCTACATTATGGACCTCCTCGTAATGCTCAATTCTGAAGCTAGCGAGCCCTACCTAGGCCGAGATAACGACCTCTGCCCCACAAACGAGGGAGAACAGGGTCTCCCCGGTAGCTGTCTGGGCAATTGTGCAGTAAGCCCAAAGCACTTGGGGGAGCTCGTCGATCCACGCGCCCGTAAGGGCCTCAAGCTTTTTCTTCAAGTTGTCCTTGATCGTTTTATTTACTGCCTCAACTTGGATGTTGCTCTAGGGATAGCTCAGGGAGGAGAAAACCTTCTTGATGTCGAGCTGTTCGCATAGGCGGAGGAGACTGGAGGACTCGAACTGTTTAGCATTGTCGGTCACAATCGTGTATGGGATTCCAAACTGACAAATGATGTTCTTTCATATGAAGTTGGTGCATTTGGCTTCGATCATATTGGTACACGGTTCAACCTCGACCCACTTTGTGAGATAGTCAATTGCCATGATGCAGTACCTGAATTGTGATCAGGCCAGAGGAAGGGGTCTGATCAGATCAATGGCCCACTTCGCAAATGGCCATGCCAAGGTTACTGAAGTGAGGGGCTCGGCATGATAGCTGAACATTCTCACGAATTGCTGACATTTGAGGCATTTTCGTGCAAATCCTTTGCAGTCCTGCTCCATGGTTGGCCAATAATAACCCTACCAAAGGCACTTTTGGGTTAGTGATTGCCCCTAGAATGGTTGCCATACAGACCTTCGTGGATCTCCTTCATTAGATATTCGGCTTCCTTAGGGCTCAAGCACTTTAAGCATGGCGTGGTGTAGCCTCGCCGATATAGTTTTCCTCCGATCATCGAATACCAGGCCGAGCTATTGCATATCTGATGTGCCTCTTCCTGGTCGTCGGGCAATTTGGCTGCGGTTAGGTATCGGATGATCGGGTCCATCCATGTGGTCTCGAGTTCCTCAGCTACATTTGTGATCTCCTTGAGAATACTCGACTCGACAAGTCTTTCAATGAGGACCAAGGTAAGATCGCTATCGTCGATGCCCGAGGCTAGTCGAGCAAAGGCGTCAGCTTTTAAGTTATCTGACTGGGGGATCTGCTTAAAAGAGTAGGATTTGAATTGTCCGAGCAGTCGTTTAACTTCTTGTAAATATGCGGCCATTGAATCCGCTTGGGCCTAGAATCCTCTGGTAACTTACTGAAAAATGGGCATAAAGTCGTTGTGTATGATTATGTGGTCTACCCTGAGATCTCTGGCGATCCAGAGTCTGGCCAAAAGCGCTTCATATTTAGCTTTATTGTTGGAGGCCTTGAAATCAAATCAGAGCACGTAGATCACCTTGTACCCTTCCAGGCTTATTAAAACCAGCCCGACACCTAATCCATCAATACAAGAAGAGCCGTCGACATAAAGTCTCCATTCTGGTTGCAAGGTAGTGCAATCTTTGCTGCAGCTGGGGGCATCTGGCACTTCCATGGGTGTCTTCTCAGCCGATAGGGTGGCCTATTTGGCATCTGTGAATTCAACGATGAATTTCGCTAGAGCTTGGGCTTTGATGGTCGTTCTTGGCACACAATGCACATCGTACTGGCGAGCTCCACCGACCATTTGGCCATGCAGCCTGATATTTTTGGGCTCTAGAGAACCTGTCGAAGAGGGAATTTGGTCGGGACCTTTATGGTATGGCCTTGAAAGTACGGGCGCAACTTGCGTGCCGAAGTGACTAAGGTGAAAGCCAATTTTTTGAGAGGTGGGTGCCATTCTTCGGCACCCTGGAACGCATGGTTTGTATAGTAGATAGGCTTTTGGGCTCTATCTTCATCTCGGACTAGGACCGAGCTCACGGCTTTCTCAGACATGGCTAGATAGGCAGTTAAAACTTCGCTGAGCAAAGGTTTAGATAGGAGCAGGGGCGTGGCTAAATACTTCTTTAGGCTTTGGAAAGCTTCCTCACACTCCCTACGCCACTCAAACCTCCCTTAAGCACCTTAAAAAATGGATGACACTTGTCGGTAGCCCGAGAGACAAACCTCGAGAGAGCCGCTATTATGCCAGTAAACCGTTGCACGTCCTTTACAGTTCGAGGAGAATGCATGTCAATAATTGCCTGGGCCTTCACCAGGTTAACCTCAATACCTCGTTGGTTGACCAAAAATTTGAGGAATTTGCTCGAGCTTACCCCGAACACACACTTCGTTGGGTTGAGTTTCATCCCATATTCCTGGAGAATGTCGAAGCTTACTTGGAGATCAGCCATGTGGTCCTCTACTCGGACGGACTTAACTAACATATCGTCCACGTAGACCTCTATTGTTTTGCCTATCAACCGGGCAAACATCTTATTAACAAGGCGCTGGTATGTAGCCCTGGTATTTTTCAGTCTGAAAGGCATCACTACATAGTAGTATAAGCCTTGGTCGGTAACAAAAGCTGTCTCTGCTTGATCCTCCTCAGCCATTCTTATCTGGTTGTACCCAAAATAGGCATCCATAAAGCTCGGGAGCTCGTGGCCTGTAGTAGCATCAACAAGCTAGTCTATTCGGGGATGCAGAAAGCAATCTTTCGGGCATGCCTTGTTCAGGTCGGTATAGTCTATGTAGACCTGCCATTTGCCATTTGCCTTTTTGACGAGAACGACATTTGCCAACCACTTTGGGTATTTAACCTCTCTGATGAAGCCCACCTTGAGGAGCTTTTGAACTTCTTCATATATCGCAGCATACCTTTCTGGGTTGAAAGCTCTTCTCTTCTATATTACTGGCCTGTGATCGGTTTGGATGTTGAGCTGGTGACAAATCACGCTCGGGTCGATCCCAGGCATATCTTTATGGGACTACACAAACACGTCCTGATATTCGGTAAGAAGCCCCTCCAGGTTTGCCCGGATCTTCAGCTTTAACTGGGATCCGAGTTCGATAGTGCGTTTCGGCTTCGCAGGGTCTAAAGGGAATAGTACTAAGTCTTCGACTGGAGTGGCTCTTACCTCTTCCTCGGGCAACCGGGGGTAGAGATCAGACAGCATTTTAGGCATAGGGTCGACAGGCAGATCCTACTCGTCGAGCGTAAAGACAGTCGAGACGCCTAGATGTTGTGCCATAGCTGCTCTTATAGCATTGGCATAAAAAGCTCAGGAAACCACCTAGGACGAGCAAATCATCCCAACTCTATCTTTTGTTGGAAATTTCATGGCTAGGTGATACGTGGAGACTATGGCCTTCAACAAATTTAGGGACGGGCGGCCGATAATGATGTTGTACTGAGAAGGCTTCTCAACAACTAAAAAGTCAATGACCCGAGTAGTCCGAGCAACTCCTTCTTTGAAAGTCACGGGTAGGCTGACCTTCCCCACTGCTCGGACACATTCTCCCGTGAAGCCATAGAGCGGGGTCTAGATGGGAACCAAGGCGGCGTTGATAATCTTTAACTTATCAAAGGCTTGCTTGAAGAAGATGTCAGTAGAGCTGCCGTTATCGATCAAGACTCGCCACACTACGTTGTTGGCGATAAGCAGCTCGCACACGAGGGTGTCATTGTGCAAATAGATTAGCCGGTCCGCTTCCTCCTTGTTGAATGTGATCGGGACATCTTGTTGGTGGCATATCTTGTTGACATGCTCGGACATGTTTATGAATTCACCTTGCTCGATCAGCCGAGCTTCTCTGACATACGACCGTCGCCCACTCGACGTGTCCCTAGTGACAGGCCCGCCGAAGATCTTGTGGATGATGTTCAGGGGTTCCGAGGTGTTCCTATTGTCAGTTCTTAGGCGGTTCGGTACATCTCAGCTCAGCGGATCGTTTCTGTTGGAGGCAGAGCCCAGAGTTATGACTCGGTCAACAAATTTTCGTAAATGACCTTCCAGGACCAGCTTTTCAATTTGGTCCTTTAACTGTATGCATTCATGAGTGGTATGCCCCACGTCCTTGTGAAATTCTCAATACCTTGCTTGATCCCGCTTCATTTTGCTGCCCCTAAGCTTGGGTGGTGGTACTAACAGGTTCTTGCTACCTACCTGGGCGAGCATCTCGTCGATGGTTGAAACTAGTGGCGTGTAGCTTTGAAACTTACCGATCGGCACCTTTGGCTTCTCGGATTTCTTCTCCTTCTTCAGCTTCTTGCTCTGCTCCGGTGCCTTCTTTTGCTTCTTGTCCCTCTTTGTTCCGCTTGAGCCGACCTCCTCCTTGCGGCTTTTCATGTACTCGTCGGCATCGGCGTCGGCATACCTTTGGGCGTAGCCGAGCATCTGTGAAAACGTACTCGACTGCTCGAAGGCCAATGACTAGGTAAGCTTTTCGTCTCAGAGACCCCCTACAAAAATGTGTTTGAGGGTCTCGTCTTCGACGTGTTTGACCTCCAGGGCTGCCGGGGTGAACCGATTAATGTAGTCTCAAACGTTGCCATCCTCTTGTTTGACGGCATACAGATATGTAATCTCTTTCCTCTACTTC
The DNA here is from genome assembly GCA_025403435.1 of Artocarpus heterophyllus. Classification (NCBI taxonomy): domain Eukaryota; kingdom Viridiplantae; phylum Streptophyta; class Magnoliopsida; order Rosales; family Moraceae; genus Artocarpus; species Artocarpus heterophyllus. The sequence continues at coordinate 13,321,139 of CM046331.1, forward strand.
TTTGTCGTAGAAAATGTCGACAAAAAGGTGTCAGTCAACTGTCGAAAAGAAGAGATGGAGGATGGTTTGAGCCTCTGGAACAATTACCGAGTAGGTTCGGTTAAGGTCAGCGAAAAGGCTTTGCACATTGCCGTGTCGTTGGCATTCTAAAGGAACATGTGTCCTTGGAATAGTTCAACGTGCTCATCAGCATCTGCGGTCCCATCATAAGCCTTGATCTGTGAAATTTTGAACTTAGGCCGCATAGGTGCTCGTATTATATTATCTGAGAAGGGTGGATCCAAGGCCCTTGCCTCGTCTAGGCCGAAGCAGTTATTTCAGATTTCATCGATTTGGCGCTGCAGCGCCTGAAACTAGTGACTGTTCGTGTCTTCGGGTAGTTCTACCCTGTAGGGTATGCCCTCGATACGGTCACCGGCCCCAGGTTGGCGATTCTGACGTGCTTCACCTTACTGTTTGAGCTTGTCAAATACTAAAGCTCAGGAACCTTGAGGAGATGAAGCCTGTGCTGCTTGAGGGCCGAGGTGACCTTCTTGGACTAATTGATTATTGGCCGAGGCACCACGCATGAATCCTTTCGAGCGCTCGAAATCAGTCTCTTCATGGTCGACCGCATCCCGTCCGACCCGGCCTCTAGCTTGGTCAACAGGGGCTGGAGGCAGCAGGGTAGGCGCAGCCTGGCATTGTGCCTGTTGGGCTAGCTACTGAGTTAGGATCCGGACCGCATTTGTAAGCTCTCGGATCGGATCTTGAACAACGGGGTCCTCAACTTGTTTGGCCCTGGCCGTGCTCCCCTGCCCCCTAGACTGGGATGTTACGACCCGGGGGTAGCCCCTAGGCCTGCCCATGTTCGATTGTCGATTTTTTGCTTCTCCCAACCCCTCCTGTCGGGCAGCATCGTCTTTGACGTTCCCTCGAGTCACCATCTCGGGCTCGGAGGTAAGGTGGCTGGTGTTTGAGTGAAGGCATAGGTGCCCTCCTTCTAGCGCCAAAATGTTGATGCTTATTGTGTTCTGGCGGGTGTTTGAGTGAAGGCATAGGCCGAAGCAGTTGTTTCAGATTTCATCGATTTGGCGTTGCAGCGCCTGAAACTGACGACTGTTCGTGTCTTCGGGTAGTTCTACCCTGTAGGGTATGCCCTCGATGCGGTCATCGGCCCCAGGCTAGCGATTCCGACATGCTTCACCTTACTGTTTGAGCTTGTCAAATACTAAAGCTCAGGAACCTTGAGGAGATGAAGCCTGTGCTGCTTGAGGGCCGAGATGACCTTCTTGGACTAATTGATTATTGGCCGAGGCACCACGCATGAATCCTTTCGAGTGCTCGAAATCGGTCTCTTCATGGTCGACCGTATCTCGTTCGACCCGGCCTCTGGCCTGGTCAACCGGGGCTGGAGGCGGCAGGGCAGGCGCAGCCTGGCATTGTGCCTGTTGGGCTAGCTGCTGAGTTAGGATCCAGACCGCATTTGTAAGCTCTCAGATCGGATCTTGAACAACGGGGTCCTCAACTTGATCAGCCCTGGCCGTGCTCCCTTGTCGCCTGGACCGGGATGTTATGGCCCGGGGGTAGCCCCTAGGCCTGCCCATGTTCGGTTGTCGATTTTTTGCTTCTCCCGACCCCTCCTATCGGGCAGCATCGTCTTTGACGTTCCCTCGAGTCACCATCTCGGGCTCGGAGGTAAGGTGGCTGGTGTTTGAGTGAAGGCATAGGTGCCCTCCTTCTAGCGCCAAAATGTTGATGCTTACTGTGTTATGGCATCGGATCAACACTGCATGCGGTTGCGCACGGCTCAGCTCTTCCCGACTCGTCTTTGCCCTGTCAGGCGTACCTGCAACAAGAGAAGGGACGCTTCGGAGATGAGGGAAAGGTGTCAGGCAATAGACAAAGGCTCTCCGATGCTCAAGGCAGGGGTTGCTCGACAGAGGACAGAAGCTTGTTAGGTGGGAAGGAGTCTCTCTCTAGAATGCAATAAATGCATCCTATTTATAGGCTACCACTTAGACCGGGTGTCAGGTGGGTTTTGCCCACAACCAGAGTGTCACATCAAGGCGTGTCAGGCAGTAGGTAACAAGTGTCACGTCCCCCCGTCGATGGATTGGATCCTATCGTATGGTGAGTTATCTGTCATTTGTTGGCCTATAGTGGCGAGTAGTAGTCTGCTTGCGAGTGAGGTTAATCCGACCTGAGCTAGTACATGATCTGAGGTGGTAGCCTGCCTAGGGTGCGGCCTTGGGGGCCTTGAAAAGCACCTCGGACGGAACGCATGTCGCCACCGAGGTCGGTAGCTTGCTCCCTAGAAGGTCTGTTGAGCTGTTCAGCCGACCACCGAAGTTTATCTCCTCAGTAGTGGCGCCGAGCTCACCCTCAACAGTACGTAATATCTATTATTAATTTATGTTTTTAGCATGTTAAACTTGTTATTTGTAAAAGACTTTGATTTAAAAATTTTTAAAATTCTGTTGTGTATCGTTTTCCGATAATATGTTGGTTTGTTGACTTCTTACGACTTTATTTCCATGGATAGAAAACTATGAATTTTTCTAATTGTTTGCATGAGATGGTGGTGGTATGCTCGGATGAGGATAATTAAAAATTCTACAGCCATCATAGTTTTTGAAGTTCTAATTGTATATATAATAAGCATGAAGGGTCTTCTTAGAGGAGGTGCTATACTCAAGATGAGATAGTATATGCATTTAAGTTTGCAAAGTTTTTTCTACACCAATCTCCTTCATGTGCGATGCATGATTCACTCACAAATGGAATAGTTCTCATGAAGTCATGATGAATACTTTATGTTTTTTATTCATTTCAAAACAATAACTAAAAGACAAAAAATTCTCGGTAGCAAGTTGATCTGCAAATGACAAATATTTCATTGAAAGTATAAAATACCGATAGATTTTAAAAAAAAAATCTATTAAATTTTGTATCGAAATTTTACACAAAATACACTACAGATTTTTTGATACAGATATTTTTTTCAATGTATCTCCAATATTTTTTCAAAATCGATAATATAGTATTATGATATTCGGTACCTCAAAATTTTTGAAATTTTCAAAATTTCACTAAAATTTAGCTAAAATTTTCATCCTTGCAACCAGGAATATGGTGCCAATTTAGATCTTGTTAATTTAAATTTTCTTGTTAGGTTTGAGTCAACCTACATGTTATTCGTGGAGGAAAAATATCGCTTAGATCCGCATTTTTGCAAATATTATATATAATATAAGTGCTACTATATTTGCTTAATCTATTAATTTGAATTTTATTTTGTGCAGTTAGGTCATAGATATTATATTTTTCACTTTAAATGTAAATTTGTTAAAATTACTTTAAAAAATTATTTGTATATTTTTTATTAAAATTTTAATAAATCAAATCAATTTTATGTTAATAATGTTATGGGAGTCGAGTTTGTGACATCGTTCGGTCGTAATACTGTTTCTAAAGACTGCGGTTGAAGGGATACCCGGTAGAAGCCTCTTTCTCTATTTTTTCCGATTTCTAAAAATCAGAAAATGCCACCTATAAGTTGGGAGTTTGTTTAACCTTATTTAATAAGCGGTGGTTTTTACTTTCTTTTATATCAAAAAATATATATATCCTAATTTTCTTTTTAATATTTAATATTTTATAATTATAATAATAAGAGGGATTTTGAAAATCTCCCTAATAATTTTTATAATAATTTAAAATCTCCCTAATAATTATGCCTTCAAACAAAAGAAGAAAAAGGCAACTAAATCAGCTACCCTAAAACAAACTCCTGATCGCCATTGAAGTCGCAAAAATCTCTAAAACCCCACCACTAATCTCCAACCTCTCCAATGCCTCCAGACCACCGCCATAACCACCACCACCATGCGGTTGATCAAGAACCTCCAAAGCCGAACCAGAAATTCCTCTCCCTAGTCCTCAAAGCCCTAATCATGACCTTCATAACCTCCCTCTTCTTCCTCTTCCTCGGCATCGCCGCCATCCTCTTCGCCTTCTTCCTCGTATGCGGCGCCCTCCACCGCCACCGCGGCCGCCGCCGCCACCATCCCCGCCGCCGCAGCTCCTCTTCCTTCTCGTACCGTGACCTCCGGAGGCTTCCGCAGTTCCGATTCGCCTCAGGAACAACCCAGACTGACTGCGTCGTCTGTTTGGACGCGTTCAGAGAAGGCCAATGGTGCAGAAGGCTCGGCGAGTGCGGCCACGTCTTTCACCGCCGGTGTCTGGACGCGTGGCTGGTGAAGGTCCCGGCGTGCCCGATTTGTCGAACACGTGTACGGTTGGATTTTGGAGATAGGGCTTCGTCCTCGTCGTTGTCTTCGTTGGGAGATTTTGAGGAAGAGGCTAAAAGGTGGTGGGGCTTCGATGCGAACAACGGATTTCAGGGTTTGATAGGCATGTAATTTGATGTAAGTTTTGGTTTTCTTTTATGATCCTTTGAGATAATTGTGTATTATATGTGACTTTCGTGAATGTATAGTAGTTTCAAGTTTCAATAAGATTGCAATCTTTTTATTATGTTTTTTTCTTTATGATGATGATTTCTTTTCTAATTTTTTTTCTATTTTTTGGAAATTAATTGATGGGAAAGAAGCAGGTTTTAGGTTTAAGATTGCTGATAACTATAGAGTAGTATGCTTTATAAGTTTATGTTCCTTAGTTGAAGGAAAATGAGTTTTTGTTTGGATGAGAAACAGAAGGGTTTGTCTAAACACTGATTTTCATGGCCACAAAATCAAGAAAATGGCATGTTCTTGTTTTTGCTTGTTGTCCATTCTTTTTGGACTTTGTCAAAGGGTTTTTTAATGAAGATAAGGATATGGAAGTAGTAAATCTTAGAGAGTAAATTGTTACTGGCAACTCGATGATGACCGTGCAAAAAAATGCCGAATTTAGGTTTTGTGAGTGTCTTTAGGAGCAGAAATTCTTGGTTATCTGTACTGATTAGAAAAGTTGTACTATCTTTGATAGATTTTCTCTTGAGACATTCTCCAACAAGAAGAAAAAGGTCAATTATTTGGCTTGAAGCCATAGCAGTTAAACATAGTATATTCAGATCAGAGCTAAGGAAATCAAATAATGAAAATGGTGGATCAGTCGTTACGAAGCAGGGGAGAGGCATAGGGGGACGATTGTTTTTGGAGTTGACAAAGAGTTCTAGTGTTACAATAAAGCTCTCACATACTACAGTGGCTTTAACCAAAGTTCGTTCAAGCTATTGTTTTGAATCAATACTCTCAAACACTCTAGTAGCCTTTTTTGAAGCCTAATTTGTAACGGAGAATGCTCCCTAAACCAAAGGGGGCTGGAGTTGTTAGGATAATGGTCTTTGGCTCGGAAAGATGAGAAAGAAATTGGAACCATTAGCTTGCCTTATTCAAACATCTCTCAATTCTACATCGGATCAAGTTATTGAACATAGAGTGACTCACAAATAAGTTTTGCGTTGGCAACCCCTCTTCACACCAACGAACTATTTCCAATATTCTGTTCTGACTTTCGATTTTTTTTTCCTGCTTGACTATAGCAAGGTTTGTTGCTTATACAGCGTTTACTCTTGCAAAAGTTCACAGGGGTGCAGGATCTGCTTCAACTATATAACCTCATTTTTTTTTACCAGACGTTTACCAGCTCATATTTATGAGTCAAATATATGTGTCTTGATATGTTATCATTTTTTGTTAGCTTTTTTTCTTCTTTTATTCCTCTTTGGAAGACATTTACTGAAGACTTTTCCATTTAGGGAACTTGGGGTGAGGATGGATTTAGTTTCCTAGCAGCAAATACGTGTAGTACATTTTGGAATATTGGAGGTTTTTGTGTATTTGAAAAAAAAAAAAATGGAACGACACGGAAAGTTCTTTCTGACGATGCTCTGGGACTATTAGCACATTCTTTATTCGTGCTTATCCTTATCTATGTGAAGATTGAAGATGCCATTTCGTTTTTTGCTTTTTGCTTTATAAATATATTTTTGTTGGGGAAGTCCTATAAATAGTAACATTATTTTATATTGATCTTATTTACTTGTCTAAAATCTAATTTTGTCATCAATTTAATGCAATTTCAATGAGATTTCGTTTTGATTGACTCATTATTTGGTTTTGGTAAAGTTTCACTGTAGTCATGGTTTTTGAAGCGATCATCATCCGACCTCCCTAGAAAGCAATGAAGGTCCTTGGCCTAGAGTGAAAATTTGCAGTTTGATTGGGACATGAGGATGCATTGACAAATATACCCTTGATATTTTTCTCTCACAGGATTCTGGTTTTCAAGGCAATATGTTGTGTTGGATCTTTATTACTAAATTCTGACGTGACTTGGTCACAACAACGCGTTCCATTTGGACCAACATGGTGGGTGGTTTCTAAATTTCCTGTTTGGTATCATGAACAACTCTGCTCAAAGTTCCAGTCTCTTTATGTATGAGCTAAAAACAGAAATAACAGAAATAAAAGTTATAATCCCTAGATAAGGTTATAAATCTCCATAGATGCCAAGGAGGGCGAAAGTGGAGTAGATGCAGTCTAGGTTTATCAACTCTTGTTGCTATTATTAGTCCTTCCCGAGGGACATCCCCATAGAGTGGTATCAAAGCCAAACAACTTTGCGTTTGGATCAAATCTCAGCCTTGACTACCAATTCAGAAACCTCAATGTCTTCCCCTATAATTTCTTCAGTTATACCCCTCAGACCATCTGTCCAAAAATCTACTTCATCTAAGTTAGATTATTTATATGAAATTTCTTATCTTCCTGATGAAAGTAAAATAACCACTGAGTCACTACCACTTATAAATCCTTATCATGCTTTCACTCGAACCACTAACTTTTTTACTAGGTCCATCAAGTCTTTAATCTGCCCTTCTCACAAAGCCCCTAAAGAGTATATTCAAGCCTCAAAGTTTAGTCAGTGTCAATTACTAGCCGTGTCGTCCGAACAACTAGTCACCCTACAGATACCTCCTAAACTTCCATTCCAGTGGCTTTCCCAGGGATATACTCATATTCATTTTGGTGCTATTTGACTAGCCCTAACCTATCATGCCAGAAAAGGACTCCCAATTAGCACTAGGATTGGCCTCCTTGATACTAGACTAAAATGGTATCAACAAGCCAACATAGCTACCATAAAGACTACATTAAATGTTAGAACATTTATTGTTACACTGTTTTCAAATTTCAATATGTCTCTTATGGACAATAGGCTCCTTGATGCACTGAAGGTCCAAGTACAGATTGTCGAAGTTGACAAAGATCCCAATTCAATTGGGTCTACTCTCCATTACCAAATGGCATACAAGTTGCAAGACCATGCACTTGATCTTGCCCTGCCAACAACCTCCGATGCCTTGTTGATTAAAGTGGATTCTGTTGATTAAAGTGGATTCTGATCAAGTACCTACTTATACTCACATCCCTAAACAGATCTCCACTGAAGAACTACAAAAGCTACTCCCAAGCTTGTGGATCACTAATTATGAGAAGCTTCATCAAGTCTAGCCTCTAATCCATATGAAAGAGCCCAAGTACGAGACTTTGCAAGATGGTAGTACATAGATAACATTTGATAGATCACAATCCTCTTCTTCCAATTACTTCACCATTCAATACATGATGCGAAGTATTCCAGCTCCAGCTTCCCATATGTTCTACTATTTTTGTGAAGAAAGTTTTTTTTTTTAAAACCAACACTTGTTATCATGTCTTTGGTTTAGAGGTGTGGTATTTTTTTTTATTTTTCTCAAACGAGATAATTTGTTTATGAAATGGTGAGTCTCTCTTAGGTACTAGAGAGAGTTTAGGAGTTTGCCTTTCTCTATATGGAAAATTTTGGTGTAAGAGTGAGAGATTTTTTATGAGATAAAAATTGCTATCCTAGAGAACATAATGGAGCAATGGAGTTCGCTTACCATTACAAAAGAGGAGGATGAAGTGATTGGGGTATGTAACAAATTGTGACACCCCTGAATTTTAAAGTGGAATTAATTATGTTAAGTTTAATTATTAAGTGTGTCAAGTATGAATTTATTGTCAATTTCAATCATTTAAGATTTTATTGCAATTGTTATATTTGAAAATTTAAATTTTAGTTCTTAAAATGCCAAATGATATTTTTACACCATTTTTTTCATATTTACAAAAATGCCCTTGATCCCTTTATTTTCCCCCTCTCTTTCTTTCTTCATTTTCCTCTGTCTCTCACTCATCTCTTTTTCTCTCTCTCTCTGTGCACACTCTCTTTCCCTCTCATCTTCTCTTATTTGTGCACGGATTTGAGCAAGAATTGAAGTTCAAATCATCAAGTTTTTTCATCCAAAAACGTCAGCGAGATTAGCCTCCTCCTTCTCTTTAAAATTTTAAAGTTTTATTTTTAATTTTTCAAATTTTTTCTGAATGTTGAATCCGAGCTTTCTTGAGCTCAAATAACATTCAACTTGAGTTGTAGAATGTGATTTACCGTGAATCAAAGCTTTATTTGAACAAAAATCAACTTAAGCAAGTTTTTACATTTTTCTTTGATTTTCAAATAAACGGTGAAATTGAGTTTAAATTTAAGAAAAATGGTTTAAATTTGTTCTATTATGGTTTTCTATGTTTTTCTATGTTTTTCTATGTGATTTCTATGCTCTAGGAAATGAAAAACAAGTTTAAAATTAGATTTTCAGTTCGGAGAGGCTGAAACTCGAAATCTAGAAATTTTCAGATTTTTCCAGTTCGACAGGCCAATCTTGGGCATTAGCATGCTGGATTCATGAGTTTGGCAAGCCGGATTCATGTCATCAGTAGGCCAGACTCAAGCAAGTTCGGTAGGCCGATTCTGGAGTTCGGTAGGCCAAACTGTGTAGGTTCGGCAAGCCAGACCAGGATGTTTGGCAGGCTAACTGGGCAATATAAAATTGTACTTTTAAACCTAGTTTTTAATGTTTAATGATTCCAAAATGTTTCAAAATGGATTATGATTTTGTGTTATGATTATTTTGAGTCAAAAGATACACTAATAATTAAATTAACATAATGATATTTGTTGAATGTGATTTCTGATTTTAAATGCAATATTGAAGGTTTTGAACATATATGGAGCATACGTTAAATTTTGTTTGGAGCTTACATTATTGAAATTTTAAATGAGGTAGGATATTCCTATCCCTTTCTTTGGTAGCCCTTTTTAAATTGTTTTGGCCAAATGCTCGATTTTTAAATGATTATAGAAAATAATTTCTATCTTTGATTTTGAAAAATTGTATTTTGATATTCCTTTTGGATTTCCAAAACCCGTACGGTGATGCTTTATCAAGTTGCTTTCAAGTAAGTGTTTTTATTGATTTGTTAAGACTTTGAGATTCATCTCAAATAGAACAATTTGTGAACAATCCTTTTATTTTTGACGACTATTTTTAAACAACTTCTTTTTAACTAATTATCTTACTGAATCTTCCGTTCACGTTTTCTTGTTTTTAAAAATCTCGCTTCAGGTTTGAAGAGGAAGGAAGCTCATAGGATCGAAACCTGTCTCTATGAGTAAATATGTTTTTTTCTCTGGAACTGTTGTATGATAGGTGTACTATACAACATGTCCCGATGTCGGTCTTGATGTAGTTTTCGTCTCTGTCAATTGTATGTTTTTAATTTATCTTAGAGACGGTGATTTTTAGTATTCTTGTATTATTACTATTGATGCTATTTGTATTTTATTTACCTACCCACCTTCATGGTAAGCCACCATGTGATGGTGAATGAACATGAGATCTTGGCCCCACCCTCGTAGTATTCACGTGACGGTATTCACCGATGATATTTATTTCGACTGTAAAATCTATTTTATTTATTCACTTTATCTTTATTCGTTTAATCTGCTTTATGTACCTTAATTTCAACTTCTTTACCTAAAACTTACTAACCCCTACCTCAGGGTGTCATACGAATTGGCTGCAAAAGGTAAGGATCTTATGCCTTATGGCCTTTTGGGGAAGATCCTAACACAAAAACCATACAATCAGAAATCTTTCGGATAAGTTATGAGAAACCTGTGGCACATGGACAAGGAGAAAGAGATTCGGGAGGTGGCTCCAAACACGTTTTTCTTCACGTTTGATGACAAGAAGGACATATATTGGGTGTTGTTCATGGGACCATGGACTTTTATTAAGGCTTTGGTTGTATTGAAGGAAATTGATGGAGTTAATTTGGCTGATGTGAGAAAATTTCAACATACTAGGTTCTGGATCCAAGTTCATGGTCTTCTGGGAGAGGGTATGATTGAAGACATAAGGTAAGTTATTGGCGTTGGGGTGGGTGTGCACATTTGAGTTTATGCAGGCAAGCAGGGCAGGTGTGTTGGGCCCTACATGCGAATGTGTACGCAAATCGACATTTCGAAGCCGTCGAACCCTCGAACATGAACCCCCACCAGAGCGCAGCCCCACCACCACCTACTCGACAACAACAACGACATTTGATGCCGGAGAGAGTTTTTGCATAGTCAAGTCTACGACATGGCCGCTTCATGGTCGTGGTCGAAGCCGAGGAAGTCGCTGATCAACAATGTCATGAGGTCATGATAGAATCTCGACCAAATCTATTGCGTCGCAAGCAGCTCTCTAGTTTTCTGATGGGTATTGACCAAAGTCGTCGTTTCACGAGCATCGCTTCAATTTTATGACCAAATATGACAGAATCTCGACCAAATCTATAACAAGAATCAAGATGGAATATTGAGGGCAGCAAAGGGAATCGTGACTGACGGAGGTTACTGACTGATTTGAATATTTTCATATCTGTTTTTTGAAAATTAATAAATAATGGGTTTTTAATTACTTTTATTTGTATTTAGGCTATAATTTGGTACAAAGGAGACTATGTAGACTGCAGTTAGACAATGGAGCAAAAAAAAAAAAAAAAAAAAAACACTCTACCTTTTAATAATAAACACATAGAATAAGAAACACAACAGAAAAATAAAAATAAAAATTCTTTTTTAAAACATGAAGATCAAGTACTTCATTATTTTTATTAATTAATAACATTAATGACTCCATTTTTCCCACATAAATCGACAACTCCACCATCAGCGAACCCAACCAAAGTCATGCCTCCTCACCGCCAAAGCGTTGAAGAACAAGTGCAATTTGTTAAATAATTTTAACCATCAAAGTGAATAAGAAAATTATGAAAGAATTAAAGCACATTGTAATGTAGAATGATTCATAATTTAATAACTTCACTAACCTCCAATGCTCCAGCAAAACAAGTTGCAATCTGTCAAAATGTTCTTATTATCAAACTGAATGTGAAAAATATAGTAAAGAATTAAAAGACAAACCAAAATAACAAGCAATCTCGTCAAATAATTTTCATTGTCAACACGAAAATTATAATAAGCAATTAAAACATATTGATTCATAATTTGATAATTTCATTGTTATAAGGAAGACGCCATTAACAATTAAAATGAAATACTAAAATTGCATATTGTCAATCTGTCATAACATTTTTTATAAGACAATAAATGCTTTCATTGTGCTAATGACTTGATAATAATTTAAATAAACAAATTAAATGTAGGAAAATGAGAATTAAAAATTAACGACTGAAAAACATCAATTACTACAAACATAGAACGACTAGAAAATATTTAATCCCTTTATAAATCTGAACTAGATTGTTAACAATAAGAACAACAACGTTACATCTTAAGAAAAAGAAGAAGAAGAAGAAGAAGAAGTATCATAACTCACAAGAAACACACACCATCCCAAATAAAACAAAATGTAAAATGGCTGTGACACCTATTATTTTTAATGGGTGACTAAATTAATTATTAGCGTGTTAATTAAGATTTTGTAAAATTTTTTTCATTTAAAATCTATTTTATAATATTTACTCTACATATTTTCAATTTTTCTAAAATTTTCCTGCACCTATTTAGCATGTTTACCAAAATGCTCTTGAAACTTTTACCTAATTGTAAAAATACTATTTGGCATTATTAGTCCTAAAAGTCTCCGAAGGAGACTTAATTACACCTTCCCATAACTCCACTTGTCCCCTTCTTCTTTTCTTTTTCTTCTTGATCTCTTTCTTCTTCTTCTTCTTCTTCTTCTCTCTCTCTCTCTCACTGTTTCCCTTTTCCTGTACTCTCTTTGTTTGCTTCAAAATCAAAAATTAGCAAACTCAGTTTCTACAAATTAAGAGAAAGATATGAAATTATTTCTCTTGATCTTTCCTAATCACAAAACAAGGATCAAAGATCTTGCAAGCAGAATCACTATTTCTTTAATCTTGAGGTTAGATTTTCTAAACTAAAACTTTGATTTAAATTTATAATTTAGTACAAATTTGTGAGAAATGTGTTTTTGATATTTATGGATGATTATATATTGTTTATACAACGTTTTTATGCTTAGAAAGCTGTTATAAGACAGATTTTAAAAAAAAGCTTAAAATTTGGATTTTTGGGTTCTTTGTGGAAAATTTCCAAGTGAAAATGTGTCGTTTTTCATGAAAACTACATGTCACTTTGTTAAGCCAAAAATATTTAAGACCAAAAATTTGCTGTTTTTCAAGGCTCGAATTTACAACCTCCTAATGCCATAGAATGCATTCCACTGTTTCACCAATCATGTTCCTTTGTCAATATTATTGCTACTTGATATATTATAAGTTAGATCAACCCTACCCTAATACAAAATTTTTATTCAAATATTTTATTCTAAAATATTTTAATATTATATTATTTTGTTTTAAATTATTTTTAGAACATTTTAGATTGAAATATGGGTCAATTTTTGTTGTTATTAAAATTAAATTATGTGATTAAACTTATATGCATATTTTGAGCGTATTAATCATTATGGCACACTACTAAAAATAAATAGTAAATTAACATAATTATAGATTAAGGTTTAAATTAAGTATGGTTACTTTTATATGTCTTAGGAAAACGACGTACTTAGAGCTTGTTGGACATATATGCCCTAAGGAGTAAAAATGTAATATGTTTTTGGAGACATTTTTATCAATAAAGAATTTATTCATTTATATACCAAATCTTGTCCTCTTTACGTTCATATTCGTTGAATGTATGATAAGCAAACACTAGTCTGAGACTGTCAGTCTAAGCCTTAAGAATTGGGCATATGATGGACTGATTATGCGGAAGACACGATTCTTAAGGTGACGGTCTAAAACATATGATCCGTAATCGAGTGAATAAAGTTGGGCGCATTATTCATGTAAAGATTGTTATGTTGTCTATATCCCTTTTGGGAGATGGTTTGTCTTGACCATCGAAGTTGGACTCTGTGAATAGAAACATTGGCGCATTGTCATAGGAGACGATGTGTTGGATCGGGACATAAAGTGAATTGATTTGGATTAATAATTCTGTCTTAGCAAATCGATTCACTTTAGACAATCATTTGTATTGTGTCTTAATCCTGAGATGAATAGTGGGCCCGTTGCCTCGACTTGTGTCTTTTGATGTGCCAAAGGGTGACACCCACATCTCAATAGTGGTATGCATACCGGTACGTTGGAGGCATGACTCTTGATAGCGTAGACTTGTTATTCAAAGATATGGAATCCATAGCTCCTCTTTAGGAGCAATGATATCCTCTTATATGCGTTGTCCTGTAATTGGAAAACTAGAGCGCTCAACCATTTGGATGCATTGGTGTAACCGAATGGTATACTATCTTTGGATGGTAAGTTTTCTAATGGTGAGACAATGGAATGTTAGATAAAAAAATCAGAAAGGTAAGACAGAACTTGTCCTTAAGCCGATTATGGATGATCATATGGAGATACGATACACTATGATTGTCATGGAGACTTAGCTACACGAGCTTCGTAATTCTATAAAGTTCGAGAGTGCAGCTCCAAGCTTTTAGTGGAGTAGCGTTGGAGTTGATAATTGTGAAATGTATATCTGGGATATTGGGTTTCATAATTATCATGAGCTTGAACTTTATAGGTCCATTTTGGTCCCCTTTGCTAGCTCACAAAGTCCTGTAACGACACGGCGTGCTTTTCCAATAATTGGTGACTTATGTCGGATTTATCAGATTGGTTTAAAATTTGTAAGAATCAAATAATTCATGTCTGTTTATTGGTTGAATTAATTTTGTAAGAAATTAGTTCAAGATAAACTTGTTGAATTATTGCGATCAAATAATTCTTGTTTGTTTATCGGTTGTTTTAATTTTGGACAAATTAGATCAAGATAAACTTGTAGAATTATTGTGAATTGATTTATTTTCTTAGAGATTATCTTGATGAAGTTTTTTTTGATCAGATAACTTCTCTATTGGGTTATTTGAATCAAAACTGAGACTTTATCCTTTAGAATCTCAGGTGGAAAATAAAATATTCGCAAAGATTTTTTCTCGGGAGTTCGGCCTGTCGAATGACATGTTCGGCCTGCCGATGGGGCCTGTTCGGCCTGCCGATCAGGCTGTTCGGCCTGCCGATCAGCAGGAGATAATATTATGCATTTTTACGCAGATCTTATCAGATATTGATCCGAACTTGATTCTGTTTCGAGTTTTTGAGACCTAATCTAATATGAACTGACCCCAGGACCAATAGCTATAAAAAGGGAGTGAGTCTCATGATTTACGAAGATCAATTTGAGAGATTAAGAGTGATACTCTTCTAGTGAGCATCAGAAAACTCCCTGAGAGTTTTTGTTCACAAATCATGAGCACTAGCTTTGGGTTCTCTCTATTGGTTGGAAGGAGAGTAGAGCTGTACGTATGAGCCCACACTCACTCCGGTTGTGGATAGAGAATAGCAAAGAAGACCAGTTGATTAAGGCTCTTCTAGAACGTTACTTCTCTACACAGGTTGCGGAGGTTCTTCGGCACACTGAGGTTAGTAAGATCTGTTTAATTTATACATATAACATGTCAAACTTGTGTTTTGGAAATTACTCTGATGAAAAAAAATTTAAAAATTTCGCTGCGCACTTTGTTTCCAACAATTGGTATCAGAGCCGAGGTTTTTACATAAATTTGCAAGTTTGTGATCATGTTATATGCATAAATTTTGTAACCTTAATCTCTCCTATGCTTGAATTGAATTTTATAGAGAGATGGCACTCTAGGTTTCTATATAATATATATGTTGTCATGGATTATGTGGTGAATGTTTATTAATTAATTATGGTTGATTAAATCGTTGTTTAATTATTTATTATTTAATTAATTCCGGTTATGGTTCCTTAGAGGTTAGAATGTGTATCTAAGTTTTTCATGTTATTAGATGGCGGACTATCATCTCCATCTAGGAATTGTTATTTAATTTTTAATTTGTAAGAATTTTGTAATTAAATAATTATTCAGAGAAGACGGATCGAGAAGTCGGATCTTAAAGATTGATGATGGCGCCTCTAGGTATTTCCTGAGTCTCTAATTTTATGTTTTTGAATTGTTGAAAATAAAATTGATGAATTACATTAAAATTGTATTTTCTGGAATGAGGGTTTTCTGCTCGGTCGGCATGCCGGACCTCACAGTTCGGCAGGCCGAAGGTCACAGATCGGTAGGCCGGACGTGTGGTCCTATAGGCCGACAGTGGGGCATAAATTTTGGTGCTCTGTCGGAAGGCCAAACTTTCAGTTTGACAGGCCAAACATTCATGACCGCAGGCCGATCTGGGCGACTGAGAGCTGCCAAGTGTCCAAAAAAGGTGCAATTTTTTCGATACAGTTTTAATTTTATTTTTGAGATGATTCTGAGAAACATTAAATTTGGATATGACCGGAAATATGAAGTATTCGATTCATACGGGATTGAAGACTTGAAGATGGATATTACATGAAGAAGGATACAGCTTGAGGATTCAAGGATGAAGAATCGATAAATGTCTCGATTATTCTCTTGCAATCTTAGTTTTCTATTCTCTAGGGTGGAACCATAATATTACGGTTATTATTATTTTGCTTGATTGCTTTGCTTGTCTGCATTATAATAAGATTTACCATGTATATTGATAACATGTCATATAGAATAGGGAGTGCCGCTCATATTAAAATTGTTCATGCATGTTTTTAAAATAAAACCTTGACTTCAAAAGATTGAGTGGGAGAAGGTTTTCGAAGAGAGGACCTAAGGCCTCCATCGTTGGTCCATAGGAAGAACATGGTGGTCCCGACCCCTAGGAAAGGATTTCTATCATGTACCAGATTGGATCTCTAAAAGGATAAGGTATTTTAGTATGATTTATGGTTGCACACCCCTAGGTGGTGATTATAAATCATGGATAAAATATTGAAACGGTGGTTATACACTCACATTAATTTTATTATTAACCTCCCCTAGGAGCTCTGTTAATAAAATTAATGGCCAAAGAAACTATTATTAGTATATGCTGGATCATACGGGTCCTGGATGGCATATATTAATCAGGAGGGGATCCGTGTTCCTGATTGAATTTGGCATGACTCCCCTAGGAGCTTGTTGAATTATGAGTTGGGAATTATCGTTGTAAGGTTGTGATATTTTCAAGGTTTTGACACATAAACACATTTGTATGATTTTACATGATTGTGTTATCTTACTAAATTATTATATATGTTTGCTTATGTTTAGTATATGATTCTTTATTGTAGATTGAAAATGTCTAAAAGCGCTTTATCATCGATACTTGACAAAAACCAATTAACCGGTGAGAATTATAACGATTGGAAACGAAACCTGGACATCAACCTATCCTTTGAGAAACTGAAATATGTACTGACAACCCCTTGTCCTCCCGAGCCTACAGGAGACTCAAGTAATGAGCAATTTCAAGCGTACGACCGCTGGAAAGATGCTAATGATCAGGCCCGCTGCTATGTTATGGCTAGCATGAACAATGTGCTGCAGGCTCAACATCAGGATTATGAGACTGCGAAGCAGATCTTGGATAATCTTGAGGACATGTTTGGAGGCCAGGCCATAACAAAGCGGCAAGGGGTGCTTCGAAAACTCTTAAACTGTAGACAGAGACCGGGGACATCTGTAAAGGAGCACATGATGTTGGTCATGGGTTACCTCGCTGAGGCTCAAAACAATGGAGCCGACATCGATGCTGAAACTCAGATGACTATGGTCTTTGAGACTCTATCTAAGGAATTTATTCCGTTTAGAGCTACTTTTAATTTAAGCAATAGACAGGATATGACTTTAACAGAACTTATGAAACAGTTACAGGAGTTTGAACTGCTGATTAGGGAGTCTCCTGCTGGTGGTGAGGCCAACATGGTAGCTGCTTCTGGTTCTAATCCTAACTCTGGGAATGGAAAGAAGCAGCGGGCCAAGAGTGAGAAGTCTTCTATTCCTGCTGCTACCAAGAGCAAGAAGAAGAAGAAGAAGAAGAAGAAGAACCCAAAGAAGCTTAAGTGCTGCTTCTTCTGTGGCAAGGTCGGGCATATAAAGAAGCATTACAAGGACTTCCTTTCCAAGGGAGGTAGGTGTGATCTTCTATATCTAGAAACTTGTTTGGTTGAGGAATCCAGTGACATCTGGGTCATAGATTTCGGTGCAACTAATCATGTTTGTGTTTCTCTGCAGGGATTCAAAGAAACGAGAAGTCTGCTGTGTGAAGACTTAATGCTTCGGATGGGCGATGGATCCTTGGTCTCAGCAGAAGCAGTGGGAGATGTCCATCTTTATTTTGATAATTATAGGAGTTTAATTTTGCGAGATTGTTTTTATATTCCTAAATTTAAAAGGAATTTAATTTCTGTATCTTCTTTATTTAAAGACTCCTACGTGGTATCTTTTAATGAAAAAGTGGTGATTCGTAAAAATAAATCTTTTATCTGTTCTGGATGGATGCAAAATAATCTATATTTTATCAAACCTAAGATGGACTTATTGCTTAATGCTGAGATAAATGATAATGACTCAAAAAGGCTTAAAACTTCTCACTCTAATAAGACTTATCTTTGGTATTTGTGCCTTGGCCATATTAACCTGAATAGGATTCAAAGGTTGGTAAGGGATGGACCTTTAAGTAACTTAAAGGTGGAATCTACACCTCAATGTGAGTCTTGTTTAGAGGGTAAAATGATCAAAAGACCATATGGGTCTAAGGGCAATAGGGCCGAAGGGGTTCTGGAACTTGTGCATAGTGATGTTTGCGGACCGATGAACATCCGAGCATGAGGAGGGTATGAGTACTTCGTCACTTTTATTGACGATTACTCAAGATATGGGTATGTGTACCTAATGCACCACAAAAGCGAAACTTATGATAAGTTCAGGGAGTTTCGGGCTGAAGTGGAAAAGCAATTAGGTAGACCCATAAAGACACTTCGATCTGATCGAGGTGGGGAATACCTTTTTGATGAGTTCTTGGGACAGTTGTTAGAGAATGGGATTTTATCCCATTTGACTGTGCCGGGCACTCCGCAGCAGAATGGCATAGCGGAGAGAAGGAATAGGACTTTGGTGGACATGATTAGGTCCATGATGAGTTATTCATCATTGCCATTATCCTTTTGGGGATATGCACTACAAACGGCATGTTATCTTCTAAACAATGTGCCTTCAAAATCGGTCCCTAAAACTCCTCACGAGTTGTGGACAAGACCGAAGACATCCTTAAACCATATTCGCATATGGGGATGTCCAGCTCATGTCCTGTTTAAGGATCCGAATAAGTTGGAAGCACATTCGGAAGTTTGCGTGTTTGTAGGATATCCAAAAGGGGCTAAAGGGGGTTATTTTTATAACCTAAAGGAAAATAAAGTCGTGGTTTCAACTAATGCAACTTTCCTTGAGAAGAGTTACATGGACGACTTTAAACCTCGAAGCAAAGTGGTGCTTGAGGAGTTAAGGGGTGATCCGTTCACTTCGGAGGTTCCGAACGAAACCATTCTGATCGGTGTAGAAAAACCAAACATACCTGAACAACAACCTCAGGGGCTTCGGCATAGTGGGAGGATCGGGCGTCAACCTGAGAGGTATATGTTCAATTGGGAGGTCTTCTTGGCTGAACCGGATGAACATGACAGGGATCCTTATACTTACCTAGAAGCCAAGGAGGATGTTGATTCAAGACTCTGGACAGAGGCCATGAACATAGAGATGAAGTCTATGGAGACTAATCGGGTCTGGGAGCTTGTGGATCTTCTCGAAGGGGTAAAACCCATAGGGTGTAAGTGGATCTACAAGAGGAAAAGAGTAGTGGATGGAAAGGTCGAAACCTTTAAGGCTAGACTAGTAGCTAAGGGTTATACGCAAAAGGAAGGAATCAATTATGAGAAAACCTTTTTGCCTGTAGCCATGCTTAATTCCATCTGGATTCTCTTGTCCATAGCTACCGCTCTCGACTACGAAATTTGACAGATGGATGTCAAGACGGCTTTTCTGAATGGCTATCTTGATGAGTACATTTATATGGAACAACCAGACGGGTTCAAGGTCGCGGGTCAAGAGGGTAAGGTTTGTAAGCTGCTAAAGTCTATTTATGGACTTAAGCAGGCTTCTCGTTCTTAGAATATAAGATTTGATCAAGTGATCAAGACTTATAGGTTCTCACAAAATGTGGATGAACCATGTGTTTACAAACACATTAAGGATGGGAAGGTGGTTTTTCTACTGCTCTATGTAGATGACATTCTGCTAATTGGCAATGACGTTGGGGCGTTGTCATCGGTCAAATTATGGTTGACCAAGCAGTTTGACATGAAGGACTTAGGTGAGGCTAATTTTGTTCTCGATATCCAGATCTTTTGGGATAGGAAGAACAAAATGATAGCTTTGTCTCAGGCCGGCTACATAGATAAAATTCTCAAGAGGTTTGCAATGCAGGATTCCAAGAAAGGTGGGCAACCATCTAGGTCTGGAATTACTCTTTCTAAGAAAGACTCTGCAAAGTCTTATGAAGATAGAGAATACATGAAGAAGGTGTCTTATGCTTCGGCAGTGGGTAGTCTCATGTATGCCATGCTTTGCACTCGATTGGATATTAGCTATGCGGTCGGGATTGTAAGTCGATTTCAGGCGGATCCAGGACCGAACCATTAGGTTGCGGTAAAGCATATTTTCAAGTACCTGAGAAGGACTCGAGGGTATATGCTTGTGTATTCGGGTGACGATTTAACTCCTCTAGGATACACTGATTCAGATTTTTAATCCTGTCTGGATTCTAGGAAATCGACTTCGGGGTTTGTGTTTACTCTGGGTGGCGGTGAAATCAGTTGGAGAAGTGCGAAGCAAGATTGCACTTCGGATTCAACGATGGAGGCTGAGTATGTGGCGGCTAGTGATGCTTTAAAAGAAGCAGTGTGGCTCCGCAAGTTCCTTGGGGAACTTGAGGCAGTTCCTGGTATGGATAAAGCGCTATCACTGTACTGTGATAACAGTGCGGTGGTAGCTAATGCTAAGGAACCAAGATTTCACAAGAAGAGTAAGCATATTGATAAAAAGTATCATGTGATAAAGGACTTCGTTGAGGGTGGGCATGTCACGGTGTGCAAGATCACGTCAGAGGACAATTTAGCTGATCCATTTACGAAGACACTTACAAGGAGAGTCTTCGAGAGGCATGTGGAAGCTATGGGGATGCAAAATTTGCTGTATTTACTCACTTAGTGCAAGTGGGAGATTGTTAGACATGTATGCCCTAAGGAGTAAAAATGTAATACATTTTTGGAGACATTTTTATCAATAAAGAATTTATTCATTTATATACCAAATCTTGTCCTCTTTACGTTCATATTCGTTGAATGTATGATAAGCAAACAGTAGTCTGAGACTGTCAGTCTAAGCCTTAAGAATTGGGCATATGATGGACTGATTATGCGAAAGACACGATTCTTAAAGTGACGGTCTAAAACATATGATCCACAATCGAGGGAATAAAGTTGGGTGTTTTATTCATGTAAAGATTGTTATGTTGTCTATATCCCTTTTGGGAGATGGTTTGTCTAGACCATCGGAGTTGGACTCCGTGAATAGAAACATTGGCGCATTGTCATAGGTGACGATGTGTTGAATTGGGACATAAAGTGAATTGATTTGGATTAATAATTCTGTCTTGGCAAATCGATTCACTTTAGACAATCATTTGTATTGTATCTTAATCTTGAGATGAATAGTGAGCCCGTTGTCTCGACTTGTGTCTTTTGATGTGCCAAAGGGTGACACCCACATCTCAATAGTGGTATGCATACCGGTACGTTGGAGGCATGACTCTTGATAGCGTAGACTTGTTATTCATAGATATAGAATCCATAGCTCCTCTTTAGGAGTACTGATATCCTCTTATATGCGTTGTCCTGTAATTGGAAAACTGGAGCGCTCAACCATTTGGATACATAGGTGTAACCGAATGGTATACTATCTTTGGATGGTAAGTTTTCTATTGGTGAGACAATGGAACGTAAGATAAAAATAATCGGGAAGGTAAGATAGAACTTGTCCTTAAGCCGATTATGGATGATCATATGGGGATGCGATACACTATGATATGTCATGGAGACTTAGCTACACGAGCTTCGTAATTCTATAAAGTTCGAGAGTGCAGCTCCAAGCTTTTAGTGGAGTAGCGTTGGAGTTGATAATTGTGAAATGTATATCTGGGATATTGGGTTTCATAATTATCATGAGCTTGAACTTTAAAGGTCCATTTTGGTCCCCTTTGCTAGCTCACAAAGTCTTGTAACGACACGGCGTGCTTTTCCAATAATTGGTGACTTATGTCGGATTTATCAAATTGGTTTAAAATTTGTAAGAATCAAATAATTCATGTCTGTTTATCAGTTGAATTAATTTTGTAAGAAATTAGTTCAAGATAAAATTGTTGAATTATTGCGATCAAATAATTCTTGTCTGTTTATCGGTTGTTTTAATTTTGGACAAATTAGAACAAGATAAACTTGTAGAATTATTGTGAATTGATTTATTTTCTTAGAGATTATCTTGATGAAGTTTGTTTTGATCAGATAACTTCTCTATTGGGTTATTTGAATCAAAACTGAGACTTTATCCTTTAGAATCTCGGGTGGAAAATAAAAGATTCACAGAGATTTTGTCTCATGAGTTCGGCCTGCCGGATGACGTGTTCGGCCTACCGATGGGGCCTGTTCGGCCTGTCGATCAGGCTGTTCGGCTTGCCGATCAGCGAGAGATAAGATTACGCATTTTCACGTGGATCTTATCAGATATTGATCCGAACTTGATTCTGTTTCAAGTTTTTGAGACCTAATCTGATATGGACTGACCCCAGGACCAAATGCTATAAAAAGGGAGTGAGTCTCGTGATTTACGAAGATCAATTTGAGAGATTAAGAGTGATACCCTTCTAGTGAGCATCAGAAAACTCCCTAAGAGCTTTTGTTCACAAATCACGAGCACTAGCTTTGGGTTCTCTCTATTGGTTGGAAGGAGAGTTACCGGTGGAAAAGCTGTACGTGTGAGCCCACACTTACTCCGGTTGTGGATAGAGAATAGCAAAGAAGACCAGTTGGTTGAGGCTCTTCTGGAACGTTACTTCTCTACACAGGTTGCGGAGGTTCTTTGGCACACTAAGGTTAGTAAGATCTGTTTAATTTATACATATAAGATGTCAAACTTGTGCTTTGGAAATTACTCTGATGAAAAAAATTTTAAAAATTCTACTGCGCACTTTGTTTCCAACAGAGCTCGTATAGTAAACTCGATATTATGAGCTAGAAGTTATCAATAGATTATTCGCCAAAGATAGGGATTCTATTACTCATCTTTTATGAAGTTTTGTTTAATTAAAATTGGTTCTTTATATTGCAAGATAATTATATGTTATTTTATTAATATATGAATATCACTTATTACACAATAATGTATTATTAATATATGAATATCACTTATTACACAATAATGTAGACTCATCCTGTAATATACAACGAGGTTAAATTGATTTAACTTGTGTTGATATAATTTGAGAAGTATGATTAGGAAATACAATCTCTATACATAACGGTAAGGTTATGAGAGGAATGATAAGACATAAATAGGGCGACAGTTACATCATTAGGCATGAATACCCTAAAAGGTAAATAAGGGGAGGCGACGGCGCTTCTTTGGGTCGAAAGTTCCAAAACATATTATACAGAAAATGACTTGGTGAAAATTTGAGGCTTGATGTCCTCTCACCAGACACTCTTGGAATGATTGATAGAGTGATCAAGCGCTCCCTTTTGGGTTTCGTTGAGTTGAGTGATGTGATACTCCATTGCATCGTGGATACTGATGAACATTTTTTAATCATGAACTAATATATATATATATATATGTATGGAACTTAGTAAGAATAATCAAAGAGTATTCACTAGATATGAACATGATAATATAGTTGAATAATGAACTAACCATGTAGGTGTTAATGTAGTAAGTGACAAAACCCTAAAGGGGAGTAATGGTTTTCTCTATTGAGTATGTTGTCAGTCATTCCTTTATATTTTTATCTTTTAAGGATTTGTAAAGTGTGAGGTGGCAAAAAGCAAAATAGTTATAGAAATAATGTACCTATACTCATTTGGAACTGCTTCATTTGTTAAGAAACTACATCATTATGATGTAAGCTTCACATGTTTATATCTGTGACTATATTAAGCTATCTTGAGGGTTGTAATAATGATAATGACATATTTATAATATTAAATTAATGGTGCTACATTAAACTGTGGCTTTGTTGTTTAGTTTTATGTTTTTTTTTTTAATTTGAAAATTTTCATTTAAGTCTCGGGAAAATTATTTTTTTTTTTAAGTTTTAGAAGTTTTATTTTATTTTTCTAATTTTATATTTAAATTATAAGGGCGTTATAAAATTTTTGGTATTAGAGCCTAGGTTTAGTTAATTTAGAGAGTATAGCACCACTTTTTATTTTGAAATGGTTTAATTGTTTGAAAATGTTATCATCGAGTTTAACCTTCATGTTGATTTATACAGTCTAGGAGAATGTCGTGACATGGAGAAACCTTAGAATAGAGATATTAACTGTTATACTAGTGCGATAATTATATAGAATGAATTTATGTGTAGATTGCTTTAGAGAGATTCGTATAGTTACAAGGATCAATAAGCCTTTTATCTCGTAAGAAATGATAACAAATACAAGGCTAGAGTTATTGATTTCAAAATTTGGCATGGTTGTGTGAAATTATTCATAATTAATTCAAACATGTAGTAATCATGCATAGACTCAATGGACTACTTAAGTCTTGATAAATTTTCTTAGAGGTTCTGTTACTTGAGGAATATAAGATAAGTTAGGAATTCATGACATTAAATCTTGAACGAGATAAATGTTTATCTTTTGATTTGTTGAGATTTTGTAAAGTCAAAGAATTTACGAATTTCAAGGTTGGAACATTTATGTTGCGTATGTTGTATTTAAGTGGCGTCAATTGTCTTTATGAAGAGATATAATATGAAAATGACTAATAAAAGTTTCTTTAAGTAAATCATAATACGTAAGGCATATGCAATGATTTTAGACCTTTACGATGAAAGATTTAATTTTTAGATGTTTAGATGTGAATCTCTTGATTACTTGAGGTTTTGTTATATGAGGAATTAAAGATTGTATAAGTGAGATTGTGAGAATTGTAGATGTTCTTAAGTAGTAACACCAATGGCCTTTACCAAATGATGTGATTTAAGTTGAAAGACAAAAAGTATATTGATTTCAATGCTAATCATGTCCAAATCCTAATGGTGTCGAATCTGTTGATAGACGTTGAGTATTAAGGATAAGATAGAAGTATATGCATTGTTTGATAATGCTTTGATTGAAGCAAATTATTTGAGTTACTAAAGGATTTTATTGTTATGGAGCGACTTAGATACCATTCAGAAGGACCCCTGATTGTTAATAAATCGAGCTTTTTTTTATCTCAATTAATTCTATTTTAAGTGGGCTTCGAATTGGGCTATACAATTTGGGCTTCAATTTCATGCTTGTTATGTAACTCAATCTAGAATGTTAAGGCCTGAATCAAGTCGACCCATTACAGCCTAGAACATTTGGGCCTAGTTCAAATTTTGGACCAATTCAGTCCATTAAATAAAAAATAAAACATTGTCATTCGCACTGGCCTCTATATGTGTCATATACAGTGCCCCATTCATTGTCTATATAATTTCTTTAAGGAGGGTAGAACTATGATACCCGTTATTTTTAACAAGTCACTAAATTAGTTATTAGTGTGCCAATTAAAATTTTGTAAAATTTTATTTTATCTAAAATCTATTTCATATTATTTACGCTACCTATTTTCAATTTTTTATTAATTTTTTTTACACCTATTTAGTGTATTTATCGAAATGCCCTTGGAACTTTTACCTAATTGCAAAAACGACATTTGGGATTATTAGCCAAAAAAGTCTATGGAGGAGACTCAATTACACCTACTCCTAACCCCACTTGTCACCTTCTTCTTCCTGATCTCTTTCTTCTTCTCTCTTTCTCACATTTCCCCTTTTTCCTTTCTTCTCTTTGTTTGCTTCAAAATCAAAGATTAGCAAACCTAGTTTCTATAAATCAAGAGAAATATGAAATTATTTCCCTTGATCTTCCATAATCATAAAATAAGTGCAAGCATCTTGCAAGCAGAATCATAATTTTCTTTAACCCTGAGGCTATATATTCTAAACTAAAACTTTGATTTAAATTTGTGTTTTAGTATAAAATTTATGAGAAATGTGTTTTTGATGTTTACGGATGATTATATATTATTTATATGCTTAGAAAGCTGTTAGAAAACCAAGATTTTGAAGAAAAGCTCAAAATTCAGATTTTTAGTTTCTCTGTGGAAAATTTCTAGGTGAATTCACAAAAACTACAAGTCATTTTCCCAGAAGCTACATGTCGTTTTGTCAAGCCAAAAATATATAAGACCAAAAATTTGCTTTTCTCTATAATTGAACCTACAACCTCGTAATACCTTAGGATATCTTTCACTATTTCACCGATCATATTCCTTTGTCAATTCTATTATTGTTTGATATATTATAAGTCACATCAACCTGACCCTAATACAAAATTTTATTAAAATATTTTATTTCAAAATATTTTAATCTCATATTATTTTGTTTTAAATTATTTTTTGAACATTTTATATTGGACTATGGGTCAATTTTTATTGATATTAAATTAAATTATGCGTTTAAACTTATATGCATATTTTAAGTGTGTTTATTACTATGGCATACTAATAAAAATAAATAGTAAATTAACATAATTATAGATTAGGGTTTAAATTAAGTGTAGTTTTATACATCTTAAGATAATGACGTATTTGGAGCTTACGTGGTGAACTCAGTTTTGTGGGCTAGAAGTTATCAATAGATTATTCACCAAAAAGGTAAAGTTCTATTACTCATCTTTTGTGAGGTTTCGTTTAATCAAAAGTGGTTTATATTGCAAGATAATTATATGTTATTTTGTTAATATATGAATATCACTTATGACCCAATAATGTGGACTCATCCTGTAATGTATAACAAGGTTAAATTGATTTGACATATGTTGATATAATTTGAGAAGCATGGCTAGGATATACAAACTCTATACATAACGATAAGATTATGAGAGAAATGATCAGGCATGAAGAGGGCGGCAGTTATATCTTTGGACACGAATACCCTAAAAGGTAAATAGTAGGGAGGCGACGGCACTCCTTAGGGTCAAAAGTCCTAAAGTGCAGTGTACAAGAAACAACTTAGTTAGGATTTGGGGCTTGATATCCCTTCATCCGACACTCTTAGAATGATTGATAGAGTGGTTAAGCGTGCTCTTTTAGGTTTCGTTGAGTTGAGTAATATATATATGTATGGAACTTGGAAAGAAGAATCAAAGGGTATTCACCTGATATGAACATGATAATATTGTTGAATAATGAACTTGCCATGCAAGTGCTAATGTAGTAAATGATAAAAACTTAAAGGTAAGTAATAGTTTTTTCTACTAAGCATGTTGTCAGTCATTACCCTATATTTTCATCTTTTCAGGATTTGAAAAATGTAAGGTGGCAAAGAGCAAAATAGTTATAGAAATGATGTAGCTATATTCAGTTGGAACTGCTTCATTGGTTAAGAATGTAGGTCATTATGATGTAAGCTTCATATATTTCTATCTGTGACTGTATTAAGCTTTCTTGAGATGATGATGACAGATTTATAATATTAAATTAAAGGTGCTACATTAAATTCTAGTTTTGTTGTTTAGTTTTATGTTTTCTTTAATTTGAAAATTTTTGTTTACGTCTCAGGCAAATTATTTTTTTTTTTGAAGTTTTTGAAGTTTTATTTTTATTTTTTTGATCTTATACTTAAATTACTAAAAGTACTAACTGTAATGACCAAGGAAAATTCATTAATAAAATTTAATATTTAATTAGGTTTAATTAATAAATTTACCCCTAAAAATTGTATTTTCTGTAAAAATTGTAATAATTTACAAATAAGCAGTATTAATAGGAAACTCCACTGTGAACTTGATGCAATATTGGATATTGTTAATACTTATTTTGTGAGTCTAAATACTTAAAAATTTGTAAATAATATCTATAAAATGAATTTTATATCACAATTAATTGTAAAATTATTATATGAATGGATGGGTAATTAAGGTATAAATAAGATAGAGAGTCTACCAAAACCCTAAACTAGTGTAAAAGGGGGCCCAATACAAAATAGGTATACTGCTAAGTGAAAACACAGATATAAGAAATGTTATGTTTAGCTTTCAAAAAATAAACTAAAGGTAAGTACAATATTTTATACAGTCTAAGAATATATTTTGCACTGATTTTACCATGGCAGTATAAGAAAAATACTGTGTGGTAAAAGATTATATTGTGTAAAATTTTTGGGGCCCACTAAGTGGACACTCATTGAAATTTTATTGGGCCACCATGCCATGAAAGGTGGCCCAATCACACCAAGCCACCTTAAGTAGCCCACTTGATTACTTGCTGAGTCACCCATCAAGATAAGCATGAATTAAATGTAAAACAAGCCAAAAATCTCTCGTTTCTTCTCCTCCAACCCCACGGCAGCCATTGAAACTCCATTTCAAAAATTTTCTCAAACCCAAATCTTTGCAAAATTGGCCCCAATTGAGTTCAAGAAGCAAAGTTCAAAGGATTTTATCAAATTTGAGCTAAAAACCTAAACTTTTTTCCAAGTTCTCCAAGGGTTTTTCTTGGGTTAAGGGGCAAATTGTGAAACGTCCCTTATTGGACGTCACAGATGTCGTTACATTCTTACGTTCATACTTATTTAAACTTTAATCATAAACATAAGTCCAAAACTTATACAATACTTTAAATTGTAAATATAACAAAACATACTTATCCAGGATCCATTCATACATTTTTTTTTATATATATAACTTATCATTGTTAAATAACATTGCTTAACTTGTTCCATATCATAATTTATTCAATTATAATTTAAATTAATCATGAACTTATTTTAATAAAATAGACATACCAAGTTGTAAAATCATAATTTATAAAAACATCACATCACTTAAAAGTTACATACAACTATAGTTCGGCAGGCCGAACATGGGACTTCGACAGGCTGAACATAATCGGTAGGCCAGAGTTTCTCAACCGGCAGGCCGGCAGAGGCTTTGCAAGACTGACTTAAAAACTCATCACCGATCGACAGGCCAAAAACGTGATCGGCAGGCCGAACTTTCGGACATCGGCAAGCCGATCAAGGATGTTCAACAGGCCGACCGAGCCAAAACCTAAAGAAAACTTAATTTTTAAAACAAAACCAACTTTTCATAAAAATGTGGAAGATCAAAATTCCTTAAAATGATAATATGGAATATAAAACCATAGTTCAAATATTCTTAAAACTTAACATAAAAATAATGTTCAAAATATAAAACTTGATTTAAAACATAAAATCATTCTTCTTGGCGTTCTTTCGGTTACAATTCATCGTGCTTTGTGCTCACACGCCTTCCCATGTCCTCCGCCTATTCTATGATTTTCTTACCCTTATCTGCAACATGACATAAAACATGATTAAGCTAATGCTTAGTAAGTACATGTAATTCCCACAATTTAAAACATTACATAAACATCATCATCATCATCACTGTCATCATATCATAAAAGTGCCTTAAGCACAATTTCATGGAAACATATCTTTCAGTACATTGACTATTTGAAAACTTATTCCATTTTATCTTAAGGGCCCAAGTATTGCACCATGAACATCATCGTAGGCGCGCCGTCATGAGAGGAGAAGGGTAGCTAATCCCAAACCAAACATGACATCATAACATTTCATTTCATAACATTGGTGTGCAACACTTATTAGGTGATACATATATATATATAATTTTCATACTTTAAAACATGTCATCATCATACATACATAACTTTAAATCATGAAAATCTTTCATAAGAAATCCTTTAAGGAAAGTAACCATAAAATCATCATAAATATCATAGTGAACATATCATCAAACTTTGTAAAATGTGTCATGTTGTAGGTGAGAATGTACTTACCTTAATGCTAGCTTACTTAACCTTAATATACTTTTAGTGACGACGCCGCGGTCTCGATGTGCTCGCTTCTTTGAGTGTTTATGTCATTTATCCATTTAAAAATTACAAATTAATACTTATCATAAAACATCCATTCATGTAACATTCATATATATATTCATCTCATATTATAATCATAATCATCATTGAGAAAACATAACATTATCATCACATATAAACACTATTCATAACATGCTTCCTTAAATATTATCATCAAAACATTTCATACATTATAAACATGAAAATCTTTTTTTTTTAAAAACGTTTTCTCATAATTTAAAATACATACATTTTAAAAATTCATACAAACATCTTATTATCATATATTTCAACATCATATAAATATTTCATCATTAATAAAAATCTTTTAAGCATATAAAACATTTTATAAAACAAAAATCCAAAGATAACATTATCAAAACAGTTTTCTCATAGAAATCTCGTAACATCAAATATACTCACCATAACATACACATGCACATTCTTGTCAATATTCATGAAAAACATCATTCATTACCCTTAAATAACATTACATTTTTCATGCATCATAGTCAAACAGTAATATTTTACTGTGAAAGGTAGAGGATAGAAAATTCATATTTTTTTCATAGAACACCCAAATGACATGAAACTTAGAAGAACTTCACATAATATATACATAAGATCATATAAAAAAATCGAGACAAAATACAATACCTATAGAAAGATATTGCAGACGAATTGAGGAGGAGAATTTCTTTTCAAAAACACAAAGAAAAACTGAGTTCTTACCTTGAAATTTCTTCTCAAAACCCTTGATTTCAACCAACGAAATTTAAATTTTTTTTTCAATACTTGCAGAGAATTTTTGGGAGAGATGGAGATGGGATTCGTGGAGAAGAGAAGAGGAAGAATGAGAATGAGAGAACGTTTCAGAACTGAGAGAGAAAAGATGAGAGAATATCTGAGAAAAAGAACGTTAAAAATTTTTAACGTAACGAGCATAATGAAAATTCATTACCCTCCATTAAGTCAGAATTTTCTGACTGTTAGATGGCAAATGGCGTGGAGAATGGAGAGAGAAGAGGGAAAGTCAAATTCATTAGTCACACTTACCATATCTTGCCCTCTTAAAATAGGAAACCATATAAAATCAGACAAATCAATGCGAAGTCAACCCTTTTATTTCCTTAACTGACAAAATTATTCTATTAATATGCCAATTAATCACAATAAATCACTCATCTAACGTAATTATCTCAACCATAAATTTGGAGAGATTTCTGGTGACTACTTGTCAGCCGTGTTCGGCCTGTCGATTTTCCCCTTCGGCCTGCCGGTTTCACCGAGTTTGGCCTGCCGATGGTTTCTTTCGGCCTGTCGATCTTTGGCAGACTGTTCGGCCTGCCGAACTTGAAAGTCTGGCCTGCCGAACTATCCTTAAATACCAAACATTAAAACATTCAAGTCATCAATACATCATAATTAAACATACATTAAAATAATCATGAACACTTGAGCACAACGATTCTATGCAGTCGTCACCTGTCATAAAACTTGACATAAAAAATTAGTATCATTAAAATCATATATCATAACATATAACATAAATTATTAATAAAATATCATTAACGTCGTTACTATCTTAACGTAATTTATTATATAAAAATAGGCAGGTGTTACAATTCTCCCCACCTTATAAAAGTTTCGTCCTCGAAACTTAGAATAAATGCAGATACATAGCTCTCATGTCATCTTCATGTTCGCATGTGGCTTCTTCAACTTACTGATTTCGCCATAACACCTTAACTAATGGAATTTCCTTATTCCTCAAGGTCTTGGTTTTCTGATCGAGTATCTTCATTCGCTTTTCTTCATAACTCAAGTCTTCTCGTATCTCGATCACTTGTGGCTCAATCACATGCGTAGGGTCCGAAACATACTTCTTGAGCATGGGGATATGAAATACATCGTGCATTGCGGACATCTCAGAAGGCAACTTCAGTTGATAAGCTACTTTGCCTATTCGTTTCACAACTTTATAAGGACCGATGAACCTTGGACTTAACTTACTTTTCTTCCCAAATCTCATAACTCCTTTCATTGGTGCAACTTTCAGAAACACATATTCACCCACAGCAAACTCTAAGGGTCTTCTTCTTCTGTCAGCGTAACTCTTCTGACGGCTTTGTGCGGTCTCTATTCTTCTTCTTATCAGCTTTATCATCTCAGATGTTTCATTCACAAAATCAATTCTTTCAGCATCGACGCTTTCTATCATCTTCTTTTCACCAGCTTCGTGCCAACATATAGGCGATCTGTATTTTCATCCATACAAAGCCTCATATGGTGCCATCCCAATTGTTGCCTAAAAGCTGTTGTTGTAAGCAAACTCTGCTAACAGCAACATTTTACACCAGCTGGTCTTAAAATTGAGAGAACAAGCCCGTAGCATATCCTCTAAAATCAAGTTCGTCCTCTCCGTTTGGCCGTCTGTCTGAGGATGAAAAGCTGTACTGAAATGTAGTCTGGTTCCCATAGCAGTCTGTACACTCTTCCAAAACTTAGATGTGAACCTGCCATCACGACCTGATATGATCGACTTGGGAATCCCATACAGTCGTACAATTTCCTTGACGTAGAGTTCTGCTAACCGTTCCATAGAGTAAGTGATCTTGATAGGAATGAAATGCACCATCTTAGTCAGTCGATCCACTACTACCTAAATTGCATCATAACCGTTCGTAGTTCTGGGTAAACCGGTAATGAAATCCATTGCTATATCCTCCCACTTCCATTCTGGTATTTGGATAGACTGCAATTCACCACCAGGTCTCTGGTGTTCAGCCTTTACTTGCTGACATGTCATACTTTTCTTCACATACTTTGCAACATCACGTTTCATTCCAAACCACCAGAAGTTACCCCTTAGATCATTATACATCTTTGTTGCACCTGGATGAATAGAGTAAGGTGTATCATGAATTTCTACCAAGATCTTTTTCTTTAAATCATCAACATTGGGAACACATAAACGGTCCTTGAGATACAGAGTTCCTTCATCCGCAATACAAAACTCTTGATATTTTCCTTCTTTCATTTCTTGCTTGATCCTTGCAAGACTTACATCTTTATCTTGCTTGCTCTGAATTTCATCATACATCGTCGGAGCGAGAGAGAGTGCTGATAGCTGGCCTGCTATAAGTTCTAAACTAAAGTCTAGTATTTCCTTTCTTAAAGGGAAAGACATTGCTTGCATTGACATCAACGTGGCAACTGACTTCCTACTTAGAGCATCAGCCACTCGATTAGCTTTACCAGGATGATAAAGGATTTCACAATCATAATCCTTCACCAACTCTAGCCATCTTCGTTGTCTCATATTCAAGTCTCTTTGCGTGAAGAAATACTTCAGACTTTGATGATCAGTGAAGATCTTGCATTGGACCCCATATAAGTAGTGTCTCCATACCTTTAATGCAAAAACGACTGCTGCTAACTCGAGGTCATGAGTAGGATAGTTCTTTTTGTAATCCTTCAGTTGTCTTGAAGCATAAGCAATCTCCC
The DNA here is from genome assembly GCA_025403435.1 of Artocarpus heterophyllus. NCBI lineage: Eukaryota > Viridiplantae > Streptophyta > Magnoliopsida > Rosales > Moraceae > Artocarpus > Artocarpus heterophyllus. The sequence goes on from CM046331.1 coordinate 13,354,233, forward strand.
TTTCATTCTGCATCAATACAGCTTCGAGACCCATCTTGGATACATCACTATATATAACAAACCTATCATTTCCTTCAGGAATTGCTAGCACTGGAGCCGTCGTTAACCTTTTCTTTAGTTCTTGAAAACTTTTCTCGCATGCATCTGTCCATTCATACTTCTTTCCTTTGCGAGTCAGGTTTGTAAGTGGAGCTGCTATCTTGGAGAAATATTCTACGAATCTCCGATAATAACCTGCTAAACCCAAGAAGCTTCATATTTTACTTGCATTCATCAGTTGCTTCCAGTTGAAAACAGCTTCTACTTTAGCAGGATCAACCATAATCCCTTCCTTCGATATAACATGCCCCAAGAATGACACTTTATCTAGCCAAAACTCGCATTTGGAGAACTTAGCATATAGTTGGTGTCTTCTTAAAGTCTCCAGCACAATCCTTAAATACTCCTCATGCTCTTCGTGATTCTTAGAATAGACAAGAATATCATTGATAAATACAACAACAAATTTATCGAAGAAATCCTTGAATACCCTGTTCATCAAATCCATAAAGGCAACAGGTGCATTCATCAGACCGAAAGGCATAACCACAAATTCATGGTGACCATACCTCGACCTGAAAGCAGTCTTGGGGATATCTCCTTCTTTAACCTTCAACTAATGATATCCTGATCGTAGATCAATCTTTGAGAACACCGATGCACCCTTGAGCTGATCAAACAAATCATCGATTCAAGGCAACGGGTACTTGTTTTTGATCGTCACCTTGTTCAGCTCTCTGTAGTAGATGCAGAGTCTCATAGTGCCATCCTTTTTCTTCATAAACAAGACTGGAGCACCCCAAGGTGAGTGACTTGGCCTGATGAAACATTTGTCAAGTAGCTCCTTTAATTGTATGTGAAGCTCCTTTAGCTCTGTCAGGGCCATTCTGTAAGGTGCTTTTGAGATTGGATCGGTGCCAGGAGCGAGCTCAATCTCGAATTCAACTTCTCTTTCTGGTGGTAGACTCGTCAGATCATCAGGAAACACATTTGCATATTCATGAACAACATGCACATCTTCAATTCTTTTCTTTCCTTCTTGGTTTTTGTCCACAATGTTTGCCAGATAGCCCATGCAGCCACTTGCTAATAACTTCCTTGCTTTCATTGCCGATAAAAACATACTGGGTTTCTTTCTAGACTCGCCAACATAAATGAACTTCTGATCTCTTTCAAGATGGAAGATCACCTTTCGTTTCTGGCATTCAATAGAGGCATTGTACTTACTCAGGAAATCCATCCCAAGAATCATGTTATAGTCATGCATGTCGATCACAATAAGGTCGACGAACAACTCCCTATCGAAAATCCATAGGGGTACTGTACGCAAACAGTGCATAGATAATATCACTTCCCCGGAGGGTAGTGTCGTAGTGAATCCCTGTCTCATAGGCTCTAAACATACTTCTAATTTCTTAGCATATGACATAGATACAAAAGAATACGTGTCACCCATATCAAATAGAATAGAAGCATCATTAGAAAAGCTTATTATCTAACCTGTGACCACATTAGAAGCTTCTGCAGCCACTTGTTCTTTTGTCATGGCATAGATTCGGGCATTCGTCGGTGGGGCTTCAATTCTCCCTTGACTAATAAGTGGCCCTTCAAGGGAGGCTTGCATTTGACGAAGCTGGGCTTGAGGAGGAGCTCTCTGCGGGGCATTGGTAGCTTGGGGTAGTTCTTTACAAAGTGGTCTTCACGTCCACAGATGAAACATTGGTTTGTTCCCAAGCGGCATTCCCCTGGATGCTTCTTTCCGCATTTGGCACATGGTTGAAATCGCTTGTTATTATTGTTAGGCTGGCCATCATTGTGCCTTTTGTTGTCTTGGCCCTGTTGGTTTTGAGAATTGCCCTTCCTCTTGTTATTTCTCCAGTTTTGGTTGTTGTTGTTGCTGTTGTTGTTGTTGTTGTTGTTGTTCCTGTGGGGAGGGCAGTTTTGGTTGTTTGCATTGTTGGCCTATTGGCTGGGCTGAGGTTGGTTCCTTCTTAACTTTGACAGATGAAACTTAGCACGTTGAGCTCTCATGACAACCTGTTCTTAAGTCCTTGGTGGACTTGCCCCATCAACGATCGCAGCAATATCTGGTCTAAGGGCTCTGATCAGTCTTCTGACCCTTTCACTTTCATCCATAACCATTCCTGGACATAAACGGGCAAGCTGGTCAAACTTTGTCACCACATCAGTGACTGACATATCCCCCTGGCGCAAGCTCTCGAACTCCTCATAATGCTTCCTCGTGACATTCATATGCAAGAACTTCGTGTTGAATTCATGAACGAAGTCAGCCCATGTCATCTCTTCAACATTCCTGCTCTGTTCGATGCCATCCCACCATATCCTGGCCTCCATGGTGAGGCAGTATGATGCACAGAGGACCTTTTCATTATCAGTCAAATCCATGAGTCGTAAGGTGGCCTCAATCATCTTTAACCATCCTTGAGCTACCAGCGGATCCTTAGAACCTTCAAAATCTACTGGCTTAACTCTCTTCCATCTGACCAGTAGGGGTTCCTGATAGGCCGCTCTTGGTTCAGCAGCAGGAACTAGAACTTCATTTACTTGTGGCTGCAGAGGATGAAGAGGCACATCATTACCTCGTCGGTCATCATTCTGGCCGTTGGCCCTTAACGCAGCAATTTCCCTTAGTTGATCCTTAAGTTGCCTTTGCAGTTCAGTAATCATTATCATGAGTCTTTCATTAGTCTGGGTGCGAGTCTGCATCCTCCTGTGGCCGTCCATCGTAATTTCCTAAAAGAATTAGGACTTAGGAATAATCTTCCAATTATGAGACAGGTTTTCACTACTAAATCATTAATCATTAAACATTTAAACCTTAATCTTATCATCATACTTGCATTAATACATCTAACTTCATAACATACTTACTTGGAGGACTTGGATTGACGTGTGGTGATATGAATTGTAATCAAAATTTCGCTTTGATACCAAAGCCTGAAACGCCCCTTATGGGACGTCATAGATGTCGTTACATTCTTACGTTCGTACTTGTTTAAACTTTAATCATAAACATAAGTCCAAAACTTATACAATACTTTAAATTGTAAATATAACAAAACATACTTATCCAGGATCCATTCATACATTTTTTTTTATATATAACTTATCATTGTTAAATAACATTGCTTAACTTGTTCCATATCATAATTTATTCAATTATACTTTAAATTAATCATGAACTTATTTTAATAAAATAGACATACCAAGTTGTAAAATCATAATTTATAAAAACATCACATCACTTAAAAGTTACATACTCCCACAGTTCAGCAGGCCGAACATAATCGGCAGGCCGGAGTTTATCAACCGGCAAGCCGGCAGAGGCTTTGCAAGACTGACGTAAAAACTCATCATCGACTGGCAGGCCAAAAACGAGATCGGCAGGCCAAACTTTCAGACATCGGCAGGCCGACCAAGGATGTTCGATAGGCCGACTGAGCCAAAACCTAAAGAAAACTTAATTTTTAAAACAAAACCAACTTTTCATAAAAATGTGGAAGATCAAAATTCCTTAAAATGATAATATGGAATATAAAACCATAGTTCAAATATTCTTAAAACTTAACATAAAAATAATGTTCAAAATATAAAACTTGATTTAAAACATAAAATCATTCTTCTTGGCGTTCTTTCGGTTACAATTCATCGTGCTTTGTGCTCACACGCCTTCCCATGTCCTCCGCCTATTCCATGATTTTCTTACCCTTATTTGCAACATGACATAAAACATAATTAAGCTAATGCTTAGTAAGTACATGTAATTCTCACAATTTAAAACATTACATAAACATCATCATCATCATCATTGTCATCATATCATAAAAGTGCCTTAAGCACAATTTCATAGAAACATATCTTTCAGTACATTGACTATTTGAAAACTTATTCCATTTTATCTTAAGGGCCCAAGTGTTGCACCGTGAACATCATTGTAGGCGCGCCATCATGAGAGGAGAAGGGTAACTAATCCCAAACCAAACATGACATCATAACATTTCATTTCATAACATTGGTATGCAACACTTATTAGGTGATACATATATATATATATAATTTTCATACTTTAAAACATGTCATCATCATACATACATAACTTTAAATCATGAAAATATTTCATAAGAAATCCTTTAAGGAAAATAACCATAAAATCATCATAAATATCATAGTGAACATATCATCAAACTTTGTAAAACGTGTCATGTTGCAGGTGAGAATGTACTTACCTTAACGCTAGCTTACTTAACCTTAATATACTTTTGGTGACGACGCCGCGGTCTCGATGCGCTCGCTTCTTTGAGTGTTCATGCCATTTATCCATTTAAAAATTACAAATTAATACTTATCATAAAACATCCATTCATATAACATTCATATATACATTCATATATATATTCATCTCATATTATAATCATAATCATCATTGAGAAAACATAACATTATCATCACATATAAACACTATTCATAACATGCTTCCTTAAATATTATCATCAAAACATTTCATACATTATAAACATGAAAATCTTTTTTTTTAAAAACGTTTTCTCATAATTTAAAATACATACATTTTAAAAATTCATACAAACATCTTATTATCATATATTTCAACATCATATAAATATTTCATCATTAATAAAAATCTTTTAAACATATAAAACATTTTATAAAACAAAAATCCAAAGATAACATTATCAAAACAGTTTTCTCATAGAAATCTCGTAACATCAAATATACTCACCATAACATACACATGCACATTCTTGTCAATATTAATGAAAAACATCATTCATTACCCCTTAAATAACATTACATTTTTCATGCATCATAGTCAAACAATAATATTTTACTGTGAAAGGTAGAGGATAGAAAATTCATATTTTTTTCATAGAACACTTAAATGACATGAAACTTAGAAAAACATCACATAATATATGCATAACATCGTATAAAAAAAATCTAGACAAAATACAATACCTATAGAAAGATATTGCAGACGAATTGAGGAGGAGAATTTCTTTTCAAAAACACAAAGAAAAACTGAGTTCTTATCTTGAAATTTCTTCTCAAAACCCTTGATTTCAACCAACGAAATTTAATTTTTTCTTTCAATACTTGCAGAGAATTTTTAGGAGAGATGGAGACAGGATTTGTGGAGAAGAGAAGAGGAAGAATGAGAATGAGAGAACGTCTCAGAACTGAGAGAGAAAAGATGAGAGAATATATGAGAAAAAGAACGTTAAAAATTTTTAACGTAACGAGCATAATTAAAATTATTACCCTCCATTAAGTCAGAATTTTCTGACTGTTAGATGGCAAATGGCGTGGAGAATGGAGAGAGAAGAGGGAAAGTCAAATTCATTAGTCACACTTACCATATCTTGCCTTCTTAAAATAGGAAACCATATAAAATCAGACAAATCAATGCGGAGTCAACCATTTTATTTCCTTAACTGACAAAATTATTCCATTAATCACAATAAATCACTCATCTAACATAATTATCTCAGCCATAAATTTGGAGAGATTTCTGCTCACTGCTCGTCAGCCGTGTTCGGCCTGCCGATTTTCCCCTTTGGCCTGCCGGTTCCAACAAGTTCGGCCTGCCGATCTTTGGCAGACTGTTCAGCCTGCCGAACTTGAAAGTCTAGCCTGCCGAACTGTCCTTAAATACCAAACATTAAAACATTCAAGTCATCAATACATCATAATTAAACATACATTAAAATAATCATAAATACTTGAGCATAACGATTCCATGCGGTCGTCACCTGTTATAAAACTTGACATAAAAAATTAGTATCATTAAAATCATATATCATAACATATAACATAAATTATTAATAAAATATCATTAACGTCGTTACTATCGTAACGTAATTTATTACATAAAAATAGGCGGGTGTTACAAATTGATTCAAGGTATTTTTGCATGCAAAATGCCTAGGAAAAAGTTTCAAAGGAGCCCTTGGAAAGGCTAGAATCACAAATTTCTTTTGGGTAAGTTTTGATTTCTTAAACTTAAAGTTTATGTGGTTTTTGTTTTTATTTTTATTATTTCAAAAGCATGTGGGTATTCAAGCAAGATTGTGATTTAATTCCATGGGTATATGGTGTATGGTACGTTGGTATTGTTGAAATTAGAGGTTAAATGTGACAAGTGTTGGTTTATGCAAAATAGGTTATTTTTGTAATTTTTATGCCAGTTTTGCAAAGAATAGTGATGGGGCATGAAAATGGTTTAGGCAAAGGTGAAACTGCCTTCACAATGGTGGAAATACTATTTTAACACTGATTTTTACAAAAATGACACAAGGACTAAATTGCAAGAAAAAGTTTTTTCTCGATAGATTTGAAAAATGACCAAAAAAACCCCTGCGTAGTGAGAATTTTGAAAAAATTAAAACATGAAAGTTATAGATCTCGACGAAACTATTAGGAATTACGAACGAGTCATCGAAAATCGCATTTGTTTGTGAGATATTAATTTTACAAAAATTTGTTAAAATTGAAAAAAATTTTAAAAGGCCAAAAATGTCATTTTTCGAAAGGATTTTGGATATAGTATTTTGAGCAAAAATGATCCTTATGAAAAATTAAAAAACTGGTTTAAAGAGATTAATTTCATTCCCGGGAGTAAAATTATCAAAATTTACAGATAAGGAAAAAAATTACAAAGTTTTATTAAAATGGGACATTGATGTAAAATAAGGAGACCCGATACCCCAGGGTATTTTTTTAAGATCGATACGCAACTATTTTCACAAAAATAGTAAAATCGAGCTCGAGAAATTTAGGAGGCCCACTGAGGGCAAAATCGTCATTTTTTCTCGAGTAACCCGAATTGCTCCGAAACATTCTAGAGGGGAAAAAGGGATGATTAGAAAGATTTTTGCCCTTTGTTAGAGACAATAGGGTAGAGTAAGATAGGAGTAAGAGAACCAGGATTATGGGAGTTGTATACAGTTATGCAACTCAATTTATAAATTAACGATCATTTGGTATTCACACATAGAAGAGTAGTGAAAATTTGGCTAATAGCATTGTAATTGGCCAAACAGGACCTAGAAGACTAGGAAACAGGAAACTAAGGTCAACTTGTGCAGCAACCCAAACCAAGTAAATACCCATCCCACCTACAGTATAGAATTGTAGGTATAGAATAGGATAAATATATATATATATATATATACCTATGTGTATACAATAATATAAGTACCATAAGTATATTAATGTGTACCTGTGAGTATACAAAATAAGTACCTGTGTGTATATTATGTCATGTACTTGTGTGTGTATTAATGTGTACCTATGAGTATGTAAAGTATGTACCTGTGTGTACTATACAGTATAAGAGTATTTATGTTTTGTGTATAACATGTGAATATAACTTCATACATGGTATGATAACCATAATAATTAGACTGGTAAATACATCACTAGAATTAGAAGAGTATCGTATCGACTCCTTACTTAGGAGAAGTTTAAGGTTATAGTATAGTATCGGTGTCACGTAGAACTATGTACGCAATGATACGAACACTTGGGCCCTAGTAAAAGATAAGACGTGAAAAGGATAAAGAATGTTCATAAGAAAAGCATAACCGGATCATGCATTTTAGTGAATGTGCATGTGGGCTATATTGGGACTTACTGGGTGTAAGCTCACTTAGTATTTCTTGCTGTAGGTATTCCCACTAAAAGGCCAGAATAATTTTACTGATGAGTAGGCTGAGGGATATGAGTAGTGTGCAGAATAGGTATGGATGCCACCGTAGTTATGTTTCCGCTGTAATATATTTTAAGTTATTTTGAAAGGGGTTGTATAAAAGCTAAACATAGTTAAGTAAGACAAAACCTCTCTCGAGAGTATTTGGCAAACAGTATTGTAAAAGAAAGTGTGTTTATGTAAATATGTGTATATGGTTGCATTTTGAGGATTGCTAAAATTTGCATAGATAATATAAATAAAAAAATAAATATTCCTAAGTTTTATATCTATATATAAGTAAGAAAAATGTTTATCACAGTTCAAAAAAGACGGATTGTGACACTAACCCCCACATAGGGCCTTTGCAAATGGCATCAAACAAATTGAAAATCAAGTAAAACACGTAATAGATGGAGGAAGAGAATAAATGGTTCCCACTATCCAAAAGCCCTTGAATGTAACTAGCCAAAAACGTAATCAATTTGATCTCGCTATTAGTCAAAACTCATGCATTTTTTCTTTTGAGTTTATGCCTTTCGAACTTACAAGTTCTTCCAAAGTTTGTGCTCTTTGGACCTTTGCTTCTTTGAGAGCCCCTTTGGGAGTTCCTTTGAGATCCCCTCTCAGATATTTCCGAGACGTGCTTCAAGGTATGTGCTCTTTGGATATCAAGACTTTTAGAAAGTCTTTAACTTGGATCTTTAGGAAACCTAGCTAGCTCTTCCTTTGAGACTGCCTCAAGGAGACTTCCAAAAAATGCGCTTAAAATGTGTGCTCTGCGAATATGAGGACCTTTGGAAGTCATTCCCTTAGATCTCTAGGACTTCCAATTAGCCTTTCTCTTTGAGAAACCATCAAATCAATCGCTGCTTAGATGTACTATGACGCATACCAGTAGCCTTGCCCATCTAAAGCAGCTTTGCTCTAGTTAGCGTCTCCATCAACTTTTGCTTACTTCTTTTACCATATCTCGCTCAGGTATTGCTCCATTATCTTCTAGTGACTATGCTTTGATGAGAATAACAATGAATTGGGCACTAGGACTCATTTTCTTTTGAATCACTTTGGACCTAATTATCCCTACCACTTTGTTTGAGGCCTTGTCAGTTTCTTCTACGAGCTTTTCTGAAGACGATATTTTTCGAAGACCCTTTGACTTTGTCGGAATCACCACTAATAAATCAAATATGTAAGCATGTACACCCCAGACACGCCACATGCTCCTTGTCTACTAGATCCCAATAAGCTCATAGCAATAAAACCCTCTTATGAGTTTGAATTAATTTGTTTCCTGCCACATCTTTTTATAAACAACATTGTGAATTGTACTTCAACAATAAGAGCTCTATTTTTTAAAATATCAATAAAAAATTGTTGTTTATAGCAATTAAATTAGTTTTAAAAAGCTTGATTTACGAGAAAAAATAATTTTTTACTACGTATGTTTCTTTTTAATGTGAATACACACAGGTCATACTATTAAAATATTAATCTAATAGTCTACAGTGAATAAGGACAATTCTTACAATAGAAATTCTCTTATACGAAATGCAAAAACATTGTCAAATCAATAACAATAAAAGATCCTTCTCCTTCATATCTCCAACCATCGGTTCATATATTCCAATCATTAAATTTGGTTGAATCATTTTTCTAAAATAGATTTGACATCTGATTTTAAAATATAAAATTTTAAAAGAAATGCCAAAAAAAAGATAAATTTAAAAAAGATAAAAGATTTAGGAAAAGAAAACAAAAATAGATTGAGCAGAAAAAAAGCTAAAAAGAATAGTAGAAAAATTTAAAAGAAAAGTAGCACGTTGGTAACTACAGGTCTTAGCCTTTAAAAAAAAAAGAAAAAAAAAAAAGAAGACTACAAGACTTGATGAAACACAATGCCTCCACGTCGTTCCTCCACTTTTCCCAAATTGTCTCGATCTAAGTGGTAAGCTGAAAAGCTAGATCTACGACTTGCGAGTGGGCAAAGAAAATGTCCGAAAGAGACGCTGGGTTTTCGCATTTCCAGGAACCCTCCTCTTCTTCATCCTCATCACCACCACCATCATCATCCTCTTGCTTCCTCCTCCTAACCCCCAAGATCCTCTTCGATTCCCTCAAGATTTTCCTGAGAAACAAACAGATCTTTCTTTTCATTTTTGCCCTCACCACTCTACCCCTCTCCGGCCTCCTCTTCTCCCTCTCCCTCTCCTCCCACCGCCTCCGCTCCCACGTCCTCCAACTCGAGTCACTCGCCCGCCTCTCCCCTACGCGGTTCGAGGCGCGTCAGGTCTGGCAGGAGTCACGCGACGACGCCGTTTCGATCCTCTACACAAAGGCCCTCTTCCTCCTTCCTTGCTTCGCCCTCTCCCTCCTCGCCGCCATCTCCGCCGTCAGCTCCGTCACAATCGCCGTCAACGGGAAACGCCCAACTCTCCACTCCGCTGCCACCGCCGTTAAGCTGACGTGGACCCGCCCACTTGCCACCTCCATACTAGTGTACGCGCTCTTCCTCGCATACGTCCACGTGCCTGAAACCCTCGCCGCGGCGTTCCCTGCTCCGGGCGCGAGGCTACTGATCCTGACCGTCGGATCCGTCATGGAGGTTTATCTGATGGCGGTGATGAGCCTCGCCGTCGTGGTCTCGATCGCGGAGGAGAGATTCGGGTGCGAGGCGATTCGGGTCGGATCGGGTTTGATGGAGGGAAGGAGGGTTTGCGGGTGGGTTTTGTCGGGGTTGTTCGTTTTGGCGACGGCGTTTATATCAGGGGAGCTCGAGAAGGCGATGGACGGTCAGGATCAGTTGATGAAGACGCCGCCGTCCTCGTTTTCGGCGGCGATGAGGGTGGCGGCTAGGCTAAGCGACGAGGTTGGGTTGGTCGTTTTGTACGGAGTGGTGGTGCTGTGGAGCTACATCGTTTTTTCGGTTTTTTACTGCGACTGTAGAAGACGGAACGGATTTAGAGCCGACCGGGAAAATGTGACAATATCAGTTTAGCCTTTTTTTTTTTTTTTTTTTTGGGACTTTATGGTTTTCGGTTTAGGGGGTGATGTTTTTGATAGAGACAGGACAGTTCTGTTTTGGTTTTTTTAATTTGTTATTTGGGGACCAGTTTAAAACAACCCGACGGTGGGTCCGACCAGGGGCCCGTCGGGTTTAAAAGCATGTTTCTTTCGGCTATATTGTCTACTCAGATTCAAGAAATGGATCTGAAGTGGTGGTGTTTGATTGATTCATGCTGATCTGTATCTTAATTTTTAATTAGGATGTTAACTATATTTTGTTGACGAAGTGTTTCTTTGTTTCATAAATGTTTTGAGCATTTCTGCAAAGGGCTTAGTTTTGGGTTTAAGAGTCCCAAAAATTGTCTTTAATGTCGAAACGTTGACTTTTGGGCTTCCGATTGCTGTTCCGCATCACTACTAAAATTACGGGGAGAAAGAGCAAAATAGTAAATTTTGGGGAAGAATTAGTAAATAATGGTACTTGTTTTTACAATATACGATAAAGAACATATTATGTGAATTTGAGATGTATCCTTTGAGAATTTGTGAACAAAGACTTCAAAATACGCTTATTTTTTTTTTCGTCTCCATCTCTCAACCTTCTCCTTTGCTAACATCTATGGTAGCTTAAAACTACTGTATTTATATGTTAATATTGTATTTTTAAATAATAAAAAAATTATTAGCAACATTGTCGGTGGCTTATGATGTCGCGGGTAGCCAAGAAATATTGTATTAATATGTAAATAATATATTTTCACATAAAAACAAAACTTTTTCAACAACCTCATCGGACCTGAAAAATACCGTATTTATATGTAAATAATATATTTAAATGTAAATGAAAAAAAATTACTGATAGTTTGCAGAGCATCACTGGCATTGACACGATGCTGATGGCAGTTAAATACAGTAAGTACATGTAAATATTGTTTTCACATGTAAGTATAAAAATTTATTTGCAAATTCATCGAACCATCGATTATAGGATAATACAATATTTACTGTAAATATAAAATTTACCGGTGACTTCGTCGGACCATTAATGACCAGGAACTATAATATTTACTTGTAAATACTATAATTACATGTAAATACAAAACTTTATCAGCAACTTTGTCGAACATCAACAACAGCGACGATGACGCCATCAACCAGAAAATGCAGCATTTATCTATAAATATGGTATTTTTATGTAAATATAAAAATTTACCGGCGACTTCATCGGACCACCGTTGACCAAAAAATATAGTATCTACCTATAAGTATTTATTTACTTATAAATACAAAAATTTACCCATGGGTTCGTCGGACACCACTAGCACTGACGACGGCGCCACGAGCATTGAGATACAGCATTTACTTGTAAAATACTATATTTACATGTAAATACAAAAATTTACAGGCATGTGGGAAATATAATATTTATCTGTAAATACTATATTTACAGGTAAAAAAATTTTAATAGTGGCTTCGTTGGACATGACCGACATCTATAATGATGCTAGCGATTGTAAAATACAGTATCTACCTGTAAATAGTGTATTTCTATATAAATACAAAAAATTATCGGTGACTTCGTTGGACCACAGCCGACAACATTGTCGAAAGCCGATAAATATACAAATTTCACAATATTAGAAAAGAAACAGATTCCACAATACCAGAGAAAAAAAACTCCATACGAAAAATTCCTGTGTGAATTTCAAAGCAAAAAGGAAAAGAAAAACATAAAAAAAATCTCTCATATATATCGGAAGGATATGTGTGTGAAGAATGTTAATTCACAAAATATAGGCTACAGCAACTATGCAAATAATCAGAGTTATAGAAGTAAAGCTATTGGAGCACTTTAAACCTATCAATTGACTAGTTTGTTGCGTTCTACCGTGCCTTGTTTCAAATAATGATAGTGTTTTAAATCATCTCACGCTCCGGCCACGCTTCGAAGCGGCCACCAATGTGCTGTTGAAGCAAAGGTCCTCCAACGACATCACCAGCCTCTTTGCCACCGGACCGAGCCGATCTTTGCAACAACGGTAGTCATGCACTCGTCGGCACTTGTCGCCTTCTTTTCTGGCAACACATAGGCGCACGTCGCTTCTGTCGTCTCGCCATTAGATCGTTGATCACAGCTGTCTTCAATCGACTTAGACGCCGGCGACAAGCAAAACTCGAAGATCGTCACCTAACCTCGCTGCCGTCAACAATGGACACGTCACTCCTCTTGATCGCGATTGTGATCACGGCTCCATAGGCAAATCGCCCTGTGTTAATCAATGCTCCTTATTGGATGTTTGCCGTCATCCCTCTTCCCAATGCTTTGACCTCGACAGCGGTGGTGCAGATGTGGTGTCCATAAATTTTCATATACAAATTTAGTTTTGTATTGCCTTATAATTATTACTTAGATGCAAAATTCTTTTATTATCGATTCAAATTTATTATATTTGGTGTAGTGTAAAGGCTCAGTCACGTTGATCGAAGCTCGATGTGCTTGACTAAACATGTAATAATTTTATTAGTTGAATTGCGCTCTGACATACGGTTTTTGTTTGTTTATTTTAATAATTGGAGTCATTAGTTTTATTTTCATATTGATCTAGAAAGTGTCTTTATATTCTTTTATTTATTAGATTTCCTAGTATATTTGAGTAAATATGATGGCTAAATATAATATTTTATTATATATTAAAAGTTAAGATTTCATATAAATAATTGATATTTTATTATTAGCCTTCTACAGTCTGCTACTAGAATTCTCTACACTCAGTCGGCAAACCAGTAATACAAGTGGCTGTAATCGCTTAGAGGAGGAGAAGAAGAAGAGGAAGAAGTAGAATTCTCCCACGATTCTCTAGTTGTTAGACACTCATAATCTCGTCCCAGATTCACTCTCCACTACTTTGTTCTAATCATTGTTCCCCCAACTTCTTGTTCACCAAAGACTATAACCTCCAAGCTGCAGATGCCTTTCCTAACATATTACTTTATAGTTGTACTTATAAATTTAACTTGTTTCCATTAGTTCTAGTTCTAAATGAACTTCCTTTTTTATATTATTCTTTTTAATAAATAATGTCTAAGTAAGTTGTTTGCAATAGGTGATTAGAATGATTGGACCCGTTGCTACATGTGCTGGATCTTCTAGAGGTGCAGAACCTCCACTAGGGCCAAGAAGACTTCCAGCAGATTGTGAGTTAGGTATGACTGAATACAATATGTCTTCTATCAAATGTATTATAAATTTTATATAAAATCTAACACTCTTGCATTGTCTTGTTTTTTGGTTTTATTTTTCAGTACCTGCTACCGCTAAGAAGGTTTATAGATGCATAAAGAATAAAGAAGTCCACAAGATTGTTGGTGCTAGTAAAGGAAAACTTCCAGTATTCCTAGACATTGAAGGAAAGACATATAAAGGCTTAGGGGACAATGCAGCCAGCTTAAGTAATTGTATAGGTCAGGCGGTGCGATCCAAAATTCCTCCATATTATGATAGTTGGAAGAAGGTTCCCGCGGTATACAAGGATTAAATTTTACCTCAAACATGGGTAATATTATTTCATATTTTATTTATAATATATAATTTTAGCGACCTTGTATTAATTGTGATATTTATAATGAAATTATAAGATCTTTTTGATTTTGATTTGACTCCTATATCGGCGGCATCAATAGATCGTAATGCACAAGACCGCTATAAGGAATGGAAAAATGACCATATTTCAAACAATTAGGGGGGGCAAAAAATGTAGTTAATGTGAAGAAGCAACGTCCCGACAATGTACAAACACAAGCAGATTGGGAGGCTGCTTGTGATTGCTTCTGCAACGAAGCTTTTCAGGTTTAAAGTTATAAACTCTATTTCTTATGATCATTGCATATTTTGATATAACATACTAATTTTAATCATTCATCTTTGTAACAAAAAGGTCGGCGACAAATAAAAGAAACAGAGCAAATGTGAAGCAACCAAGTCGTCATGGCACGCAATCGTATGCTAATTTGAGATATCAAAAGGTAGTAAATAAAAATTTATTAAACTATGTTTCATTTTTTCTTTAAGATATGTATTGTTCTAACATAAGCCTATCCCTTCTGTAGAGAAATCCTGAGACTGGTGAGTTGCTCTCAATTTTAGAAAATTAGCGTTAGTGTCATCAATATTCTGATGGTAGATGGGTTAATGACGCTGCAGAGGCTAGATATGTAAGTCATATAACTTATTTAGTTTTAGTTATGAAATTTTGAGTTAGATTGTAATTTATTTTGTTAAATGGAATGTGCAAAAGGAAATGCTTCAGATGCATGCTCAACAAACCCAAGTTGCTGCTGCGTATGCTTCTGCTTCTAGTTTGAGCACATCTCAGACAACACATCTCATGAATGAAGAAGAGATAGCAAAGAATGTGCTTGGATCACACAGAGGGCATAGGAAAGGAGTGGGCCCGAGGATGAGAAAAGACATTCTTGTAGCAGCTACTCTTGAGGAGGCTCGTTCACAGTCACAAGTACCTCCACAGGTGCAACAATGGATGGAGGAACAATCTCGGTATAACACACAACAAACCCAATATCAAAATCAAATGGCTGAATATCAAAATCAAATGATAGCAATATTCAAGCGTCTACTGCCGGATTTAGATTTACCAATGCCTCCCCTCCTCCACCACCACCACCACCACCACCACCACCACCACCACCACCATCACCTCCACCTTTTATGTCTTCCTTTTCACGTCCCGAAGAAAACAATGATGATGATGAAGAAACCGCTAATTTAGGAGATTAGTTTATATTTTTATGATTCAAACTTGTTGACTTAATGTACGTATAAACGTATTGTCTATATAGTTCTATTTTATTTATATCAAATTTTTTTAGTTATTATAGTGTGACGAGAAAATATATCTATGACTTGGTAGTTATTTGCTTGCAGGTTTTATTATGGATAGGGATGAAATTTTAAAGCATTCCAAAAAAAAAACACCGAATTACCACGACGACATTTGTCGTCGCTATTATCAATGTTGTCGCTAATAATTCTCGTATAATACGATACAGCGATGATGAAGATTTAAAGCATTTAACAAAACCCCGAAATATAACGACTATATTTGTCGTCGCTAATAATTGTCACATAATAAACTATAGAGACGACATTTATGGTCATTGATAATTCTTAACAACGACAAATGGCATCGTTGTATTTATTACAGTTTTCAAAGTTCCACCTAATTAGCGAAGACAAAGTAGTCGCTAAAACAAAAATGTCATCACTAAATATGTTTAGTTACCATCTGTTAGCGACGACATTTAGAGACGAAAATGTCATCGCTTAACACTTTTAGAGACGACTTTTTTTTTTTTTTATTTTAGCGATGAAAAATGTCGTCTCTAAATGGTCTTCTTGTAGTGTCTACCGTGCCTTGTTTCAAATAATGATAGTGTTTTAATTCATCTCATGCTCTGGCCATGCTTCGAAGCGGCCACAAATGTGCTGTTGAAGCAAAGGTCCTCCAACGACATCACCAGCCTCTTTGCCACCGGACCGAGACGATCTTTGCAACAACGGTAGTCATGCACTTGTTGGTACTTGTTGCCTTCTTTTCTGGCAACACATAGGTGCACGTCGCTTCTGTCGTCTCGCCATTAGATCGTTGATCACAGCTGTCTTCAATCGACTTAGACGCCGGTGACAAGCAAAACTCGAAGATCGTCACCTAACCTCGCTGCCGTCAACAATGGACACGTCACTCCTCTTGATCGCGATTGTGATCACGGCTCCATAGGCAAATCGCCCTGTGTTAATCAATGCTCCTTATTGGATGTTTGCCGTCATCCCTCTTCCTAATGCTTTGACCTCGACAGCGGTCGCGCAGATGTGGTGTCCATAAATTTTCATATACAAATTTAGCTTTTGTATTGCCTTATAATTATTACTTAGATGCAAAAAATTTTTATTATCGATTCAAATCTAATATATTTGGTGTAGTATAAAGGCTTAGTCACGTTGATCAGGAAGCTCGATGTATTAGACTAAGCATGTAATAATTTTATTAGTTGAATTACGCTCTGACATACGGTTTTTGTTTGTTTATTTTAATAATTGGAGTCATTAGTTTTATTTTCATATTGATCTAGAAAGTGTCTTTATATTCTTTTATTTATTTATTTATTAGATTTCCTAGTATATTTGAGTAAATATGACGGCCAAATATAATATTTTATTATATATTAAAAGTTAAGATTTCATATAAATAATTGATATTTTATTATTAGCCTTCTACAGTCTACTACTAGAATTCTCTACACTCAGTCGGCATGCCGGTTATACAAGTGGCTGTAATCGCTTAGAGGAGAAGAAGAAGAAGAGGAAGAAGTAGAATTCTCCCACTACTCTCTAGTTGTTAGACACTCACAATCTCGTCCCAGATTCACTCTCCACTACTTTTTTCTAATCATTGTTCCCCCAACTTCTTGTTCACCAAAGGCTATAACCTCCAAGCTGCAGATGCCGTTCCTAACATATTGCTTAAAAAAAAAAAAAAACCCTTCAAGGAACTTTTTTTTTTTTTTTTGTTAGTCACCACGAATCAGCCCTTTCATTAGCTAAAGAAGTATATGGGTAAGTTAATTAACTTATTTACCTATATACATGATTAGTTTTTGTCAATTATTTATTTCAATGCGTGTGGTTTTGTTAACAAGTTTATATACGTGTGTGTTTGTATATATTGACGAATATCTATTTTATATAGGAGCAAGAAAAGAGTGCCGAAGCACCTTCTAATCTTTCTGATGGGTAGCTTTTGAATTATGTATGTGTATCTACGTATGTGTAGGAATATAGTTATATAATTAATGAATTCTGCATCACATGTTTTTAATTCTTTGTAGTATGATCTAAGATGCTTATATGAATATATTTGTATTGTTATATGCGTATAAAGTGCACTTGAAAATTAGTGGCTGTAGAATTAGTTTTAGAGTTATATTGCTAAATAATAGACCTACAGTCCACTATGTTTTCTTCCTAGATATATATATATATATATATATATATATATATAACAAGTGGAAAGGATTTTGTATCTTTATTTCTTGAGGCAATTTGTTTCAATTATTTTATGTAGCAAACTTTAGACATTATGTATATACAGTTAATGATTTATTTAATTCCTAGCATATTACATGAGTGTAGTTTTTATTAGAGCTCAAGCAAAATTGTTTGGTTAGTCTGATTGGAAAAGCATATTTGAATCTTATGTCTATTGGTTTCTCATGGTTCTGATTTAGTTTATGTTTTGGATTATAATAGACCTTACCAATTACTATTCATTAAGGAATGGCTACTCTAACTGGTGGAGTCTCAAACAAAACTAATCACCAGGAAATCTACAGAAAAGAAACTTACAACAATGAAATGAGCGGTACCCACGAGCTAGGAGCCCAACCCAACCAACTCTTTCTTGAAAATCGGATAGATATTGTTATTTATATAAAAGTTTGGACTTTAATCTTTATATTATGTGTCATATATGTGCATCATCCATACTTCAATAAAAGAAAGTGAGCCATATGATCTATATTATTAAAGTGTTTAGTATTTGTTTAATATACTGCATATTGTTTAGTTGTTAGCTCTGCAAGTTGGAGCTTTTATACATTGTGAAGAATATCATCACTCCTATTTATAAGCAACTAGTTTAGTGACTTGATATGAAGGTTTTCTCATTTTGTTAATTCACATGAATAGTTTATAAGCTTTAGTGAATATGTAATTCCATTTTCTTAATATTGTGTAAATTAAACAAGTTGGTCCAATTTTCTTAGTCACCAACATTGTCCTAATAGCGTGTATAAATATATATATGTATATGTATGTATGTATGTTTGTATATGTGAATGTTAATATTATTATTGTGATTGATAACATTAGGCTTATTAGCACATTCAGCTGAACAAAGAAACTGATGCCTTTCACTAATTACAATTATCTCGACATGAGGTAAGTAGAAATTCTTTTCAACTGCATCACAAGATTATTAATGTAATATATGTGATTTACTATCTCATTTGCATTCATGACATAAAGGCACATGTATAGTTTTTTGAAAAAAAAAATCATCATACTTAGAGAAGATATTTATGTATGCATTGTGTCGTTTGCTTGTAAGTGGCCTTAATTAGTTCCATGGGTGAGATTGGGACTCAAATGGTTTCATGGGATAAATTGGGACCATTTCAGACCTTTTTGTAGTTCCTAGGATCGGGAGACTATAATGTCTCATGGGTTAGATTGAGGCACTATTGCTTGGTGAAGGTTCGTTAATATGCATGCATGCTTTATAATAGGACTGGATGAGCGGGTCATGGTGTACACAACTATGTGCGCATTAAACATTTTTATGAGATAACAGGTACAATGGTAATTTTATGAGTCCATGCATGATGCCACTACATTGAATTGTATAGTTTCTACTTATTGGGTGTTAGCTCATGTTGTCCTTGTGATGTAGATGAGGATACATCTAAGTAATGTTAGTTTGGAGGTCGACTGGCATGCTCTTTGTTCTCATAATTGACATTGCTGACCTTACATAGACACACATTTGTTTAAACTTTATATTTTTAGTATTTGTAACTCTTATGGGCCTGTTATGCGCACGGTTTGGGAAATGTTTCATTTTGAGAAGTATATTATTATAAATATTTATCACCGATCTATTTTTTATGAGTATTGATGCATGGTTGTTTGTAAATTACAAGGTTTTCAAAAAATTTAAGTTTTCCCACTATTTTCTATAATAATTATATTCTTTTTAGAGAGAATTATGACATTGTCGAGCTTAATTATACATTAACTGTATGATTAAGTTAGGCGGGTGTCACATTTACTATCAGAACTATTAGTTTAAAGTGGTGTTGTAGATTGTCCATATACAAGGGTGGTGGGTCGGAAAAGCTCAATTGACGAGTAGGTGTTTTTCTATATTTTATATGTCATTTATTTTAATCATACATGATTATTATTGGCTATTGTTATGTAAGTGTGTGAGAATTTTAGGAAAACTACTAGATAAACTCATTATCAAGTATAGTGTCAACATCCCCTCTTGAGAGACCCTTCAATCAGATCAAATTCTTAGGGCCTCATAGAAATGGTTGATGGATGAAAATTATCTACAGATTTGGTTGAATTTGATATGTCATATTATCAGGTGGTTTTAGGAATAGACTGGTTGTCAAAATTCCATGACATTATCGATTGCAAAAAAAAAAAAAAATGATGTTCTAACCACAAGAGCAGAAAGTGAACTTTTTTGCAGGAGCAAGAAATAAGTTTAGAATCCTAGTGATTTATGCTTTAAAGGCCCATAAGTTGTTAGACAGTGGTTATGTTGGTTATTTGGGTGGTGCGGTTGATATACGAAATAGGTACTCATGGTGCAAGAATTTTTAAAATTATTTCCCAAGGACTTACCAGGATTACTGCCAGATAGGGACATTGAGTTCGTCATTGATTTGGTTCCAAGCATAGCTCCTGTCTCCAAAACACGTTACAGAATGGCTCTAATATAGTTAAAAGGAAAATTACTGGATAAGGGTTTTTCTTCTTAGGGGGCTTTAGTATTGTTTGTTAAGAAGAAAGATGGCACGGTGAGGTTATATATTGATTATAGAGAATTAAATAAGGTAACTAATAAGAATAAGTATCCATTCCCGAGGACTGATGATTTGTTTGATCAACTTCAAGGGCTGCAATTTGTTCAAAGATTGACCCCAAATTGAGTTACCATCAGTTGAAGATCAAAGAGGAGTATATCTTGAAGATTGCCTTCAGAATGAGATATGGACATTATGAATTTTTGGTAATGCCCTTTGAGTTGACTAACGCTCCAGCTGTATTTATGGATCTAATGAACATGGATTTTCAGAGATAGCTCTGTTGCTAACATAACTGACCAGGAAAAAAATGGTTTCATTGGACAGAAGCTTGTGACAAGAGTTTCCAAGAGTTATAACAAAGATTGATATGTAGAGTGTCAATTTCCTCAAGGATTAGATTACTAAATTTTTACTATTTATCGTAGTTCAAGCACTTCTAATTTTATCTAGATAATATTTAATTAATGGCAGTTTTAAATTAGAAACAAGAAATTAAAATAAACTAAAATAAAAATAATAAAAGTAAAATAAACAAAATAATAAACTTGAGTAAATTTGATATCAAAAAGGGTAGAGGAACTATTTCGCCAAGTTTTTCTTGTAATTGGTGATTACTTAGATTATTGTCAAATTAATCTCTCTAATTTATTGGCTTAGAACACTCATGTATTTCAATTTTCCTCTCCCAACTACTCAATTAAGAAAACAAAATTAATTAATTCCAATATTCCTATTTAGATCCAATTTTTAAGGACTTATTAAGCAAGTTCTATTAATTAGTGACAAAGAAAATTATAGGTCTCCTAACTCTATAATCTCCTAGGTTGCATTGCCTAAACCCATATATAGAATCCTCCTTTCCTAACTATTAATCCTGAATATAAAATCAACTAATTGGTGATCAATCAATTAGAGGCATTAAATTCAAGAAAACACAAATAAATGAACAAAGAAGTCAATTTGCAATAATCGAGGCAATAACCCAAACATAATTTCAACTTGGATCTATAGTCCTCTAGACTAAAAAATTTAGCTATGCATAATTGCAAATAAATCTACAATCACAACCCAAAATATGAAAATAGAATCTATAGCAAATTACAAGAATTTCAAAAGAAAGGAGAGAGTAAAAAATAAATAAATAAACTAATGATGGAGCTCCAAAGATGAGCTTAAAGCTCTTTTTCTCCTTGTTTTGGAAATCTTCAATGGCTGCTATGAATGTCGCAAAATCATCCACCAAATTTCCCATGCAAAACCTAAAAAATGATTATTTATATCTCTTTCAAAAACCTAGGACTTTGTCCCAAAGTCAACCTCAAATCAACACTTCTTCTGGGTCAGACATCGAATGTGTGAGGGTAGGGAGCAAGGCGCACAACCATGCATGTTTTAAAACTTCGACCTGGGGCAAGATTTGAAGTGATCCCATAGCTGCATGCGGTGTTTGTTGGGAAGCATGATGCATCTTCTCGCTCGGCCGTGAGGCTAAGCTAGCACCCCCTCTCTAGGACATGTTACTGGGGCACCCATTTTATGTGTTGGGGCATGTGTTTTGCTTATCTAAAGGCCTCAAAATGCATTCTTTTCTTACTAAACATAAAAATAAAATAAAATAATTACACTAATCAATAGATAAGTAAATAAGGAAATAAAAATAAAAATAACATAAACACAAAATTGGCTAATTTTTATTCAAATTCAAATAAACATAAAAACTACTAAATTACCCAAAACTTAACAAAATGTATAAGTTAGAGTAACTAATAAAATCATTCTATCAAATTTGCCCACACTTACAATTTTGCTAGTATTTGAGCAAAAGAGAAATGAACAAAAGAGAGAAATAAAAAGAACCAATGAATTCAAGTGAGTGCAAAGTGAGAAGTGTTCTATTGTAGTAAACTCAAGCCTCAAAGATGTCAAAAGTTTAATGGCTTTAACAATATTACAAATACAATGTATGTTTAGAATTTCAATTCAAATGCAGCTTGCATGCTTTTAATCCTTCTAGTATGTGTAGCCCCTTCCACTAATCTCTCTACCACTCGAATGACTTTAAACATGTAGGTAGTTTGTGACTAATCCCTAAAACAAGCGTTGCATGAATTCTATAAGCCCACTCTTCATAACTATCTCCACTAATGTAGACTAGGGCGCTATTAAGTATCATTAGGTCTTTCTCAAGCTTGTAATGAATGGTTAGGGTGAATGGTAGGATAAGAGATCTCATTTATGGCTCAATATACCCTAGGCATATCGTACATTCTAAGACCTTAACAAAACTAACTTGCACAAATAGAAATCCACCTTCAATTTCCTCTTCTTCTTAACACCATACTTTTTATTCTATCAAACAAGAAAAAGGAGCAAGACACAACACCCCAAAACTTGAGTTTCTTCTAGTACTATGATCTTTTGGGTGAAAGTCTCCTTAATTTATTTACTTCATCAATGTTTTTTTATTTGAAATTATTCAATTCCTTTTTTTAAATGGAAATAAACGTGAAAATGAAAGAAAGAAAAAAGAAAAACACAAATAACAAAACCTCAATTTTTTAACATTTCTTCACATCTTTATCTTAAACTTCTTCTAAAACACAACTCTAAGATTAGTCTTAGAATGACTTTATGCTTGTGGGTGTTGGGTAAAATATGGGAAAATGCATTTACGCTAAGCTAAATTTACGTGGGTGTCCAAGAAAATGATATATACATATAAGGCTCAAATGAGGTAGACAATTTTGTGCGAGGTCAGCTAAAAAGACTCAAATGTTCCAAACATTGCCTAAATTCCGCTCTTAGTGATGTCTAGCTAAGATTTCGCCTCAAAAGGTTGTCAAGTGAGTTCTAAAGTCCTTGGGATCGTGTGGCCACCTACAATGCATAATGCTTCTCTAAATGTGCAATTGGTTAAGTGTACAAGGCTTTTGTGCTCAAGCGTGAAGGATTAAAAGCAAAGCAAACCAACACAGTAATCAAGCACACAAACATCACTATGCATGTATCATTCAAAGAGCCGTTGCCAAATTCACTCACTAACTATCCTTGACCTTTGTTTACTAACAATACACAACTTGTTTACAAAAAACATTTTTGGTTTTTTTCATTTTCATTTCTCTTCTTCTTTTTTCTCAACATTTTATTCATTTTCTTAAATACATAACAAAACTAAAATAAATTAAGCTAACCCATAAATTTCACTAAAGCACGAAAATAAAACTAAAAAAAATGCAACCAAATGACATAAAACATAAATAATAAGCAAAGGTGCTATTAAAAACAAAGCAGCAAATCTCAAAAAAGTCGATCTCTATCCAAAACTTACACTAAACATTGTCCTTAATGTTTATAATAAATACAAAAGGGTAAAAAAAATTCTCTCAGAGGCGAGATAGGGAGTCATCAACTATGCATCGTCGTCGTGTTCCTCCATGTTCTCTTAACTGGCTCCTTCTTCTCCATGGTTGCCAAATGTACAGTGGGTTCAGGAAGTAGGGTGGACACATCGACAGCCAAGGGAAATTGCTTAGGAGGTTGGTGGGATCAAGACCACATTGATATTGGAACATTTGCTAGAAAAAAAGATCTTTGGTGACCTCATGAGATAGCATCTCAACCTATCACTTCTGATGCGAATATATCATCTTGTTTGTTTGTTGTAGGGAGGCTTCTATTTGGTCCATCCGCTCAACGGGCTTCATGTTGGACCTAGATCATTGGCCCATCGGAGCCTAGCTAGAAGACAACCGGCTTGGGACTTTCTTCCTCGTGGCCCTTCCACGACGCAGAAATATTGTTGGTGGTGAGCAATCGGATCAAGGGTAGAATCTCCTCTTGATTGCTCATAAAGAAACTGGCACATCGACAAAGGTTGATGATTATTAAGGGAAAAAAGAGGCTCACTCCTTCATTGCTCACTGATTGAATGGTAAGCTGAGAGATGATGTTTCCCACCTTGATAGAGAGGTCCTGATGGATTGCAAAAAGAAGCAAAGCTCTCTCAAGATTCACTTTGTTGAAGTAAGTCATGGGGTGGAGCCTTCTGGTGACAAAGTGAAATCGCACTTTCATATCATCAAGCAGAGAGTTGTATGGGAAGTGAGACTGATGCTTCTTTTTCATGGCCTATTATGTCCCCGGTTCACAAATAATATGGATGACTTCACCATAATCTGGGTTGTCTATATAAAGACTATATGCATTATCATTGTCCTAAGTTGGGTGGCTGTAGTAATTGTTAATTGTTCTTTTACTAAAATCTACCTCACGCCCCTAAACTTTGGTGCTTCAATCATCATGCTCGAAATCATTAGCATAAAACAAGTTAAGCTCACACTCTTATTGGGTGTTTTTCTTCGGACTTTGCAAATAGGTGGATAAGTATGTGGCGAGTTAGCAGATCCTATCTCTAAAAACCAAGTAAGTAAGAATCTCACCTACAGCATAAAAACTAGAATTTTCAAAGTAGTTTTTTCACTCATTTTATTAAAATGCATTTCTTGTGTTATGCTATGTTATGTCATGTTAGATTAGGATATGCCACATTATGCTATGCTTATGTTGTGTATTGTATGCGATGAATGTTATATAAAATTATATTATATATTTATGTTGTATATAAATAATAATTTATGTTATGAAATGTTATGTAGTAAAATGCCATATTGCATATATATAATAAGACAAATGTAATAACTTAGATAAGATAAGTTAAGTTAAATGTGTCGTACCAACCTCCTGACCTACAGGAAGGTATTTAGTTTAGATTATTTTATGATCTAAGGACAATGGGGACCTTAACAAACCCTAACTCCCTAAAGATCGCAAGGACCCATTAAGTAAGATAGATTAGATATATAAGATATGTTCATAAAGAAGCATAACCAACCCATGCATATTTTAATAAATGTTTTAAGCTTTGTTTTATGAGTATATGTTTCCTATTTGCAAAGCGAAAGCTCACTCATATGTTCATGCTGTAGACATGTAACCAATCAACAACTTGTGATGGACAGTGGCGAGCGACGGACAAATGGTGGAAATAGGTATAGATACCACTTACTAATATATGTTCTGCAATAGTTATAAAATGAATATTTATGTATGTATAAGTAGTTTTACGCATGTATGGTTTGAAACTAAGGTTGTAATTGTACAACCTGTGTCTAGATTACTTTAAGACTACTATGTTGGAACATATATAAATGAAAAGTTCAAACAAGTTGTTCATAGTAATATTCAGTTTTAGAAATGTTTTAAAAAGATTTATTTTAATAAAGGAATGTTTTCAAGAAAGAAATTTAATTAATTAGTATTATATTAAAAAATGTTCAATAAATTCAAAACTTTAGCATAAATTAAGATTAAATATATAATTATATAGTTAAATAACGGCCACATAGATAGGATTATTGTGGTCGTTACAACAATAACCTCAGAGAAGACATAAAATTCATTTCCCCCAAGTTTTAAACATCAAAACATGACACTTGATTTCCATCGATTTAAACTCATCAAAGTAAATCTCATGATCAATCTGAATTTGTAAATCTTAGAGAAAAGATCAAGAAAGACAAAAAGAAGATAAGAAGTATATAAATATAAATATATATATATATATATATATATTGTTGTTTCTAGCATCATAAGCTCTCACATGAAACATTTTCTGATTTTTAATATATGTGTTGAAGATTTAACAAATGTTTTGAGCTTTTCTATCTAGGGCTTCTTTCGGTCAGGGTCCCAAAAATTATGTCTTGATATGAAAATGTTGACATTGGGTTTCCAAATGTTGTTCCACCAATGAATGTAGTACCAACATGTCATCCTAAAAAAATTAAACTTAAGGAAAGGACCATTAATTGTAGAAATAAAACTATGGCACTCCTCACCACAAATGTGGCTCTCACTGCTATAAAAAATGAAATGCCCATAAATTTTTAGGTTTTTGGCACATTTATCGAATCGAACTACTCTACCCATAGTCGAACACATGTATGATTGGTCAAATGTTGGGCTGTCATGCCCCGAAGTATGGGTAGTGACATGATGTATTAATTAAGTTAATTAAAGTAGATTTTTTTAATAAAAACACCAATTAAATGATTTGGGTTATTTTGAAAAAAACATGATAGTTTAAAAAACATTCTAAAACATTTATCATATTTTGAAATAGTAAAACATAAAATAAAATATTAAAGATAATAAACATAAGCTAGGCCCCACCGAACCCACGTTAGTGCACATACATGGTATCGACAATAAAATAAGACAGTCACAGTCTAGCACGAGAGATAGACATTAAAATAATACATGCCTTGAATTAAATAAAGCAATGACCTAAAACAATTTTCTTATGACTCACTTGTTGCCCTGTTGCCTCCCTGTCAGTCCTAAGCTGCAATCCACCTAAGGGAAAGGTTTTAAAAAACAGATAAAGAAAATATGAGCAGAAGGCTCAGTAGGACTAGGGTTTAGAAAACATACATTTTAAACATAAATTTTCATATTTGAAGATAATTTATAAAAATTCAAAAAGATGGATAGAACATATTTAATTCATTCTTACCTTTTTAAAACACTATTCATTTGAATATTCTTTATCAACTAGTTTGTTGGCAAAGCCATAATATCACCACTGTAGTGGCCCAGCTAGGTTTTAGGACTTGCCCCTAAGGTCGTATGTGGTCTCGCGTCTATTTACGCATTTTAAACTAACCTCGAGTATAAGGTTGTCTCAAGGAATATTTTCTCGGTGAATTCGAGGTCGAACCCACAAGGAAGGATTTATTTAGTTTCAGTACGTGTATTATATTAACTTTTTCTTTTTATTTAAACTAAAAAATTTGAGAATTAATATTTATTATTCACAGAATGTATTTACAATATTTACACATTTTTTTATAGCATTTTTCATCTTTAAATTTTGATAATTTGGAACTTTAATAACAAGAAATACAAATAATAATTTAAGCAGAGTAACAACAACAATAACAACAATTTAAGGAAGTAAAACAACAATAAAACAGGGCTGAGGTTTAAAGGTTCTGTTTTGACAATTATCTTCAATATATTTTAGTTTCTCTTTTTATTTATTAGTTGGTTTAAGTATACACTATGCCATCCTATGTCGACAAAAAATAAGATTTACCAAGCATTTACTGTGCCATTCTATGTCTATAATGTAGCAAAAACACAACTTAATAAATAAGCAGTATTTCAACATAACTTAACTAAAATAACAACCAAGATAGTAAGTTAAGCATTTACCAAGCCATTCTCTGTCTACGAGTAATCAAGGTCCTCCCAAGCATTATCCGTGCTAGTCTATGTCGTCGATAAATCAGAACCGTAATTTTGGCAGAGTTTTAGCTAAGAAAATATTGAAATTCTAGGTTTTCTAAGAGAATATTTTGGCATTACAACAGCTTAGAAAACTAAGAAAAACCAAAAATATTTAAGATAATTTTGCCAGAATTTCCCCCTCTCCCCTCAGCTAAAAAGAAATTTAGAAAGACATAATTAATAAAGTACTACTAATATTATTGAGCATAATTTTTACAACATAAACTAGAAAATATTTTACAAGAAACTAGACTGAAAAGTAAAATAAAAACTAGACTATAATTATTACAACAACATTTTCATGCTGCGAGGGGGCTCTCTAAACTGAGGCAAATGCCTCGGTATATATAGGAGATCGATTTTGCAAACGTCCACTTGTAATTAATGCTATTTCCTGTTGAAAGTTGACGATTTTGAATTATTTCCTTCTTCTTTCACGCTGATCCGCGTTCGTGAGAATGCGAATTTGTCTTTGAGATTCTCTACCTCGCGGTACACGGCAACACTTAAACAGACTGATCGTGACCGTTAATCGCACGATCCAACGGTTCCAAACACGCCTGAAAATGGGCCCAGCAGGGACCAGTGGGACAACAATTTTGGACTGTCAGATTGCTCTTGGTCATTGCATCCAACGGCTGGAAGAACAGCTGAACGTGGACTCACCCACATGCAAGCAGACACGGCCTGCGATTCCCCTGCCTCGCCTGCAGCTTTGTCGGCGTGTTAACACACGCGCCAATCATCTCTCGACACGTGGATCGCACTTTGAGATTCCGCTGATGCACCGAATGATGCGTTGACACGCGTCTCTTCCTCGGACGGCTGAGATGAATTCGGCAGTGAATCTGATGGTCCTTGTTACGCCACGTGTCCCATATAATTTAAATTCGGATTTTTTTTTATCTTTTTGATGCATTTGATGTCCGATTTTATCCGTTTTGGTGTCGTTTTGCTCCGTTTTTTCTCCAGATTTCAAATCTAAAAGTCACAAACACACTAATATTAATTATTTTACAAACATAATATTTATTAAAAATATTTATTTTACATTAAAACACACAAAATTAAATAAAAACTCCTAAAATTTTGCAGTCTCTTGCGGTTTAGCACATATATAATTTTTATGACTTGCAAATATTTTTAAAAATTACTAAAAATATAATAAGACATATTTATAAACTTAAAACACACTATCAAACACACTAAAACTCAAAATAAAATAACCGCATTACTTTTACGGTTTTGACTATTTACAGACTAGACACTTATTTAACACACCAAAATGACTCTAATAATTACTAAAAACATAAAAACACACTAAAAATGCATTTTTAAACATATTTTCACACCAAGACACAAAAATACTTATTAACACAAAATGCTATTAATTAGAGGATTTAATGAGAAATAAAAGCATAAACAAATGATTTAAGCCTTAGAAAATGTACACTTTTACAGTCTCATCACACCCCCAACCAGCTTATTGCTAGTCTCTAGCAACTAAAGCGATAAAACTTAAAACAGACAAAAGATTTTTTTTTTTTTAAAACTTGCGATTCCTCAGTGATTTTCCTCAGGGTTTATCTCATATTCATGCCCCAAAGTAAAGATGCATACACTAATTAAGTTATGATTCATTTCTAGAGTTTGTCAATTATTTAAGATGAATTTTCCCCTATGTGTGTGTGAATTTCTATTACTAATCAATGCATAACTAGATAATTTATATTAATATATCTTAATTTATTTAAATAAATTCTTATAAATTTGTTTTTTATTCCTCTCTCCACTAATGTAGAATAACACCTTGTTAAAGACTTTTAGGACTTTATTCGGCTTGTAATGTAAGGCTTGGGTTAAAGGTATGATGGGAGATATATTTGAGGCTTAGTTCACCCATAAGACACTTACAAAAATCCCGAACCTATAAAATATACAATCCAATTCTCAAAGTTTACAATCCCAAACTCGAAATGAAATTTCCTTTGTCAACCACTTTTTATTTAACTTTCTTCTTTTTTTTGATTTTTTTTGTTTTGTTTTGTTTTTGTTTTTTTTTTTTATATAACTGAAAAATAAACGTACATATTTTACAGAGGTAGCAGATATTCCTAACTCATCCTAACCTCATAAACCTGAATTCACTTGAAAGAACAGATGTCTTATAAGTGAAAGGAACAAGAAAAGGATTATGAATTTATTAAAAAGGCTAGGCTAAATATATGGGTAACAAACAAAATAGAACATTAAGCACAACGAGGTGACTAGGGATATAGAATGTAAACAAGTTAGCTTCAAAGGCTCAAACGATCCAAAGATCGCCTAAATTATATCTATAACTTAGTGTTATCTAGGATTTCACCTCAAGAGGGATTTAAACAAGTTATAAGATTTTATAAAAATAAACCAATTTATACTAACATAAACAGTCTCTAAATTAATATAACAAATCATAGTGCAAGATTAGGTGTTCAAACTTTGGGAAAATTTCATCCTAAACATATGGCAAACTAAAGAAACTAATATAAACTTAAATAATATTTAAAATTTACCTTAAGTCATGGAAATGATATAATCTTGATATCGTCAATGGACAGGAGGCAAATCACCAAAATATTTTTAGATTTTTAAATTTTTTTTAAAGTTTTTTTAATAATAAATGCAATACAAACACACAGTTTTTACAACCATGTAGAAACACGTTTCAAGAATGCTAGTCACTCCATTACTCAACTATTTCTACCAAGGTGAAGATGCGTTTCAAGAATAATAAATACTCCTTACCTCAGCCATCTTCAAACTTTTATGCTACAAAAGAAAAATGCAGAGATGAGAATCTTACAAACACAAAGGACTTCATTTTCGGACCATTATCGAGATGCGTTTCAGCTCAAAACCTTCACTCAGCCATCTTGACCTATGAACACATGAATCTTAAAGTCTTACAAACAGCACACACTTTTTTTTTTCGCTTGGTTTTTAAAACTAGTCCCAGATTCAATCACAAAAGAAAAAAAATTGACACAACCTTCTCCCCCCAACCTAGATTGAACACTGTTCCAAAGTTTAACAAGATTAAGTAAGAAGAGTAACAACATATACTTACCAGAGCGGTTATTCAAAGACAAAAACATAAACAAAGATAAAAACAACAATGCTGTAAGTAAAACTAAAAGAGGTAGAGTTTAGAGAGAAAGATCCCAATCTCGTTGCGTTTTCCGTAGAACTTTGATGTTACAGTGTCCGTTTCAGGATCAATGACGTGCATTTTTTCGAGCAATTCCTCCACAGTAGTGGCAGAGATGAAAATCTTTCTTCCTGAGTCATCAAGAAACTTTTGTTCCACAGCATGATCTAAAAAACTAAGCAAACTGTCAAAGTAACCATTTATATTTAACAAACCAACAAGTTTAGAGTGTAGTCTTAACAATTTCCAACTAGCAATGGCAAAAAGTTCCTCTAGAGTTCCTAAACCTCCAGGTAAGGCAACGAAAGCATTAGAAGTAAACTCTATGTCTCTTATTCGCTCAGGCATACCTGCAACTATTTTTTCAACACCAATGGTGGGACCACATAAACGACTTTGAGCAAGGACACTTGGAATATTACCTAAAGCTCCAGTACCTCCAGAACGTTTTCCAGCAGAGACAGTACCCATTAAACCTAGACTACCTCGTCCATAGACAAGGTTTATCTTTTTCGTAGCGAAGACATAGCCCAGATGAAATGCAGTTTCTATGTAATCAATGCCTTTTCTTGATTTAGAACCACAAAACACACAGATATTATTAAACTTTAAAGATGACTGGGACGAGGAATCCATGATAGTTACTAAGACTAAGATTCTTCTTTTTTTTTTTTTTTTGACTGACTCTATCTTATAAATTTGCTCTGAGAAAAACTTAAGAATTGAAAGGATTTTATAGACACCTAAAGAGAACATTAGGTAAAATTAAATAACGACAGGTGTGATGACAGACAAGGACAGATAAATGTGACACACCTGCAGACAACTTGTACCTGACAACACTATTAACTTTTTGACAAACTAGACTTTATTGTACATTTTTTGACAAATGGGACTACATTTTAAATTTTGAAGCAAAGTTTATCTTACACGACACACAAGACACCTACCGAATAAAATTATGCATCTAACAAAAGAAGAAAAGTCAAGATATTATTATTATAAGATAAACAGTACAATCACAATTATTAAACAACAACTGTATAGATCACACAAAAATAAAAAATCTTTTTGTTGATGAAATTTTATTCGAGAATGAGTTGAAGAAAACTTTTGTTCATCAAAATGCGTTTCCAGAAATTCCATTACTCAGCCGTTTTGATGATTTTTTCATTAAAACTATGATCATATCTCGAATAAATTTTCAAAATTTTTTTTTTATTATTTTTTTTATGATGATTTTTTTTAAGACAAACACTCAAAGAAACAAAGAAAAATACCTTACAGACCTTATTCTAATGTAGAAGGATCTTGAGTCTGTTTTCCATCTAACATTCTCGCAAACTAAATAGTTGGGTCTTTTAGTGTCAGATTCTTAAGACGTTCTTTTTCTTCATGAAATTGAGGCCAGAGTTGTTTCATAGCCCCCCAAACGTATCCACTTGGATGAGACTCAAGAGAAACTTGGAGATCTTTTAAGTTTTCATTCCTAAGACCATTTTTACATAACTGAATTTTATCTTCCCTATTTCTAGTTACGAAACTAGGTGAGGGACATTTTCTAGAACAGGTTTGACGAGAACATTTATGACATTTTGACTCCATACGACGAGCTCTTCTTTTTCTAGCACACAGACTTGTACCCATACCAGGCAAACCTACATTATTTACATCACTTGAACGAGCAAGACCTTCTATGTACATCTTAATATCAGTAGGAAGCTTAAAACGTGAAAGTACCCAAAGACGAGTGACTCTAGTTTTGTACTTCTTTCTGATCTCTCTTTTAGAAAGTGAAGGGAAATATTTCTTTAAGTGCTCATATTTCGGATCCATGATTGAGAAATTGAGATTCTTGAGAGTGAATTGAAAGCTTTAAGAGAGAGTTCGAGAGAGGATTGTGAAGATTTTTGTGGAAGCAGAAGAAAAGGAGATTGAAAAGTGTTTGAAAGATTGAAGAATTTTGAAAGAGTTTTGAAGAATTTCTTGGAATTTTAGTGAGAAGACAGAGAAAATTTGAGAGAGAGAACAAGAAATTTAGAGAGAGAAAGAACAAAGATTTTTGAGCTTGGATGCACAGTAACAGATTTTATAGACAAGGGATAGACTTCTGTTCAGACACGGGGAAGACTATTCAGACGCATGCGAGAGTAATGGGTTGAACTAAAATGGGCCAAAGAAAAGTAACCTAACAGATTACTCAGACATGAAAGTATTTTTGTGTTTTTGAGTTTTTTTTTTAATTTTTTTTTAATTTTTTTTGTTTTTTTTAGAGATCTAAAATTTAGAAAAATTCATTGAAAATTATTTCATTAAAATGCGTTTCTAGAGGCCGTTGATACAAAAATACCAACTAATTGTGCTAATTATAACCTCCATAATTTTTGCCATTTTAATAAATTTTTGAAATTATTTTTCTGATTTTTAGGAAAAATAAAGAAAATAAAGATACAATAAACAAAAACAAAGACATAAATATGATAGAAACATTAATCTATAACTATGATTTCAGTTTCAAGATCAGGGTCAGAATCATCAATGTTGATGACTGTTGGAAGAGTTGCTCTAAACCTTTCCAAAAGATAGCACTCCTAAAAAGTTAAGCTGCTAGCAGCTGCAAAGAATCTTTATTGAAATTCTTCTTCATCCATGAGATCATACATGAGGTCATTCATAGTGTCACCCATCACCACATCCTCAGGTTCTTCTCTAAAAACATCATTTTCACATTCAGCTTCAAAATTTGAATTTTTAGCTTCAGGAGATTGGTCAAAAACATTCACAGGATGGTTATCAACCTTGGGTGGAACATTCGAATCAAAAGAATTAGTCAAATCAGCCAAGGGATCAACAAACGTTCCTGAAATATTGCTCTCAACAAAATTCACTTTACACTTTCTAGAGGGTGATTGTGCCATGTTAAAAACATTGAGTTCTGAAGTCATATTTTCAAAAGACAATTTTAGTTTTCTATTTCTACAATTAATCAAAGCATTAGAAGTTGCAAGAAATGGATGACCCAAAATGACAGGAATTTGAACATTTGAATTTGTGACAGGTTGTGTATCCAAAACAATGAAATCCACTGGGTAGTAAAATTTATCAATTTGGACTAACACATCCTTGACAACACCTCTTGAAATTTTTACAGATCGATCAGCTAGTTGAAGTGTGACAGAAGTTGGCTTTAGTTCACCTAGACCTAATTTTTGATAAACAGAATAAGGTAAGAGGTTGACACTAGCACCAAGGTCTAACAAAGCATGTTCAATTTGAGTATTTCCGATGATGCAAGAAATTGTTGGACAGCTAGGATCTTTGTATTTCAATGATGAATCATGTTGAATGATGGAACTAACATTCTCAGCTAAAAATGCAATTTTAGTCACATTATGCTTTCTTTTAATTGTACAACAATCTTTAAAAATTTAGCATAAGATGGGACTTGTTTGATTGCATCTAAAAGTGGAATGTTAATTTTGACTTGTTTAAATAGTTCAAAAATTTCAGTGTTTTTGTCAAACTTCTCTTTTGAAAGCAAAGCTTGAGGAAATGGAATCTTTGGAACAAATTTCTCTTTTGAAACACTCTTTTTTTTTTTTTGGTAAAATGAGAGAGAAAACGAGAGAGAGAATGAATGGAAGAGAGAGAGATGGTTTAAATAAAGGGAAAGAAGGTTAGTTTGGTAAAATGCCCTGTCCAACACATGGTGTTCAAGAAAGACGACATGGTTTTCAAGAAAGAGGACATTTTAGATATTTGACAAATTGTTTAGTTTCAAAATTCAAAATAACAAATACAAATAAAAAAAATTAAGAGTGGTTTAAAATAATTAATAAAAATCAAAAGTAACTTTAATTTGAAAATATCACAAAATAGTGAAATTAGGTTTAATTTACATCATGGCATACTAATGCACCATTTACTCACTAATCTCACTTAATTAAATCATGGGTGTTACAGTTCTCCACCCCTTAAAGAAATTTCGTCCTTGAAATTCAAAAATCAACCCTAAAAACAAAATAGATGCAGATACAACTCCCGTATAGTCGACTCTAATTCCTAGGTTGCCTTCTCAACCCTATGGTGCTACCACATCACATTCACTAACAGAATTTAACGGCGTGGAAAACCTATCACTTCTCAATCGATAATCTAAACCGGCACCTCTTAGTAGGTCGTGTCTTCCTGAATCTACACATCGTGAATTGAGACAATTTTGCTTGGCTCGTGCGGACATTCCTGAAGCATTGACACGCAAAACACGACATGAACATGAGAGAGTCTAGGAGGAAGATCAAGGCGATAAGTGTCCACTCTAACACGTTAAGAAATCTCAAATGATCCGACGTACTTCAGTGCAAGTTTCCCCCACTTACACCGAAATACAAAACTCTCTTATGTGGCGAAACCTTTAAGAAAATGAAATCTCTCACCTTAAATTCCAAAGGTCAGTGTCTCCTGTCTGCATGACTCTTTTGCATACTTCGAGCTGCTCACAACCAATCATGAGTCACGATAACCTTTCCATTACTCTCATGGGTCTCTTCAGGTCCTATATGATCCTATCTTCCAGTTTTGCTCAACTCACTAGCAATCAACACAACCGTTCATATGATGCTTCAGATGATGCTACTCCAATGCTCGCCTGGTAACCACCTTGTATGCAAACTCTGCCAAAGTCTAAAACACACGCACGCAACGTATCCTTGAGAATGTAAATGACTCGCTCGGCTACCCATCGGTCCGAGGATGAAAAGCCGCACTGAAATCCAAGTTTGTGCCTAAAGCTTCCTCTGGAAGCTCCTCCAAGAACTTGTCTCGAACATGACAACCTAAAGGTAGGAAATGGAGTGCGCCGATTTCATCAACCCGTCGACTATGAGCCACATCGCATCATGCCTATGCGTCAGCCTCGGTAACCTAGAGAAGAAATCCATAGTGACATGCTCCCTTGCTGAAGCTGATCAACAGGCTTCTAATGCTCGGCTGCTAACTGGAGACAAATCATGCTTTTAGCCACGTACTCTTGAACATCTTTCTTCATGCCTCTCTACTAGTATTGCCTTTGCAAATTGCGATACATCTTTGAACTCCTATGATGAATAACGAACGAAAACTTGTGAGCTTTGTCCATCAAGGCCTTTGTCACTTCCTCAATCGCAGGCACTGCCAAACGCTTCTTTAAATCCAACGACCCATCTACAGGAACCCTCTAGTTTTCAGATTGCTCCCCAATCTATATTTGCGTCCACATTTCCTAAAAATGCTAGTCTCGCCATTGATTCTACTTTATCATCCGAACACGTGTTGGAACCGAATCCCTAAGGTACGCCGATACTTGATCGAAGTCTTCATGATACTGTGGCCCATGTTCACTCATGGTAGCATCTCTCCTCCAATCCTCTAATGCCAGATACGCGTGGATCCTCAAAGACTTCCTGCTGGGTGCGTCTGTATCCACGTTAGTCTTACTTGGTTGATACTACAGCGAGAAATCCTGGTCCTCCACATATTCCATCTACCTCCATTGCTTAATATTCGAATCCCTCTAAGTGAACAAATACCTTGAGCTCTTGTATTATGAGAAAACCTAAAATGTCACTCCATACAAATAGCGTCTCCAGATCCTCAAAGCGTAAGTCACTATGGCAAGCTCTAAATTGTGTGTAGGGTAGTCCTGCTTACGAGGCCTCGATTGTCACAATCCATAAGTCATCACTCATCCATCCTGCATCATCGCATATCTGAGTCCTCATCCTGATGCATCAGTGTAAACCTCATAAAGCTCATCACTACTCGTTATTACCAATACAGGAACAATAATCCACCTATTCTTCAACTCTTAGAAAGCATAGTCACATTCCTCATCCTATCCAAACCTGACATTTTTCCCAATTAACTATGTCAATGGAGCCGCTATCTTTGAAAAACCCTTTACGAACCTCCTGTAGTACCTGGCAAGTCCTAAAAAGCTGCAAACCTCGACCACGTCCTTTGATCGTTCACACTATACTATAGTTTCTACCTTAGACGAATCCACTGAGATACCCTGCCCAAAGATGATATGACCTAGAAACTTATCCTCTTTAGCATGCAGCTGGTGCTCTTCGGATCGCAGATCTACCCTCAAGAAATGTCAGGAACTTCCTAGCCAGCCAAATAATTTATCGATTCTAAGATGGGGATACTCACCTTCATGGCGACCTGATTTAGTTGCCGATAATCAACGCACAACCTAAGCATACCATCATGTCTTTCGGCGAACAGAACTGGCGTATCTTGCACTATCCTAAGTATATCCTTTGTCTGCAAGTCCCTAAAGCTGTTTCCTAATTTTCTTCATCTCTGCAGGCG
This sequence comes from Artocarpus heterophyllus, assembly GCA_025403435.1. Classification (NCBI taxonomy): domain Eukaryota; kingdom Viridiplantae; phylum Streptophyta; class Magnoliopsida; order Rosales; family Moraceae; genus Artocarpus; species Artocarpus heterophyllus. Next base: position 13,391,576 of record CM046331.1, read on the forward strand.
CCAATCGATTCAGTGCCATGAAAATCGAAGCGATCCCTAGGAATAGCTTAATGCCAGACTCAACCTCCCGATGCCGCACTAATCTAGGTAACTTGTTAGGAAGACATCATGGAACTCATCAGTTACCGATGTTGCTGCATTCCCCCCTGCGGCATTAGACTCCTCGTCTAGATATAAAAGAAGTATATATATATATATATAGCATGCTAGGTTTTCTCGTACACCTAGACACGTTTCCACATGACTCCAAAAAGATCAAAATATTCATTATGCTCTTGGACACTTCATATTATCGAGTTTCTTAACACTATAATGAAAATGTTATACATGTAATTATCATGACATTATAAATGTTATAAACATAAGAAAATATGCAATAAAATTTATGCCATCATCAATAATATAACTCTAGGGCATGCATAACTCTAGAGTATTATCAATCATAAATTTAAGGCAAGTTGGAACTCTTAAAAAAATAATTATTTTATTCTTATCATCTTTTTTGACATGAATATTTCGAGCATATCGATCCTTAGTGGCCGTCACTTATGACATTACCAAACAAAAAGTTAATATAGTTAACATAAATAATAATAGCACTTTTAAATGTCATTTTCTAATGTTGAATTAACACAAGTGTCTGTAGAAGAAAATAGCAAGCGTTACAGTGTATATTAAAGCTTGTTTACAAAGTTTCCTTATTTTGTATTTCTAATTTTGAATAAATGTGATTTAAGTCAAATATAAAGTTTAAAAGGAAACAAATGAGATTGGATAAGAAGCTGTATTTTCTCCTGCACTTTTATGAAATGGCGTCACATGCATAGAGAATCTCTGTGTGTGTGGCACCTATCATAGTACTAGGAAACGAAAACTTCTGTCTTTTATTTTAGTTAAATATTTGATATTAAAATTAAAATAAGAAGAGTTTCAAAAATTAATTAGGTCTCTTATTCTCTGTAAATTGAGGCCTCCTCTATTCATTAGAGACATACTTATGAGTTTTCCAGAGACTAAGAGTACTCTACCAAAGTCCTCCCTCAAGTGGGTGTGTAGAAAAAAAGAAAGAGAAGAAAAGTTCTTTATCCCAATGCCCGTTCTGCTCATGTGTTGCAATTTACAGGTGATTTAAATTAGTTGAGTGATCATTTATAAACCATATTCGTTCTACACCCACTTGTATGTCCATTTTGTCTCAAGGAATAGACGAGAAAGACGGTGGTTTCGTCTTAAAGAGAACCTCATTTGCAAATCGGTTATTTCCAATTCATCTTCGTTTATTCCAATAAACAAAGCTTGATAGATATTTATTTAATCATTAAATTAATATAATTTATAGCGTTTTATAAAAGTTTTGAGAAAATTTTTATCGTACATTATCTGTACCACAACCACGTTTCTGCTATATTTTATGAAAAACATCTTCAAAAACCAACAGTACATATATTATCAATCTAGAATTCTGAAGTACTTATGCTTGCCTATTTTAATCCTTTTTCTTTAAAAAAAGAAAAAAATTGTAAGATTTTATGATATTCTTTGCTTGTAGAAATTCCACATAATAATTGATTGAGAATTCTCAACTACTTAAGCTAGCATATTCTAGTCCTGCTTTCCAATTGAATCAGTTGAATTACAGTTGTTGGCTTCAACTGAATCAATTGCTGGGTTTGATTAGTAATTGGTTAGTTTTTCTTTCTTCTCTTTTTGCTTTTGGGTGTTTCAAATTTTTGTTCTGAACTTTATGCACTGGATCAGTCATCAGCAAACTTCGTTCAGATGAAGAATGAAGTCAAGAGCTCATAAAATTTCATAAATGGGATAAGTTTTTGATAGCTTGAAATGAATTAAATCCCCAATGAAAAGTCAGTAGCTCTGTGCCACTGTACTTTTTTTGGATGGCAGAGGACCACCCACACTTCCCCAAGTATAAACAATCATAATAAAACATTACTAACAAGTTTGTTCATAGTTCTTGCTTTGGTGATGTATGATATTAGCCCAATAATGCTTTTTTTCCAACAAAGTTAATTTTTTTTGAACTCTCAGCACATGTAGAGACTCATATGGCAAAAGGGTGCAAGTATATTAGCTGAGTTTTATACTACTGTTTGCCCTTTAGAGGACAATATTTATTGCGAGGCTAACTAGTACCTGAATGACTATAAGTATAACTTTTAATTTCAAATTATGTTCTGCATACTTACACTAAGAAAGTGTCCCTAGTACATAACATTAATAAAACTGCACTAATTATGCAGAATCTAAAAATAACATTTAGGCCTCCTTTATTAATTGATTTTTTTCAAACTTGGTGTTAACATGGATAAATTAAAAACTTCTCTACAGATGGCAATTTATCTAGTTATTTGGTGAAGAGTTCTATTGGTTATTTTATTTGTGTGGAGGAAACGTCTCGCAAACGGTTGAAGAATTGTAAGAAAACCGTTTTTCTTGGTCATAAAAGCGGTGTAACAAGTGAATGAATGGAATGCTATATTCCCAAAATAAGTGTCCTAGATAAGAAGGAAACGTAAAATGTGTTTTTTTTTTTTTAATTTTATGTTACATGTGGGACATAATTAATTATGGTATACAAGTGCTATCAAAAAGAATTTTAATATACATACGGATATAAATAAGATTAGAGTTGAGTGGATACAATTTGTCAGTAGGTATCTCACATATAGCTATTGTAGTAGATAAATGATTATATAAAATATTTCAACGTAAATGATTTTGTGAAGACTTTGTATTTCAATATACATACTTTTTTTTTTTTTTTACAATCAGAGCCTTGTAGTAATAGATAACACACGAGACTAGCCATCTTATAGGAAATAAAAAATTTAGACTATTTTTTTGCCCACGACCAATTTTCCACAACGGTTTTTATTAAAAATCGTCGTAGAAACACATTCTTACATGACATTTTCCATGAAAAAAATGTCGCGTAAGGTTCGAGGATGCCATTTTTTTTGATGGTTTTTAAGCAAAACCTTCGTGTAATGGTGACAAACCGTGACAATTCTCTAAGAAAACCATTGTGATAAAGGGTGCCAAATGTTCACAATTGGCACCTAAATAGACGTTCTATGAGGGTAAAAAACCATCGTGAAAACTAAAGATGATACCACGACAAAGGTTTTCAAGACGGTTTAAAACCATCGTGGAAGACCATGTTTGTAGTAGTGTATATGAATAATAAATTTGAAATTTTTATCTATAATTCTTGAGTTACAAAATAGTAAAAAAAAAAAAAAAACATTTTCAAATTGTTCATGTCCTCATCAACCTTCTTATGTGGAATGTTACGTCATGCATTATACGAGGTGCATATATGATAAAGCTACATGGCGTACTGTAGTTTTTTTATTATTTCAAATTATATCTTCTAAGGCTAAGATTGCATAATTGCTTTGTCCATGTGCAGTTTGACGGAAGAGAAACTTATTCAAAGGGGAGATTGATGAAATTCGAGTAGAATGGGAAAATAGTACTGTCGAAGTTCTGCTGTTGCACTAGAGTGAATTAATTCATTGAAATCCTTTTGACAGTTTGAACAAGTGTGAAATCTAGCCTTGGTTTTATTAGATACGAATTACATAGGATTTATTGAAACTATGAACCTTTTGTTTTTTGTTTTTGTTTTTTTTTATTTAATGTTTTGTCTATTAGTATGAGAACCTTTAGCGTATTATACTTTAAACGTTCACGTATAAAGTGGTTGAATTATTGTTATTATTATTATTTAATGCTTTAGCTTCTGTCAAAAGCAAATTTTGTATAAATTTTGTATTTGCTGCAAATTCAAGTGTGTTGTACGAGGATTATAATAAGATAATAGAATATGTTATCGTCAAAGACAGGAACATTTTGACAAAAGGGCCAAAAAAAATTTCTAATTGGATAAATGGTCTTTTTTTTTTGGAACCAAAAAACATGTTTTTCTATGCACGTAAATTGTCCCAGTTTTTTTTTTAAAAAATAAGAAAAATGACTGTAGCAGAATAAGGAACCTCAACAAAATAAAAAAAAAAACTAAAACCGTTTTGATGTCTAAAAAACCTTTTTTTTTGGTGTCAAAAATTGTCCAAAAAAAAAGTTCTATTTACCAAAAAAAATTTTGGCCGAAGGCCCTTTTCAAAAATCCCTCTCAAAGACATTAGTCATCAAAAAATTTTTTAAAAAAAGTTTTTGCAAACTACCTTTAACAACAATTATTTGTTTAGTTTAACGAAAGTTATTCTAGTAACTATCATTAAAAGATGATTTTTTGACTGTCGTTAAAAAGAATATATTTTAGCGACACTTGAAAAGATGATTTTTCGTTAAAAACTTTAAACTACAGTTTAGAACTGTCATTGAATAGCTGTAACACCCGTCTATTTTTATCTAATGAATTACGTTAAGTTAATAACGACGTTAATGATATTTTATGATATACGTAATGATATATGATGTTAATGTTACTAACTTTTATGCCAAGTTTTATGACAGGTGACGACCGCATGGAATCGTTGTGCTCAAGTGTTCATGATTATTTTTAAATTATGACGCAATAATGTATGAATGTTTTAATGTATGGCATCTATGAACAGTTCGGCAGGCCGAAATGCCTGCCCGAGATCGGCAGGCCGAACTTGGTGGAACTGGCAGGCCGAAGGGGAAAATCGGCAGGCCGAACACGGCTGACGAGCAGTCAGCAGAAATCTCTCCAAAATTATGGCTGAGTTAATTACGTTAATTGGATGATTTAATGTGATTAATTGGCATAATAATGGAATGATTTTATCAGTTAAAGAAATAAGGGGTTTGACTTTGCATTGATTTGTGTTAATTTAAATGGTTTCCCATTTAAATAGGGCAAAACATGGTAAGTGATAAGTGAGAGTTTTGACTTTCCTTTTTCTTCTTTCTCTCCTTCATGCCAATTGCCCCCTAACAGTCAGAAATTCTAACTTAATGGAGGGACTTAATGAAGGGCAATGAATTTCATTATAATTGTTATGTTAAAAAAATTTTTAACGTTTTCTTTCCTCATATTTTTCTCTCAACTTCTCACTCCTCTCTCATTCATTTCTGAGATGTTCTTTCATTCTCTCTTCCTCTTCTCTTCTCCACGCATTTCACTTCCTTCTCTCTCAAAAATTTTCTGCAAGAAAATTGAAAGAAAAGTCATATTTCGTTGGTTAAATTCAAGGGTTTTGAGAAGAAAATTTTTAAGGTAAGGACTCGTTTCTTGTGTTTTTGAAAAGAATTCTCCTCCTCAATCCGTCTACAATATCTTTTTTTAGGTATTGTATTTGTTCCGAGTTTTTAATATGGTATGCATGTATGTGTTATGAGATGATTTTTTTTAAGTGTCATGTCTTTTCGGTTTTTTTTATGATAAAATAAGAATTTTCTATCTTCTACCCCTCAAGTAAATATTATTGTTTAATCTTGATGTATGAAAAATGTATTGATATTTAAGGGGTAAATATAATGTTTTTCATGAAAGTTGTCAAGAATGTGCATTTATGATATATAATGAAGGTATTTTAGGTTATTTTTAAGAAAACTATTTTAACAATGTTATTTCTGGATTTTGTTTATGAATTGTTATTTATGTTTAAATGATTTTATAATAATAAAATAATTTTATGCATGATAATATGATGATTGTATAGAGTTTTAAATTAAAATATATGTATTTGTTCGAAAACGTTTTATTTAAAAGATAAATATGTTTAAAATGTATGGTTTGTTTTTATATGCTTAAGGTAATTTTTATAATTTAAGAAAAGTCATAATAGCATGTTTATGGTTATGAATTATGTTTGTAATATGAGATGAATGTATGTATATGTGAATGTTATATGAATAGATGATTTACGCTATGATGTTAAGTATTGATTTTTTTGTGTTTTAAATGGAAAAATGGCATGAACACACATAGGAACGAGCACTTCGAGACCGCAACGTCGTCACCAAATCACTTAAGGTTAAGTAAGCTAGCTGTTAAGGTAAGTACATTCTCACCTGCAACATGACACGTTTTTACAAGATTTGATGTTTTGTTCATAATGATATTCATGATGATTTTATGGATATTTTCCTTAAGAACTTCTATGAAAGATTTTCATGATTTTAAGTTGTGCATGATGATTTTGGCATGTTTCAAAGTATGAAAATTATGTATATATGTATCACCTAATAAGTGTTGCACACCAATGTTATGAAATGAAATGTTATGATGTCATGTTTGGTTTTGGATTAGCTACCCTTCTCCTCTCATGACGGCGCGCCTATGATGATGTTTATGGTGCAACACTTGGTCCCTTAAGATAAAATGGAATAAGTTTTTAAATAATGAATGCAATGAAAGATATATTCTATGAAATTGTGCTTAAGGCACTTTTATGATATGATGACAATGATGATGATGTTTATGAAATGTTTTAATTTGTGAGAATTATATGTACTTACGAAGCATTAGCTTAATCATGTTTTATGTCATATTGCAGATAAAGGTAAGAAAATCATGCATTAGGTAGAGGACATGGAGAGGCATGTGAGCACTATGCACGATGAATTGTAACTGGAAGCATGCCAAGAAGAACGTTTTTATGTTTTAATCAAATTATATATTTTGAACATATTTTTATGTTAAGTTTTAAGAATACTTATACTTTGGTTTTATAAGTTATTTTATCATTTTTAATGAATTATGAACTTCTGCAACATTTTATGAAAAGTTGGTTTGCTTTAAAAATTAAGTTTTTCTCAAAGATTTTGGTCGGTCGGCCTGCCAAACTGTTGGAAACAAAGTGCGCAGCGGAATTTTAAAAATTTTTCATCAGAGTATTTTCCAAAACACAAGTTTGACATGTTATATGTATAAATTAAACAGATCTTACTAACCTCAGTGTGTCGAAGAACCTCCGCGACCTGTGTAGAGAAGTAACGTTCCAGAAGAGCCTCAACCAACTGGTCTTCTTTGCTATTCTCTATCCACAACCGGAGTGAGTGTGGGCTCACACGTACAGCTCTTCCACCGGTGACTCTCCTTCCAACCAACAGAGAGAACCCAAAGCTAGTGTTTGTGATTTGTGAACAAAAGCTCTCAAGGAGTTTTTAGATGCTCACTAGAAGAGTATCACTCTCAATCCCTCAAATTGATCTCTTAGTAAATCATTAGACTCACTCCCTTTTTATACCTATTGCTCCTAGGGTCAGTCCATATCAGATTAGGTCTCAAAAAATCGAAACAGAATCAAGTTTGGATTAATATCTGATAAGATACGCGTGAAAAATGCGTAATCTTATGCGCGCTGATAGGCAGGCTGAACTGTCTGATAGGCAGGCTGAACTGGCCAGTTCGGCAAGCCAAACACGTCATGCCGAACTGCCGAGAAAAAATCTCCGCGAATCTTTTATTTTCCACCCGAGATTCTAAAGGATAAAGTCTCAGTTTTGATTCAAATAGCCCAATAGAAAAGATATCTGATCAAAACAAACCTTATCAAGATAATCTCTAAGAAAATAAATCAATTCACAATAATTCTACAAGTTTATCTTGATCCAATTTATCCAAAATTAAATCAACCGATAAACAGACAAGAATTACCTGATCACAATAATTCAACAAGTTTATCTTGAACTAATTTCTTACAAAATTAATTCAACCAATAAACAGACATGAATTATTTGATTCTTTCAATTTTTAAACCAATTTGATAAATCCGACATAAGTCACCAATTATTGGAAAAGCATGCCGTGTCGTTAGAGGATTTTGTGAGCTAGCAAAGGGGACCAAAATGGACCTATAAAGTTCAAGCTCATGATAATTATGAAACCCAATATCCCAGATATACATTTCACAATTATCAACTCCAACGCTACTCCACTAAAAGCTTGGAGCTGCACTCTCAAACTTTATAGAATTACGAAGCTCGTGTAGCTAAGTCTCCATGACATATCATAGTGTATCGTATCCCCATATGATCATCCATAATCGGCTTAAGGACAAGTTCTGTCTTACCTTCCCGATTATTTTTATCTTACGTTCCATTGTCTCACCATTAGAAAACTTACTATCCAAAGATAGTATACCATTCGGTTACACCTATGTATCCAAATGGTTGAGCGCTCCAGTTTTCCAATTACAGGACAACGCCTATAAAAGGATATCATTACTCCTAAAGAGGAGCTATGGATTCCATATCTATGAATAATAAGTCTACGCTATCAAGAGTCATGCCTCTAACGTACCGGCATGCATGCCACTATAGAGATGTGGGAGTCACCTATTGGTACATCAAAAGACACAAGTCGAGACAACAGGCCCACTATTCATCTCAGGATTAAGATACAATACAAATGATTGTCTAAAGTGAATTGATTTGTCAAGACAGAATTATTAATCCAAATCAATTCACTTTATGTCCCGATCCAACACATCGTCACCTATGACAACATGCCAATGTTTCTATTCATGGAGTCCAACTCCGATGGTCAAGACAAACCATCTCCCAAAAGGGATATAGACAACATAACAATCTTTACATGAATAAAGCGCCCAACTTTATTCCCTTGATTGTGGATCATATGTTTTAGACCGTCACCCTAAGAATTGTGTCTTCCGCATAATCATCCCATCATATGCCCAATTCTTAAGGTTTAGACTGACAGTCTCAGACTACTGTTTGCTTATCATACATTCAACAAATATGAACGTAAAGAGGACAATATTTGGTATATATATAAATAAATTCTTTATTGATAAAAATGTCTCCAATAACGTATTACATTTTTACTCCTTAGGGCACACATGTCTAACAATCTCCCACTTGCACTAAGTGAGTAAATACAGCAAATTTTGCATCCCCATAGCTTCCACATGCCTCTCGAAGACTCTCCCAGTAAGTGTCTTCGTGAATGGATCAGCTAAATTGTCCTCTGACGCGATCTTGCACACCGTGACATGCCCGCTCTCAACGAAGTCCTTTATCACATGATACTTCCGATCAATATGCTTACTCTTCTTGTGAAAACTTGGTTCCTTAGCATTAGCTGCCGCCACACTGTTATCACAGTACAGTGATACCGCCTTATCCATACCAGGAACTACCTCAAGATCCCCAAGGAACTTGCGGAGCCACACTGCTTCTTTCGAAGCATCACTAGTCGCCACATACTCGGCCTCCATCGTTGAATCTGAAGTGCAATCTTGCTTCGCACTTCTCCAACTGATGGCACCGCCACCTAGAGTAAACACAAACCCCGAAGTCGATTTCCTAGAATCCAGGCAGGATTGAAAATCCGAATTAGTGTATCCTAGAGGAGTTAAATCCTCACCCGAATACACAAGCATATACCCTCGAGTCCTTCTTAGGTACTTGAAAATATGCTTTATCGCAACCCAATGGTTCGGTCCTAGATCCGCCTGAAATCGACTCACTATCCCGACCTGCATAGCTTATATCCGGTCGAGTGCAAAGCATGGCATACATGAGACTACCCACTGCTGAAGCATAAGGCACCTTCTTCATGTATTCTCTTTCTTCATAAGACTTTGGAGAGTCTTTCTTAGAAAAAGTAATTCCAGACTTAGATGGTTGCCCACCTTTCTTAGAATCCTGCATTGCAAACCTCCTGAGAATTTTATCTATGTAACCAGCCTGTGACAAAGCTATCATTTTGTTCTTCCTAATCCCGAAAGATCTGGATACCGAGAACAAAATTAGCCTCACCTAAGTCCTTCATGTCAAACTGCTTGGTCAACCATAATTTGACCGATAACAGTGCCCCAACGTCATTGCCAATTAGCAGAATGTCATCTACATAGAGTAGTAGAAAAACCACCTTCCCATCCTTTATGTTTTTGTAAACACATGGTCATCCACATTTTGTGAGAACCCATAAGTCTTGATCACTTGATCAAATCTTATGTTCCAAGAACGGGATGCCTGCTTAAGTCCATAAATTGACTTTAGCAGCTTACAAACCTTACCCTCTTGACCCGCGACCTTGAACCTGTCTGGTTGTTCCATATAAATGGACTCATCAAGATAGCCATTCAGAAAAGCCGTCTTGACATCCATCTGTCAAATCTCATAGTCGAGAGCAGCGGCTATGGACAAGAGAATCCAGATAGACTTAAGCATGGCTACAGGCGAAAAGGTTTCCTCATAATCGATTCCTTCCTTTTGCGTATAACCCTTAGCTACCAGTCTAGCCTTAAAGGTTTCGACCTTTCCATCCACTCCTCTTTTCCTCTTGTAGATCCACTTAGACCCTATGGGTTTTACCCCTTCGGAAGATCCACAAGCTCCCAGACTCGATTAGTCTCCATAGACTTCATCTCTATGTTCATGGCCTCTGTCCAGAGTCTTGAATCAACATCCTCTATGGCTTCTATGTAAGTATAAGGATCCTTGTCATGTTCATCCGGTTCAGCCAAAAAGACCTCCCCATTGAACATATACCTCTCAGGTTGACGCCCAATCCTCCCACTACGTCGAAGCCCCTGAAGTTGTTGTTCAGGTTTGTTTGGTTTTTCTACACCAATCGGAATGGTTTCATTCGGAACCTCCGGAGTAAACGGATCACCCCTCAACTCCTCAAGCACCACTTTGCTTCGAGGTTTAAAGTCGTTCATGTAACTCTCCTCAAGGAAATTTGCATTAGTTGAAACCACGACTTTATTTTCCTTTGGGTTATAAAAATAACCCCCTTCAGTCCCTTTTGGATATCCTACAAACACGCAAACTTCTGAACGTGCTTCTAACTTATTCGGATCCTTAAACAGGACATGATCTGGACATCCCCATATGCGAATATGGCTTAAGGATGTCTTCCGTCTTGTCCACAACTCGTGAGGAGTTTTAGGGACCGATTTTGAAGGCACATTGTTGAAAAGATAACATGCGGTTTGTAGTGCATATCCCCAAAAGGATAAAGGCAATGATGAATAACTCATCATGGACCGAATCATGTCCAACAAAGTCCTATTTCTTCTCTCCGCTACGCCATTCTGCTGCGGAGTGCCCGGCGTAGTCAAATGGGATAAAATCCCATTCTCTAACAAGTGTCCAAGAACTCATCAGAAAGGTATTCCCCACCTCGATCAGATCGAAGTGCCTTTATGGGTTTACCCAATTGCTTTTCCACTTCAACCCGAAACTCCCTGAACTTATCATAAGTTTCGCTTTTGTGGTGCATTAGGTACACATACCCATATCTTGAGTAATCGTCAATAAAAGTGACGAAATACT